>WOVY01000311.1:0-380000 GCA_013436015.1 Rhipicephalus annulatus | reverse complement strand
CATATCTAAGGGCACTTCAACAAGATATGTTGGGAGAAGGTAACTTATAGCATATAAATTAATGTTGAAATTTTTTACTGGTTCTTTGAAGGCTGCCCCCAAAGAAAATGGCATATTTGCACCTAAAAAGTCAGTATTATGTTGTCTCTGGTACATTGCCGAGACTGCAATGAACTCACGGGATAAAAATACCCTTCGTTTGCAGCCATGCTTTTACCAGCAGCGTATTTGTAAAGAGTTTATGAAAGAAGGTTTTTGTTTCAGGATAACATTACATTTTCAGGACTCGTTTACGTACATCATGTCCTGGAAGGTCGGAAATAGATGAGTGGTAAAGTGGAGGAAGAGAAAGCAAGGATAGCAAATATTAATAGAGTTTTCTGCACGATATTGCGTATCTGTATGTTATAAAAGATCGCACTTTGAATTATAGCTTTCATTATGGGCTACTACGGTATATTGTGCTAGTATTCCCCTAAGGTACTTTGTTCTGCCAGTAGATGCGTACAGATTCAGTATACGTTACTGGAAAGAGCGTGTTACTAAGCTTGAATGGCAATGACAGACTTTTGTTCTACATCACTTTTTCACCTTTGGAAGAGTTGAAGCTTGCAATATTTCTTTCGCTACAAAGTTTTACTATGTATAGCAACTTGTTTACTGCGCTGGATCTTACATACAGCAGTTTCATCGGACTTTCACAGCTTTCGTGTGGTTTTCGACTTTTGAACCAATGAAACGTGACAGCCTACTCACGCCAGTAAGAGATGGAGGGCTGGGATTAGGTCATTTACATCCATGCTTAATAGTCTCGTGGTTCTTTTTTCGTGACGGTTCCCTTGCCAAAATTCCATCATTCTTGAATGTTACCTGGCTTGATTGTTTCTTGAGATTTCTCTGTACGGCTGTGTTTGTCGAGATTTATGCAGGAGGTTTTGTTCACTGTTCGGTTTCTCAAACTACTCAGCCACGCATCTGCTTGTGAATGCACGGAAATTAACTTCATCTGCTAAAAAATGCAGTGAAAGTAACGTTCATGCTTTACAAACACACACGTCCTGTATACATGCTTGACAATACAACATGAAATATTGCCGTAATAATTCGTGGTACAAGCGTACATTGCCATCTGGTGTCAGAGCATAGGATTATCACGATGACTTCATAGTTTAAAGTCAGTCACCCGCTACAAAGGGCATACACGCTACTACACCCTCAAGACCACGTAGTGGGTGCATAGCAAGTTCGACGCTAAATATTTTATCACCGGACTTATAGTATGAAAATGGTATGTTGTCGAGTAGCCTGTATGAAATCTCATTTCGTACTTGGGTCGACTAAATTTTATACTGTTTTACTTCTGTATGCTGGAAATTTTGTAAATACTCTGTAGACGACGGGCAATGAGCTGATCGGACTGTGATTTTTCAAATCTTTGACATCCGCTCCGTTAAATATTAAAATCATGTAAGCACTCGTTGGAGACGTTTGCATTATCACCGTCCAGAGGCACTTCGTATGCAGGATAGAAAGTTCTTTTTTTACGAAGAAGAAGAAGTTGTCACAGAGAACAACCTCTGCTTCGAGCTCTGTGAGTTTCCTAATTCTTTTGCCAAGTTTTTTTCAATAATCGACACACCTCGAAGGGGCGTTCCCCCTTAGAATGGGGGATCAAAACCCCATCCAGCAACCGGGACCGGGCCGACCACATCATAGTGCGTCTGACGCAAGTTCTCACCCCGGCCCAAGCGGGGCCCACGATGACAATTCTGATGACTCCTCCGTTGAAGATATGGCTTCGGACAGCGACTACGTGGTCGTACCAAGCCGACGCCTGAAGAGGAAAATCAGCCGGACATCGCCCACTAGCCGGCAAGCACAGACAAAGGCGAGTAGCATGCGGTCGTACACCATTTCGTATGTGCCGACATCGAAGACAGACATCTTGAACTCTCTAAATAGGCAGAGCCTGACAGAGTACTTTGAGCTTATCGCTCCAGGGAAAGTCGTAGAAATACGCATAAATACCCGAAAGAACATACTGTCCGTGGAGGTCACTACGAAGGCCTTAATGGACACGCTGAAAGCGATTGTTCGATTAGGAAATATTCCGGTTCGCGCATTCTCCGCGTACGACAAAGAAACGACAACAGGAGTTATATACGATGTGGATGAGGAGATAACAGACTCGAGTCTCGAGAAACTGCTGTCATCGTCGGCTCCCGTGCTTGGCTTCCACCGCTTTGGACGCACGCGATGTGTTAAAGTAGTGTTTCAGTCGAACACGTTACCCACACATGTAAAAGTTGGGTACGTGAGGCACTCGGTACGTCCTTACGTACCAAAACCTCTGCAATGTCATAAATGCATGAAATTTGGGCACGTTAGTGCAGTTTGCAAGGGTGCAGTAACCTGCAAGCATTGCGGTGGCCCTCATGATGGTGATAACTGCAATGCTGTGGCCAAATGCCCAAACTGCTCAGGTGCCCACGACGCAACATCAAAGGAATGTCCCAAAATGAGGAATGAAATTAGTATCCTGAAGAAGATGGTTCGAGACCACTCCACTCACAGAGAAGCTGCAAGGGCTGTACGGCGCCGTAAACATCGTTCGCGACATCGACGCAAACGAAGCAGCAGTGCTCATAGCTTATCGAATTCGACACACAAAACCGTGCCCTCACCACCTCCTAGCCTACTTTTGTCGGCCAGAAAGGAGGATACAGATGCTCAAATGCCAATACAGTCCACGCAAGTACAATGTAACCAGTCATTGGCTCTCCCCACGTCGGAAACTCAGTGGCCTTCACTACCGTCAAGAGCTACGGTAGCGCCATCACCACATAGTGCCCCTACCTCCAATGAAAAAAACAAGAAGATGGACAACACAGATGTCAAGGCTATGCTTAAAAATTTGATGGGTTCGATGCGTAAGATTCTCAGCAGCCTAAACACTCCCGCTGCTAAGGCGGCTGTGCAGCTACTTGAGGTTTTGGAGCCTCTTCTACTGGTTCTTCAGTAAGTGAACATGGCACTGATGTTCGAAGAACGCATGCGCCAGTCGCTTGTTATGCAATGGAATGCTCGTGGCCTACGTGGCCGTCTGTCAGACTTCAGACAATGGGTTTTTAAATATAAATTTCCTGTTATCGTTATATGTGAACCGAATATGGTTTCACCTTTTCGTATATCTGGATATATCCAGATTTGGTCCCGGAGTGATCAACATACGAGCAAAGTTCTCGTTTGTATACGCCGTGATTTGACATTCTTGAGACATGAAGTCGCGTCGCATACCAGCAATGATTACGTGAGCCTGACTATAACACATAAAAAGCGAACATTCTCCGTAATAGGAGGATACATACACCCAAGCGCACAGATGGACTGCTTCCACCTGGGGACCATTCTTCAATCAACACAAAGGCCACACATTGTGATCGGCGATTTCAATGCAGATCATCCTCTCTGGGGTAGCACTACAACGAATTATCGCGGAAGGAATTTAGCCAATTTTATATACAACTATGGACTAAGCGTGCTCAACGACGGATCACCTACATTTGTTCGTGGCACGTCCTACAGCAGCTGCCTCGACCTCTGTTTCGTTTCCAGAAACCTTCTGTCTTCCGCATGTTGGTGCACAGATTTGGACACTCGCGGCAGTGACCACCTTCCAACCTATGTTCAGTTCAGGTGGTTTCGCCGCACGCACACACGCTACATCCGTCAAACCGACTGGACACTGTTCAAGGCATCTGTCAAGTCTGGCTGTGAACACACGACTGATCCATCCGAGGTAGAAGACATCATTGCTTCTTCACTGCGTGACACAACCAAACAGGTTAACCTACCGATGCAGAGATCAGCAGTTGACTCCCAATACGAGGCCCTTCGTGCAATCCGTCGCCGTGCCGAACGACGATACAGACGAACGAAGTCACCTTCAGACCTTTCCGCCTGTCGTCGAGCTCAACGACATGTTCTTCGGCATCTTGACAAGATTGACAGGCAACGTTGGAGAAATTTCTGTGGATCTCTGGACCCCAGGCAACCTCTATCTAAGATCTGGCGGGTGGTACGAAGTTTGCAGACAACTCCCCAACAACATCAACCATTTCAAGCTGTTGCTCTACATCAGGGACGGACAGAAGTTGAGATAGCCAGTGACTACTGTAGCCTCATCGTGGACACCACTGATGATCTTGCCACTAATGAGCTTCTTACTACCATTGTGCCTCCATCGTCTGACGAGCGCCTTGATGTACGTTTTACAATACATGAGCTTGACGCTGCGATTTCTGCCTCCCGCCGATCATCGGCACCAGGACCTGACGGAATCACGTATGCTGCACTCAACCATCTTGATACAGAAGCACGACATATCCTGTTATCTCATTATAACACCTTATGGGAGTCAGGAGAAGTCCCAGCTAACTGGAAATGCAGTCGCATTATTGCACTGCTCAAGCCGGGAAAGTGTCCTTATGCACTTTCTTCCTACAGACCAATCGCGTTAGCCAGCTGCGTCGGAAAAGTGATGGAAAGAATGGTACTGGCACGATTAGAGTGGCTTCTAGAGAGCAACAACTCCTTTCCTGCATTTATGAACGGCTTCAGAAGAGGCCGATCTGCCATTGATGGTGTGGTCGACCTTATCACCAGCGTTGAAGAGGAAAGAAGCCGACGCAGAGTAGTGGCGGAGGTCTTCTTAGACATTAAGGGTGCCTACGATAATGTGCTGCATTATGCGATCCTTGACGCACTGGAAGATTTCGACATCGGTGGACGACTGTACGCTTGGATTTTTAGCTACCTTAGGGACCGCACCATTTACATGACGACAAGTAACGGAGACACCGATCGATATAAGGTTCATCGTGGTGTTCCCCAAGGAGGAGTTCTCAGCCCGATCCTATTCAATGTCACAATGATCGGCCTAGCAGCAGAACTTCCCAGCACGGTGAAGATCACTGCATACGCTGATGACATATGCATATGGGCATCCGGAACTACTCGTCCGCAATTGCGAGCTCGACTACAGCGTGCAGTGACGATCACATACAAATATCTACGACGTCAGGGTCTCACTCTTTCAATCGACAAATGCGCAGTGCTTGCGTTCACGCGCAAGCATATGTCGCAATACCCGATATTTATTAATGGGACAGCGATACCTGCTGTAACGCACCACAAGTTCCTTGGGGTTATCGTACACAGAGATCTATCGTGGACGAGGCATGTCGCCGCACTTAAATCTAAATTGAAGAGCTTTACTCTCATTCTTCGCCACGTAGCAGGAGCAAAATGGGGCCCATCAGAATCATCGCTACTTCAATTATACAATGCTCTATTTGTGGGATACATTCGATACAGCATGCCGGTGCTTTCCAATATGGGACCTAGTTGTGTGAAGACACTCGAGAGTGTTCAAGCTCAATGCTTACGAAGATGCTTGGGTCTACCACGCTGCACTTCAACAAATGGGACAATCGCAGAGGCTCGGGCTTGTCCCATCAGTGTATACATGCTCTGCGAGCCACTTAGAGTTCACCTACGATTACTGAGCAGACACAGACAGCACCCACTGTCAGTACTACCCGCCACTCACCCAGATTGCAGTTTCTCAAAAGTAATATTGCGACATGAAAATATTATATCACCAAGGTTTTCTCCGCCAAATGCCCCTGCAGTGCCACCATGGGTTCTGCCTAAACCACCTATCTCTTTTACGATACCTGAAATTACGAAGAAGTCGCTCATTTCTTCTGTTGGCCTCAGACAACTAACCCTATATCACATTTATACAACGTACAGTGATTCTCTGCACGTGTACACCGACGGATCCACCACGCTAAACACCTCCGCCGCAGCCTTTGTCATCCCAGACATGGATATCGCTCGTCGATTCAAAGTGGACCATAAAACCACATCAACTGCCGCAGAGCTTGTCGCTATCCGAGAGGCAATAAGGTTTATTTCCGGAGAGCGACCTCGAGCCTGGACGATTTTCTGTGATGCCAAACCCGCTTTGCAAACCATTAATTGCATCATGAAGCAAGGTCCATATTACTGCTTGGCAATAGAAATCACAGAACTTATTCAGGTTGCTTCAACAAATGGCCATCTTATAACATTCCTGTGGATTCCCGCTCATTGCGGCGTGGTGGGAAACAAAGAGGCAGACGCTCAAGCTAAAAATGCCTTAAGCAGTGCCCCTGAAGTACGCATTGCGTTTTCACGAGCTGTCACGAACGCCCTGCTTCGCTGCGTGATGCGCAGCTACACACTTCAGCACTGGACCAAACCGGAACGGCGACACCAGCGACTTCACAAATGGGACCCGGAAATGAGGTTCCGCATGCCTCCTAAATTGAAACGGCAACTCACAAGTATGATCCACCGCATTCGTCTTGGTGTAGCGTACACTAGACGTTACGCACATATCATCGGTCGCAGTGACACCGGTCCTAATTGTGAACACTGTGATGTGCCAGAAACACTTGAGCACATATTTTGTGTCTGCCCAGCATACGCACGTGAACGACAAACACTGATTTCTTCTACTGAACAATATCGCAGTAGGTCATTAACTGATGAGACCATGTTGGGCCCTTGGCCAGACACCAACAGTGCAACTGCGGTCACAAGAGCAGTTATTACCTTTTTAGAAACAACTGGACTATGTGCGCGGCTCTAAAATGTGTCTCCGCTAGAATGAACACTACATACTCACCTCTCTATCTCACCATCGTCATCCATTAATCTTTCTTTTCCCCTTTCCCCTCCCCCAGTGTAGAGTAGCAGGCTAGAGCAAACTATCGCTCAGGCCGACCTCTCTGCCTTTCTGTAAATAAACATACTTCCTCCTCCTCCTGTTTTTTTACAAAATCTATTCACCGTTTTTCTACAAATTTGATATTACCTGATCCTCGCCAGCGACATTGCCACTTTACTAATATTACCTATAAAAATTCTCTTACTTCCCCTTTCGTTACTGGTAGTATGTGAACTTCCACTGAGCTATTCATACTTCTCATAGTATCGACCTTGAGGCACCGACTAGTACTATTGTACAATTCACTGTAGAAATCCTTCTCTGCTTCAACTATCCTATGCATTTGGTAGTAACTTTGCTATGCTTATTGCAGGGTATCAAACTGGATGTGCGTCTGGTTTACCTCCCTGCCTTTCCTTGCATCTTTATCTCTCTCTCTCTCTCTTGCTATGCTTATGGCTTTGTGCATACTTCTTGTTTTTCCTATCCCTAGTTTTTCCATCAGGCTTCGTCTTCCTACATGTAAGGTAGTGAACCTGTTATCTCGGACTGATTAACCATTCTACATTATCTTTTTTTATATTTCCTTCTAGATTGAGGCTTTGTTCGTTTTTTTCTTTTAAGAATGTTCAATTCTCTCCATGTTGCACCTTCTTATCTCAGGTACGTTACGCTTATTGATTACTTTAAGGGCTCTGAAAGTTCTATTTTGTCGGAAATGTTTCAGGTTTTGTTATTTTGCGCGAGCTTGCGAGTGTCCGGTTTAATACCTCTACCCCTGCCTTCCATCACACATTCCTTGATGATCATAGTCAGGTTATCACTAATTGCGTCAATGCTATGATCAGCTTCTTCGGTTATAGCCGAGTAACTGTAAGACACTGAATTCGTGTACTTTCGCTCTCAGCGCTTACTCATTAACTGGCTTCTTGGATATGAGTTTCTGCCGTTCCTTCCCCAAGTATACATCAAATCAAGACATCATCTTTCTATGGTCACTGCATCAAATCTTACCGTCAACTTCCTCATCTTGTACAACGAGCGGGCGTGCACACCGTACGAAGCCCATTTCATTATTAGTTACACCATTAGGGCTCCTCTACGTCCACCTACAATTCACCCACTTTCGGTATAAAGCATTGAAGATTTATAAGTTATTACATTCGGTGAACTCTACTGGTATATCTCCTCTGGCTTTTCTAAAACCGATACCATATTCCTTTGGTGCGGGTTCTCCAGCCTGCTTCCTGCCTACGTTAGCCCTAAAGTCATTCATTATTGCATTATACGGAGTCTTCACGTTATTCATAGATGATTCTACGTCTTCGGGTAAGCGTTCAACTATATGATCGTCATGGCGTAATGTAGGTGCGTATGCCTGTAACACCTTCATATTGTACATCTTGTTAAGTTTATCTACGATACTTGCCACCATCTCACTAATACTATACTGCTTTCCGTGTATGCAGCTATGTTGTTGTGGAAAAGAACCACACCCCCAGTTCTCTTCTGTCAACCAAGCCATGATAGCATAGGGCGTGCTTGTTCTTTAGCAGTGTGTTAGCATCGTCTGTGCAAACTTCACTAGTATATCCCATTTAACGCCGTGCAGTTCCTCAAATAGCCCAACTAGGTTCGACCCACTCGATAACAGTACAGCGTTAATCATTTCCAGATCCCAGGGGTGGCTAGCCCGGACTCAGATATACTTAGCATTCTCCACTATCTCGCAGGTCCGACCAACATATTTGTCTGTTTCTTAATGACATATTCTAGCCGCGAAATCTTCCATACACAAAGCAAGAAAACACGCGACGACAAGATGGGCCACCTATCCTGCCAATGTGTTTTTCTTCGCTATGTATATGTGCTGTTTCGCAGCTAAAATATGTAATTATGCAACTACTCACTAGGCCAACAAACAGTTTTGTCAGTTGCTTCCCAGACGCTGGTGACCAAGGGCTGAGAGATCATTTGTATATTCATGAGGGAGGTTTGCCCTAATACTGCACAATGGTGGTAAGTGCTGCTCTAGTGAGGGAGTGCATTGCCAGCTGTGGTCACCAATGACGCCGCATTCCTGGCCTCTTTATGCAATTCCGTCATATCACGCGAATTTTTCCTAAACTTGTGGTGAATTGTGTGAGGTGCTTGTTTGGGCTAGTTCGTACTCTTCTGAACTGTTAGGTAGTGCAAACTTCAGGGACGAGAGACCTAGAGAAGTAACTATGTGGCACCGGTTTTCGAACCTTGGACCTCTTGCATACAAGGCTGATCCCCTACGTCTACGCCACCACCGTCATAATTCACCGGCTCTCCTATAATCAGCATTGTTGTAATTCACAGGTGCTTGCATTCGATTATCTGTTACGACGTCAGTGCGGCTTCGTTTAGTTCTTTTACATCTGTTGGGACCCAGGAAAGAAAAAGAAAACGAAGAGGGAGCGAAGAGGCTGACCCACCACGCTCGCACCATGCCCCGATGGCCTGACTTTACGCCAGTTCATCTCACGGAATTCCGGGCTATTACATTGGCTCTTCAAAAACTAAGTTCTCAGCAATCAAAAGCTATTATTGTTTCGGATGTTCTGGCTGTTTGTACGCAGTTAACCTCCGCAAAGAAGACTCCTCATCTGAGAATATTTTGGTCTCTCGTACCGCCTTCAACTATCACCTATCACCTATCACCTTCACATATCAGAAGTTTGGTTTCTTTGGTCCCTGGGCATGCCGGAATTGCACTAAATGAAACTGCTGACTTGTTCGTTTCAGCATTCCTAAATGTCGCGGGGGTACTGGTAGCTCCTCATCAGTTTTCTTTTATTACTGCCGAACGATTCAACGGCCTGTTAATCTTAAGAATAAACGAAACATCGCTCCTACAATCTGAAGAATTTCGGTACTTGCAATTCACTTGGAACACCGCAAAATGTCTTCCCCGTCAATGTGAAGTGACCCTCACAAGCTTTCACTGTAGAGTTCCTCAGTTAAATTTTTATCTCCACAAATCAGAATTTTCATTAACTAACCCATGGGCAGTTTGCAATGGATTGGAAACAGTAGATCACTTTCTTCTCACATGCCGCCACTTAGCCTCACTGCACCGAATAATTCTTAAAAGACCGATTGGTATGCTCGGATTGGCAGATAATACACCCACCCTTTTATCGTTTGGAGCCAGCCAGTTGGGTGTGGGCCACAGTGCTAGTCTGTCAGCGCTACATAAATTCATTCAGGCAACCGAAAGGATACGCTGGTAGTAGTACTACCAATAATATCTAATTCTTTGTCCCCCTTCTTCATTTTTGCTAATTTTTAATATATTCTAGTTTATTGAATTTTTCTGCACTTCTCACCTTTTTTTAAAGGAACAATATTTCTGTTCTTATCTAATTTTTCTTCGTTTTAGCAAGCGCTGTGTACAGAAATTTATTTTATAAGGTACAGTGTGGCCAATCCCCCTTGTGAGTAGGAGCCAAGATCTAGGCGACAAGACCTGTTTTTCTTCTCCAGATTCTCAGTTGCCATTAAAGTCTTCCTTAGTTCTGTCGTGCACGGTATGATTTTTTGTGGCTGTTTGTTATGGTATGTCCATTTACTCTTCTTGACTCCAACTATAATATCCTTAACCACGGTTTGTTCCATAATCCACTGTGCTCTCTTCTTGTCTCTTTAGATTACACCTACCGGTTTCCTTGCCATTGCTCGCTGCGTCGTCCTCAATTTAGCCCGAACCCTCTTTGTAAGTCTACAGGTCTCTGTTCCGTAGATAAGTACTGGCAAGATGCAGCTATTATATACCTTCTTCTTGAGGGATAGTGGCAATCTACCTGTCATGATTTCAGAGTGCTTGTCATATGTGCCCTACCCCATTCTTATTCTTCTAGTTACTTTATTCTCGTGGTTCGGGTCCGCGGTTATTTCCTGTCCTAAGTAGACATAGTCTGTTACATCTTGAAGTGCACTCTTACTTATCTAGAAGCGCTGCTCTATTTCGAGGTTTTTATACATTACTTTTGTTTCCTGCAAATCAATTTTAAGACCTACTTTTCTGCTCTCCTTGTCTAGTTCCATAATCATGACTTGCAATTTGTCCCCTGAGTTACTATGCAATGCAACGTCATTGGTGAAGCGCAGGTTACTAAGGTACTCTTTATAAACTCTTATAACTATTTGTTCCTATTCTAGGCCCCTGAAAACCTTCTGTAAGAACGCGGTAAATAGCATTGGGGAGATTGTACCCCCCGCCTTACACCCTTCTTGATTGGTATTCTGTTGCTTTCTTTATGGAGCACTGTGGTGGCAGTTGATCCCCAGTAGATTTCTTTCATGGTGTTTGTATAGTCTTCGTTGACACCCTGATTCCGCAGTATCTGCATGACTGCTTATATTTCTACTTAATCAAACGCCTTCTCCTAATCTATGAAGGCTATGTATAGTGGTTGGCTGTATTCTCAGCATTTCTCTATTACCTGATTGATGGTATGAATGTGGTTGATTGTTGAGTAGACTGTTCGAAATCCTGCTTGTTCCTTTGATTGATTGAATTATAATGTTTCCTTAACTCTGTTAGCAATTACCTTTGTAAATAACATGTATGCTATGGAGAGCAAGCTGATTGACCTGTGATTCTTCAAGTCCTTGCCATCTCCTTTCTTATGTATTAAGATGATGTTAGCATTTTTCCAAGATTCTGGTACTCTACTCGTCAGGAGACACCTCGTAAACAGGGTGGCTAGTTTTTCTAACACAATCTGTCCTCCATCTTCCAGCATATGTGATGTTACCTGATCCTCGCCAGCAGCTTTGCATCTTTGCATGCTCTTCAAGGCTTTTCTGACTTCTTCTACCATTATTGGTGGGGTGTCATCTGGGCTACTGCTAGTTCTTAGATTAAGGTCGTGGTTGCCGCGGCTACTGTGCAGATCTTTGTGAAACTCCGCTAATTTAACTATTATATCCACCTTGGTAGTTATTTTGCCTTATTTGTCGCTTAGTGCATACATTCGTTTTTTTTCTATCTCTAGTTTTCTCTTCACTGCTTTGACTATTCCTCCGTTCTTTAGAGCGTGTTCAATTCTATCCATGTTATACCTTTTTACATCAAATACTCTATGCTAATTAATAAACTTCTAAAGCTCTACCAACTCTATTTTGTCTGTTGTACTCGAAGCTTTCATGCTTTGACGCTTCTTGATACGATTTTTCGTTTCCTACGACAGCTTGCCTGCCCATTGTCTAACTACCGTACCTCCTACTTCCACTGCACACCCCCTAATGATACTCGTATGATTATTATTCATTGCGTCAACGCTAAATCTGGTTTCCTCGATGAGGGTTGAGTACCTGTTCTGAGCGAGACTCTGAATTCATGTACTTTCTCTCTCAATGCTAGTTCATTGATTGGCTTTTTGCGTATCAGTTTCTGTCGATCCTTCTTCCCGTCTAGTCGAATTCAAGACCGTACCATTCTGTGGTAACTGCATCGTACCTTGCCAAGCACTTCCACATCCTGCACGATGCCTGGATGTTACGTATACGTTTTATACGTATCTAGATATATGAAAACGTAAGAAAGAAAAAAAGACCCTAGTGCGCGGAATCAAACGGGGGACCTCCGCGTCGTGAATGCGAGGCGTTAACCACTGAGCCACCGAAAAGTACTTTCTTCAACGTTTAAACGGCAAGCTGTTCATATCTACCACTTACCACTGGAGGCGGGCGTCCCGGGGGGGGGGGAGGTACCATAGTGTTTTTAGCATCATCTTCAAAATTTGACTCGTCTAGAGTGGTACCTGGAGCGCCACGAGGTATACCCTCATGCTATGACGGGCTTTCGGCGTGGGAGGTACGCAATTGATAACGTTATAGACCTGGTCTCATCTGTTCAGCATCAAAAAAGACTGAAACGTTTACCTGCGGCGTTGTTCTTGGACGTGAAAGGTGCATACGATAACGTATCACATGAAGCCATTCTGGATGTCATGGAAAATGTTGGATTAGGGGGTCGGGTTTACCAATGGATCCACAGCTATCTGAAAGGCAGAACTTTCTTTGTACAGACGGAGAATGACACAACAACGCACCATTGCAACCGTCGAGGTGTGCCTCAAGGCGGCGTTCTTAGCCCCACACTTTTCAATCTAGCGCTACTCGGCCTGGTTGATGCGCTTCCAGAATCTGTCCATCTATCAATATATGCAGATGACATCTGCATCTGGGCGTTAGGCGTAACACGCCTTCATTTGCGTGCCTGGCTTCAGAGAGCGGCAAAAATAGCGACAAAGTACCTGGAAGAACGGGGACTAGAGCTGTCGTCAGGGAAATGCTCGCTTATAGCATTTACGCATAAGGCTATGAGCCCATATGTTATTAAAATCAACGGACACACGATCAACTACGTGAAGACCCACCGATTCCTCGGAGTCATAGTTGATCGCGACCTCTCCTGGAGTCCTCACATCGCCCACATGAAAACTAAACTCACCATGATCACCCACGTACTGAGGTTCCTTGCTGGAAAAACGTGGGGTGCATCGGTACAAGCAATGCTCCAACTCTACACTGTTCTGTTTCCTGGGTTATATGCGATACAGCTTACCCGTGCTTTGCGGGATCCGAAGAACAAACTTGCGCGTCCTCCAGTCGATCCAAGCCCAAGCCCTGAGGATATGCCTTGGTCTCCCGAGATGCGCGTCTACAGCAGCGACAGTCATCATTGCGCGTGATTATCCAGTCAACGCATACATCCGCGTAGACGCTTTGAGAATGCACATAAGACATTTCGCTCGGCTTCCATCTCATCACCTAGCCTCACTTCGAACTTCCAGGCCCCACTCAGCGTTCAGCGCAACTGTAGCCCAGCATTGCGCAGTGCTTCCATTACACTTCACGCATGCAGCACAGCCGCCGATACCATTATGGTGCCTACACCCACTCAAAGCCCTTCTTACAATTCCTGGCATCCAAAATAAGAAAAAGTCGTCGCATCTAGCCCTCAAACAGGCCACATTACTTTTCCTGCAAGAGAAGCACAACGGACGCCTTCACATTTACACGGATGGCTCGGTGTCTTCAGTAAGCTCTGCAGGGGCGGTGGTTATTCCCGCGAGGAACATCACAATTAAATTCATGACATCGCATTTGACGTCGTCGACAGCTGCAGAACTTGCAGACATTCGTGCAGCTCTGGAGTTTATAGTGAAAGAACCTTCGGGAATTTGGTCGATCTTCTCGGACTCGAAGGCATATCTTCAATGTCTTATATCACCCTTTCGCCATGGACCTAATGAACAGTTAGTAGCTGAAATAAGGCTTCTTCATCACCAAGCAACCGAAAAACAGCACAGCATAGTGTATCAGTGGATACCAGGCCATTGCGGTATATATGGCAATGACCACGCAGATGAGGCCGCTAGATCTGCACACGATGGTACCCAATACACAGCCATCCCGTTCTCAAGAACCAACGCAGCTACAAGACTTCGTTCGCTTGCACGTGACCTCACACTGGCACAGTGGAACTCGACAGACTTCACAAACGCGCGCCTGCATAACTTGGATCCCGATCTGCAGCTTCGTCTTCCCCCAAGGATATCTCGAGCTGAGGAGACTCTTCTATGCCGCCTGTGGCTTGGAGTGGCCTTCACGAACGCATACTCTTATCTCATCGGGATGGCCAGCTCTCCTACATGAACTTACTGCAGTTGCGAAGAAACCATCGCGCACCTTCTGTGTGAGTGCACCCATTTCAACGTGCAAAGACAAGAACTCACTGCAGCTCTGGATAGACTAGACAATCGGCCTTTGTCGGAACAAAGGATTCTGGGTCATTGGCCAAGCCCATCCTCAGCCCAGAAGGCTTTGAAAGCTTTGCTGCGCTTTTTGCGGACAACTGTCCTCAGAGACAGACTTTAGTGTCTTATACTCTTTGATGTTGCCTTTCCTCTGTCGCAATTTTTTTGTAATTTCTCCCTCTCTTCGCAACATTTCTTTTTAACATCTATCATTCCCCTCACCCCTTTCCCCAGCACAGGGTAGCCAGCCGGTCTAAGAACTGGCTAACCTCCCTGTCTTTCCGCTTAAACTTTCTTCTTCTTCTTCTTCATCTTCAAAATGGCGCAGTGAGTGCGCGGCGGCTCTCTTCTCCCACGCGTTCTTTGGCTCACGTGGAGAATAAGGGGGTGTACGCTCGATCGCGCATCCTTGTCTTGCAGTGGGGAGTATTGTACGTCTTCGTTAGCCTTCGAGTTTTATCGGAGTGATTCTGTTGTAGTTACCGGGCACACAAAGGTCGCTGCAATCGTTGCACAGCCTCCGTTTGCGAAAAGGGCACACTTTTCCGACACAGCGAAGTAACAACTGAGACGCCTATTTGCGTTAATCTGTACCTGTGAGTACGTTTCAGGCGTTTTTTGTGCTTGAAGAACGCGGGGCACGTTTCTATCTGCTTGCCAATCTGCGCGCGACCTTCCAATTGGTTGCAATCGCATTAATTTCTTCACCCTTGCGGCAAAGCTGTGACTTTTTTCGCAATGTTGTAAATGGCTCTTAAGTTTTAAATAAAATTATTGAGGTAATAGCGCACAGTGACTTCTGCAAAGTTAAAATAACGCCATGTGTTTCTTGTTTCAGAAGTGCCGAACAAACTCGCTCTTTTTCAGATGCTCACTTCTCAACGTGTTTGGATATTTGCCCAGAGTTATACAAAATATTACCGAGGTAGGCCTGCTGGCTGTTTTGCTTATAACAAAGAAATCCTAAGAAGAACATTTTACAATTTTTCTTTTGATATTGTGACTGATTTGAAAACGTGAGTATGTTTGATTCAGAGAAGAGTGTGGTGCTAATTACCATTCTAAAGCTCGTCAAACTGTCCACGTGCGTTTTGTTAGGCAAGAATGACAGAATTTTAAACGTGTACATCGCTTTTTCGTTGTTGTTATTGCTGCTGCTAGAATTTTAGAGAGATAGAAAAAAGGCCGAGAATTACCGAATGCATACCCGGTTGCCTACGCTACACTCGAGAGCAGAGAAAGGATTCTCTGTTTGGCCATGTATATACATTCCAAGATAGTGTCGCATGAAGTGGCCTAAATGAGCTCACTTTTCCGGGGTTTAATATGAATGGGTGGGTGTAAAAGATCAAGGATGACTGCCAGTTGGGCGTGTTGGTAATGGTTCATGATGAGACAAGCGCAAAAAATATACACACACTCAGAGAGGACACAGATTGAAAAAAATTGCATTGAGGTATGGCGTGCGGGTCGTTTTTTCAGCTGAAAACAAGTTATCAAAGATTTGTCCAGCAGTGGAAAGGCTAGTTAACAAGAAAAAAGCTGGAGAATCGAATAAATGCAGCATAAAGCGTGGCAGGAGGTACGTTGAGTGCAAAAAAGATGTTGTATACGGAACTCCTTTCACATGTGGAAAGGAATACCTTGGTCAGACGGGTCGGTGCATAAATGTGCGCCTTCGTGAACATGAGAGTTCACTAAAAGGGGCCCCTTACTCTTACTTAGCGATGCACTGCAAGGAATGCACATGCCAACCAAAATTTTCCGACACACGAATAATTGACAGGCACAACAAGCGGACGACGAGAGAAATAATGGAAGCGTATAGAATAAGGAAAGGAGGGGACAGTTGCGTCAGCCAAGCGTCATTTCTACTAACATATGCGGAATTTGCTTTTTTGGACGTCACATAACCTAGTGTTTTTCTCTGTGATACGTTTTTTTCTTAGTTCTTGGTACGTGTTTGTTTCCGATTGTGGGCTCGTGCATATTTTGTAATATCACGTTTTTGGTGATGACAGGGGAGGTTGGCAGTGACGCACATGCGTGTGATGTATTTATTAGTGTTCGCTTGGAAATAAAAATTTCAGTTGCTAGTAAGCGCTTGTCTGTGTCCTCTCTGAGTGTGTGTATATTTTGTAAGCTTGTCTCATCATGATGTAAAAGATCGTCACACTAATCAGTAGTAGTGGAAACTTTATTGCAATATATAGAGGGAATCAGGAAGAAAGTGAGTGGTTCCCATAGTACAGGGCCCCACTGGCCTTTGCAGCTCGCTGCAGCCTGATCAAGCTGTAGTGTAATGTAGCTCATTAATGGTCAATATTTACACAAAATTGCTTTGAGCTTGACTACTTATGTACACGGAAGAGTCACGTCCACTACGGTATGGACAATGCAGTCAAACTAGTCACTCCTGATGTTCCCTTTTTACGTAGGCCTACGCCGCGACTGTTTAAACTGGTGTCATCAATCCAGCGATTGGCACCACTCATCTGGCGTGGCATGTTGCCCTTATTTCAGTACCGACCTTGCTGTCGGCCCGGCTTTGCGTAAACAGAAGCTGCATTAAGGGAAACGCTTCATTGGAAATTTGTGGTCATTTATGCGGCCTTTAACATTAAGCTGTATATCAACACTATAAATACTCCCCGCATTTTTTTCTAAAGACGACCGGACTACGTGACCGCTTATAAGCGTGCAATGGACAAGGTCACATCTACACACACGTTGCCCTTCACTTCTCTCTCTCTTCTCCTTTAATCCCCTCACCCCTTCCCCCAGTGCAGGGTAGCGAACCGGACGTGCGTCTGGTTGACCTCCCTGCCTTTCATTTCTTCCCTTCCTCCTCCTCCTCTCCCCGCATTACTTACTTCAAAAGACACAAAAAACGACAGAAACATGTTACAAATTAGCGAGGTGAAAACACCGTGCACTTGACGAAGACGAACATAGCGCTATACAGGACAGATGACATGTGCTGTGGCGTGACGGACATACGATGGGTGTATAGTGGGTAGGGTACCTCGCATGCGCTGCACCAGACAACGGACAACTCACAACCGACAACGGATAATGATTGATCCCAAGGTGCTTCGCCCTAAAGGCTACGTTTAGAATAGCATGTGCTAAGTTAGAAGCTGGCCATATCGCGTGGACTTGGGGTTGTGTATGTGTGTGGTGCCGAGGGTCGTCGGGGTGTATAAATTTAAGCTGGCTCCATGTGATGAGTGATGCAAACACTTCATTACTTTCTTGCGAAGTTTCTTGCCTTTCGCCCCTCTCCAGAATCGGAAATAATTCGCTCCTTTACTTTGTCATGCACTATTTTACGTTATTAGGCTTGCCGTAAATGTAATAACTAGTAGGTATATCGGACTCCTGGCTGAAGATCACTGCTATACCTACTTCCCATAGTTTTATTTACTACTCCAAAACACCAACAAAATAAGATGCAGCTTTAAAGGCAGCGCCGGTTTACTGTTTAACAGCTAGAAACTTCTCACGTTTACTTTTCATGCACTCCAACCACCCACGA
This sequence comes from Rhipicephalus annulatus, assembly GCA_013436015.1. Classification (NCBI taxonomy): domain Eukaryota; kingdom Metazoa; phylum Arthropoda; class Arachnida; order Ixodida; family Ixodidae; genus Rhipicephalus; species Rhipicephalus annulatus. The sequence continues at coordinate 361,888 of WOVY01000311.1, read as the reverse complement.
CGTATACGCTCAATGTAACAATAGCATAGAAGTAGCCGATTATTCCACAAAACAGCTAAAACACGATTTTCTTGCGTAAGGTATCAGAGAGGTTATAATGTTTTTACACGTTATTATAAACGCTGCGATGAATATTTTTTGTCATATCACATGTTCGCACCTACCTTGAATTGGAGAATGTCATGCATTAACCAAAACACGATATGTTAACATCGATATTATAGCCCAACAACGCCCTGGCTAGTATCATATTGAAATGAATCCTAATACCCATTTTTTCGCGAAGTGAATCGTAGCAGCTATGTAAAGTGACTATGTTTGAAACAGCACTGACTCACGCGGGAATTGCTTGAGGAAGGGGCATCCCCACTTTTTGTACATTCGTAGACGAACTTGTTTCGCATTGAACAACAATATGCCCGCGGAAATGCCACGCATGCAATACCGGGGCCGCTTGCGTGGATGGGCGCCCAGTGAAACGGTACGTCTATTGTACGCAAAAAACTCAGCGAGCACAGTCGAAGCGACCCAAGCAACTAGACGGTTTCAGCTGTCGGGAAAAGAAAGGTCGAATACAAACGTGAAAATCAGGAATTGTCTAAAGTGCACAATGAATGCTAATTCTATAAATAGCTACGAAAGGGAACCAGTGAATAAATTTGAGCCTACAAAATAAATGTTAGAAGTGCATTGTTGCAACTTCTGCCAATATTGTTTAATTATTATAAAAAATTAAAAAATCTCTGCATGTTCATGAAGTGAATCATGATGAGTGGGCTGCGCTAGGTCCTAAGGTCGGTAATTTCTACGTTGAAGTCGTCGACTAGTGTAAATTGTTTCTGCTCGTAGGTGTTTTGTATTGTTCCGTCCCAATATGATTGATTTTAGTGCATTGTTAAACCTTTTTTGTGTCACATGGTCTAGTGGCTAAGGTACTCGGCTGCTGACACGCAGGTCACAGGATCGAATCTTGGCTGCGGCGGCTGCATTTCCGATTTAGGCGGAAATTTGGTAGGGCCGTGTGCTCAGATTTGGGGTGCACGTTAAAGAACACCAGGTGGTCGAAATATCCGGAGCCCTCCACTACGGCATCTCTCATAATCATATGGTAGTTTTGTGATGTTAAACCCTACATATCTATCAATCATGTCATCTGTTTCGACTACAGCCATGACAAATGACACCGTGAGTGGACAAGCCCTGTTATAGCGAACTAGATAAATGCAGAGGGACGAGGGTGGTCCTCCCAGTGAGGCAGTTAACATAGAAACCGCTCTACGGCACCTTTTTTTTTTTAGTGGACGCTTGTTTGCCGCACTTTAAAATGATGAGTTCAATATGCTTGAAATAATGTTTGACTCCTGAAGTACAAAACTGTACACTGTGTCAACAAAAGAGAATGAATAGTTCTGTCTTGAAAGCTCGAAGACGTTAAGTTTTGGGGACAAACCTGTCAGAATGATTTTCGAACTGTGTGTGGTTACTCAGACAGAATAGATGTGGCCTTGCACAGCTGATGGCATGCACGCGAAAACACAAGAAACTGACAGATAACCAACTGAAAGAAGGAATCAAACCATTTCAATAAACACAGTGACACTTTTAACAAACTGTATGTTGGAACACCGACCCAGGCAGTAACATATAATACCATTTTATCACAGGAAGTTGCGTTTCACAAGAGCCACAATGCTACAATAGCTGTTCGTGTGTTGCTCCAAGACAATGAAGCATTCAGCATATATGTATTTTGAAGAGCGTCTGTGAATGCGCAAAAATCAGGGCTTGACAGAGATACTCATAAAAGTATTCTGAAAATGCAAATATCAAAGTACACATGCTGAAACCATAAATATGCAGATACTGAGAAACATTCATAAAATGCATAACGAAATATTACGAAGACGATTTTGCGAAAAAAAGTGTTGGGGATTACCAGTATAGTAATCGTTGATAATGCTGCAGATAATTACACTGCAAGTCAGTCGCATCGCTCGACTCACTGAAAAACACCACTGATGTAAGAGAAAGTATGCCTTCGTTTTTTTTTACAAGCATGATCGACTTGTTTTGCTGAGAATGATTACGCTAAATACACATAAGTAACAGTGACTTCTAAGATAGAATGGCAGTAGACAGCGCTGGTTCAGTTTCAATTCAAGATTGTCGATATACAAAACGATGTCTAATATTAGAGGCGAACAGAACTTTGTGTTATAACTACTAAATACCGCAACTATCCTGAAAAAAAAGAAAACTGACAATGCTTCAACGGCCTTGAGTGAGATCTAAGATCGCCAGCACTGCCTCGTCTATTTTGCCGTCAGTCACGTCAAACACTTGACTACATAGAAAATTATCTGCGTGTGGAGGGTTCTTCGCTCAACTCTATGTATCGCCGACTGGCGAGGCACTTTTGCCCTGATAAACGCATACAAGTTTTTCTTTCGCTATTAGATACGCATCGGCTTTGTTCCGACAAAAGAGTCGCGAGATAAACATGTATTCGCAGTATTTCGACGCATTTGATACACAGTAAAAACATTTCTATACTGGAATCAAATACAATTTTCTATATACAGGAACTAAGATGTATCAGTGAGATACTACAGCATCGCGATACTACCCAACTATGTACTACAAATCTTGTGAAGGGTACAAATGACAACCCCACTCATTCAGTGTAGTCAGAGGGCACCAGTTTCTCTCTGCTACAACTAGTTTTACAACTTGCCGCAAAATAACATTTATGTCACCAAGGTTTTCCTATCCAACTCAGCGTTTCTTTATTAACACCTCGAAAAATACCACGCACAAGCATCTACAATCATCAGTGTTTGTTGTCAGAACGCACGTTGCTGTGCTGAGACTCCAGAAGAAAGATGCAGTGGCGCCACCACGCCACGCACGAAGATTTCCGTGCATTTCGCCTCACTGCCGGTGCTTGCTTTTTCTCCCCACTCATTCCCCTACCTCTATCCAGTTCACTATAACCTCGCTTTTGTTTCTAAGTATCGTGTTTCAGTTTCCCCTCCTAAATCTTTGTAAATGGATATGAACGTCGCCCCTCCGATTTCAGAATATTTGTTGAGCTAGGGCGATATTAGCACAACGCAGTATGCTGAAACTTCTCTGAAACTTTGAATGAGGCATGCTGAAATTTATAGCGACGAAGTGATTCGTGCGGAAACTTGAAGGCGATGCCACGACTTGCATTTTTTGTTTTTTGCCACATTTTCTTGCTTGCCGAGTATCTGCTCGCCGCAAGAGTTGTACTTTTCGTATACGATGAAAGGGTACTCTATTAGTAGAGAAAACATGAACTTCCTTTGTATTGTCCTTTAAACAGCTTGTGTAAATTAAAAAACAATGTGAATGTTTGACTAGTTCGTAGCATATAACTGACCGAGATAAATGAGCGAAAATAAAAACAAGATATACATGAAAGGAGACGAGGACAAACGCCTCCTTCGTTGTTCTTTGTCGTTTTTTTTTATTTGGGCTAATTTATCTGAACCAGTTTTTGAGTGACCATGCAATGTTCTAATGCCACCATTTATTTTCATTATACCGTTTCAGATATTACCTCGAATATCATGCAAGGCTGGGAGTAGATTGTCAAGGCAATGCTTACATGAATATACACGAACGCCGACGTAAGAACCAAATCATGTTATTTGCCAGCGTAATGTCTCTAGAATGCGTGGATATATTTGTTATATATAAGCCGAAACTAAAATTGCGAGAAAGCTGCGGTTAATAACTTGGCATTTTATTTTACCCGAAAGTGCCAATGTTCTCACATGAACAGCTTAAAAAAATCATATCGACTGGGGAAAGAAAAATTTTGATGTGAAGAATTAGGCATAGAAAGAAGAGAATTGAGAGGAGTCGGTGTACTTCAAGCTGCCCTAATGAGCTGGTGTGGAATCCATGACACTAAAAATATAAGAAACAATTGTGGTTTAACGTTGGCACTTTTGCAAATTACCTTCTATTTCACCCAGTTATTTTGATTTCGTTAAGCCTTATTCTGCAGCATCTGCCATTTACTTGAATTATACAAACATGCAGAGAGTGGTGAAATGGTAAATAGCGGCGTCGTGTGCTCCAGGAGTGCGATTTGATAGGCCGCTTGATATAGGCGCCTATTTGTTCAGCGACGACCAGCTAAACTATGTCACCTTTTTTGACGTAATAGCGTTAAAGAGCTCGTTTCGCACAAATTTCTGTGTCGGCGTCGGTGCCGGCGTCAGCGTCGTTGGTTGTTAGGTAAAAGTCATCATCTTATGCGTGACCGAAAATCGAGAACGATTCCAATAAAATTATTAAATGATAAAAATTCTGGAGCAGAGTGGAGACCAAACCAAGGTTGTTTGCGGGTGGAGATCGAACCCGGGTCGTTCACGTTGCAAGCGGCTGTTGTACGACACAGCCACGTCTCTTTTTTTTTCTTTCTTACATGATATTTAATACCAACGCGGCTTACGTATATACATATCGTACAACATACATAAGGTCAATTCGACAAATGAACAATGGATGTTACAAAGCAAATCCCATTCAACACAATGTCTAAAGGTGTATTTGTGCTGCACACTTCATGAACTCACTATACCAGTCCGGCTGGAATTGCAATTGGTCATAAATGTTTTTAGATGCAGAGTCATTTGTACAAAGGGACATCCCGAAGACATCATTCGCTTCACATGCCTGTCTAACATGCAATTTTTCCATAAACTTTGAATGCCCGTTAACTAGAGCATGTCAACTGGCATATCATTGCATTTGGGTGGTACAAGATAACGGATACTATGAGAATTTGAAAAAAAGCGTTTTTAAAAGTACTCTGCAGGACGTCCAAGAAAAGAATGGCGTCCTTACAGCTAATAAAGCAATGTTCTATTGTTTCTGAAACTTCACTGACCCGGCAGTTAATTGAGGATACAAATATGCCTTTGGTGTTTAACCAAGTCTTGATTGATATGTGGGGTTTAACGTCCCAAAACCACCATATGAATATGAGAGACGCCGTAGTGGAGGGCTCCGGAAATTTCGACCACCTGGACTTCTTTAACGTGCACCCAAATCTGAGCACATGGCCCTATCACATTTCCGCCTCCATCGGAAATGCAACTGCCACAGCCGGGATTCGGTCCTGCGACCTGCGGGTGAGCAGCCGAGTACCTTAGCCACTAGACCACCGCGGCGGGGCTTTTAACCAAGCCTATGCAACTTCCTCTGCTCGGGAATGCAGTGAAAGTAGCTTTCTTGCTTCGCAAACACCCGTGTCCTGTATACATGCTTCACAGTGCAACATTAAATGTTGCAGTAATAATGCGCGGTACAAGCGTCCATTCCCAACAGGCGTCAGAATATGTTATCATCATATTGGCTACATGGTTGAAAGCCAGTACATCACTACAAAGGGCACACACGCTGCTGTGCTTATTCCCTTAAGGCCACGTATAGTGGGCGCATAGCAAACTCGAAAAGGTTTCTGCACTGCGTGTTTGAAGTGCGTACTACGCACATATGTCGCTGTCGCGTTCAACTCCTAAAGGCGAAGCTTCCGTTTCCTGTAATATTTATGTGTTTTTCAAAGACCCCGGTCTTATCCACAGCAACAGCATTGCAGTAGAATAAAATATATCATTAGCAATTGAAATCACACTCTCCACATTTAGCGAAACAACTGTTATCAAGCTAGCCTTGAACCAATTTTCTCCGAGCTTATAACCGATACAATGTGAAGGTTCCAAGGGAATCGTTCGGATTTCGCCTTCGTTCACACCCGAATTAAGGTTAGGGTACTTATCCACTTGCCGAGGAGCCTTCATGTTAAAACAGCTTGAAACTGCAAGGAAAGGGTTGTTTAGCAGTGCTCCTTAGCTTAGGGAAAGCAAGGAAACACCACGCTTCCGAAATTGGCGTGTAGCTATTTCAGCGTGCAAGAACTACGTTGGACAGCCTCATTATTCGATCAGGTTACCAGATGTATCACCTTGGAGGGGAAGGGGGACGGGTGCAAATAAGGTTGTCAACTCTTCACGAAAGAAGTCGAGGACAGGGCTCTACGTACACTAGCGTACTAACAAAAAAAGCCAGGGAAATCAAAACTGCTAGCCAGCCTCTTTTGAACGAATTCATCTTTTAGCAGTTTGCGTTCGTCCTTGTTTTTTCCACGCACAGTAGTCAACGGTAACATCAGCTTTTTCATTGCTTTATCTCTCAGACAAATTCATTGTTTCTTTGCTGTAGAGGCCTTTTAAATTGGTACAAGAACATGCTTCTCGCTTCGTTTCGCCTTGCTCAAGAATCTACTCTTAAAGGTTGTCGAACTTCAGGGGGAAAGTTAGCTCTCAAGGGCCTAAATGCCCTCGCTGTCATTGCAACACTGCTTCGCGCATGCGCTTCGCGCGAACGTCGTGTTCTAGTGTGACGTGCGTTCTCGGACGTGAGTTCAATCACATCGAAGTTTCTATCTAACTGGTCCGAAAGAAATTCGGGGCACGTAGCTGTCCCGACAGAGACATCGTGGGACTGGAGACGTTGAAAGAAAATTTGAGATGGTTGGTAACGCTACGTGCACACTCTACCCTGTACTTCGATTTAATAGAATGAGGGAGGGGTATTCTGTGCTCGCCTATGTATATCGAGCAACTCACGCAGCTGATACGTTTTTGGGTGGCACTGGATCACCGCTTACGAAGCTGCTATATCGTACTGTTAAGCGCGCGGAAGAGTGAAGGGCCAATTAATATAAACAATGACTTCGGTTAGATTCATAAGCTGCACTCTGAGAGCTTTAATGCCGTAACTTTCACATCATAAGCTCTTTATTTGCGGGCTCGATGGGCGTGGTCACGCCTAATAGCATATCCTCCTAGAAAAAGGCATTCAGCAGGAGCTGTGCAGCTAATTCCAATAAAGATATATTCCCTCGGGACCAGAACTTGCTTACAACGAGTTTATAAATAGAGCATCAAAAAAAAAAACTTAAAGCACTCTTTGTTCATTCGCCTGAGATATGACAAAAAGGTGAAATCTGCCTCTCTTTGTTTTTTTATTTGCACTGTAATTTATTTTTTCCGCCGCCTTCGAGAGCTTCCTATAACTGCCATGATTTTTCATTCATCCATGATAAGAGACACTGCAAGCTCATGCTCTTAACTTGCCTCCGCGATCGGCTCACCTTGTTAGTGGTGACGTCTTCGGATGACGCCATCATTGGATAGTTACGTTGTATGACGTTACAATAACGTCACTAACACTTCATGATGATGTGGCCAATCTAGGTGATGTCATAGGGGACATCATCACAGGATTGTAATTCTTTGTACTACTCGTTCTGACGCCCCACCGGGCAGTCACTTTTCGTGCTTGATTAGCTATATATGACTTTCTCAATATACTCACTGTAAATACGAGCTCCATCGCCTTTTTCTAGCTTAGTTTATGCGGCGCTGTTGGGAATCAACCTCGGCACGGTGTTCTGGTGGCTAAGGGACTCGGCTGCAGACCCACAGGTCGTGGGATTGAATCCCGACTGCAGTGGCTGCATTATTGACGGAGACGCAAATGCTGTAGGCCCGTGTGCTCAGATTTCAGTGCTAGTTAAAAAACCTCAGATGGTCGAAATTTTCGCAGCCCTCCACTATACGGCGTCTCACATAATCATATGTTCGCTTCGGGATGGTAAACCTCAAATAATATTATACTATCAATATGTTTAGAATCGCTACCTCCAGTAAGCGATCAGTCCTAAACATCTCCTTTCCCGTTGTCTCCTGCTTCATATATACCATCTTGAAGTGAAAGCAGCATATCAAAGCAAATTGGCCAATCGTGAAACAGGGGGTTCACGGCAATCTTTGGTGTTTCGAGCATCAGATCTCTGGTTTCGTGGGTCTGTCTTATTTATGTTCAAACAGCTGTACCTTGCGGCCCGATTTTTATTGCAGACAGTTTTTTTTTAATTCATGTTCCAGCAATAATTTACCTTATCTTTGTGACAGATGTTTTTTAAAAAGAAAGCAACTTAGCCGTGCTTTGCATTTCCGTCAAATGTAGCCCTGTATCTGTTGTTAAATTTGACTTTGTTAAAAAAGAGAAAGCCCTGCGTGAGGTAGCATACCTGTCCTTTACAACTGATTACCACCCCTGCCTTTCCGTTCTCTCCTCTTCCTTCCTTCCTTCAGTTTTTGAGCCCAAAGTTTCTTCTTTTTGTTTCAATTTCACTTCAGAACAGCTGGCTCTGAAATCAAGCTGTTGTGAATAAAATATTGTTGTGCAGATCGCAGACAACTACTGAAGACTAGTGCCTAAGCGTCTTCAGAAACAGAAATAAGCCGAGATGGGAGTAAATGACCTTGTCCTCTAGCGCACGCCCTGATGGGAGTTTTATAAACACCGTCCGGAGGGAGTAAAAAATTTACTCCCCATCAGTAGGGGGTTTTTGCATCGTGCCAGGGGGGGGGGGGGGGGTTATTTACATCCACTGGGGAACTTTTTCGGGTCTGTATGGGAGTAATTTTTTTTGCAGGAATTGAGAAAAAAATTACGTCAGCAGCCGTACCATGTGCAAGCGTAACTTTAATTACACTATATTTAATGCGCACAACAATGATTTCAGTACACAAACATTATCACGACGTTCACGTAATATCACAACACTCGCACTCACCCCAGCTTGCCACACACAGTACATATAGTCACCGGGTATATATAGGCACCACATTCTTACCTCCTATGAGGCCTGGTGAAAGCCTTTTTTCGCTAATAATTAAGCAATAAATACGCTTGGCGTAAGTATGAACTTGCGGTGGTCTAATGTAAGCACTTTAACACACATGCCTTTTATCCTAAGCCTGCCTAATATTCAATAATTTTCTACTATAGCGAAAAAGTTTTATCAGTTGACGCTCTGTCGTACGGGCTGAATTTGCATTAGCAGTACTGTTTGTGGACCCGTAAAATGCACTGAATCATACACAAAGTGCGCGCGGCCTTGAATGAACACATTAACGAGGCACATTTAGCAGCTCCAGCGATGAACCGAGGTAGACCGCCGCTACCGCGTTCGACGACTAGGCCTCACTCACGAGTATGGCACGGTGATTAGATAAATGAGAGCTGGCGATCACAAAATGCTTGCTGATGTGCAGTTTACGTCTCGTTTTTCTAATGCACAGAAATAGGTGTCTGCTATCCACGCAGTTTAAGCTACGGAGCGATAGCCTTAAACGAATCAGACGGTTCGCAGTCGCTGTTCCCGTTGCTCGCATGCATTGCATGTATAGCTCGCGGAGCTCGCCACGGCGGCCGGTGCGCAGTGCGAACTCGATACGATGCCGGCTTGATACCGACGCCATAGCGAGGCCTTCCTACCGCTTCGATGTTGCAGCCGGCGAAATACAGGTGACACTCCGAGAAGCCACTATCGGCGGAGACGGGGTGAGCGCGTCGCCGGCGCAACTCTCAGACCGGTTGCCGGCCAGCCTGCCGTGGTCGAGCGAAGCCTACTTCGAACCACTTCGAAGTTTTACGGTGCAATCGCTGACGATCGTACTCCGCCTCGTTCGGCGCTCGCCTTGTAGTTAGTCATTTACAGCTGCGGTTGCAAGGCACAGAAGACTGGTATACATCCCAGCAGCCTTCATTTTTTGTGAAACACATTCTTTGCCTCGCCGGTGGTCGGTGCTAGCTCGTAGCGCTTACCGCGGTGGCCGGCGCGCAGTGCGAGCTCGATACGATGCCGGCTGGATACCGACGGCATAGCGAGGCCTTCTTACCACTTAGATGTTACAGCTGGTGAAATACCGGTGACACCCCGAGGAGCCACTATCGGCGGAGACGGGGCGAGCGCGTCGCCGGCGCAACTCTCAGACCGGTTGCCGGCCAGCCTGCCGTAGTCGAGCGAAGCCTACTTCAGACCGCTTCGAAGTTTTTGGCGGTTAAACTCCAGGAGCAGCCGCTTACGATCGTAACAGCTTACATTTGCTACCATTAATTTATTCTTCGAAGTTTTTTGTTCCTCGGCCCTTTGAAGCGCGGCATTCACGGCGTTTCGTTGAGGAATCGGACCGATGTGCAGCGTGGTTTAACGGTGCGAAATATATTGAAATGTTCACAGTAAATACCAACCGGTCGTTGCTATTCTTCGCTGCACTTAGAATTTCGTTGCCTGTTGACAGATGCTTACACGGTTAGCCACACAAAGCACATGTGTTTCACACCGACGTGCAAACATATGCCCGCACGCACGCACGCACGCACGCGCGCGCGCGCACACACACACACACACACACACACGCACACACGCACGCACGCACGCACACACACACACACACACACACACACACGATACGCCCAAAGAGAGTTTTTAAAGCTCCTATAGGGAGTTTGAAACCACGTGACCTGAAACTCCCTGGGGAGTTTAACAAGGTCATGTCGTTTATAAACTCTGTGATTAAGCAAGGGGCGTTTTACGATGACATGTGCCGAGTTCACTCCCTACCAGGGAGTAAATAATTGGGACAGGGGAGTTTTGCGGGTTCATGTGCTGGAGAAACTCCCATCTCGGCTAACTTTTGCTTACAGTTTACCTTATCTTTGTGGCAGATGTTTTTTAAAAAGAAAGCAACTTAGCCGCGCTTTGCATTTCCGTCAAATGTAGCCCTGTATCTGTTTTTAAATTTGACTTTGTTAGAAGGGAGAAAGCCCTGCGTGAGGTAGCATACCGGTCCTTCACAACTGATTAACACCCCTGCTTTTCCGTTCTCTCCTCTTCCTTCCTTCCTTCAGTTTTTGAGCCCAAAGTTTCTTCTTTTTGTTTCAATTTCATTTCAGAATATAATAGATATTATACTACGTTGTAAGCTGGCTCTGAAATCAAGCTGTTGTGAATAAAATATTGTTGTGCAGATCGCAGACAACTGGTGAAGACGCTTAGGCACTGGGACAATGTTAAACGTTGTGGAATACTTACGCTACAGCGTCAAGGTAAGCGGCGCTGTTTTGTTCCAAACTTGACCCCTCTAAGCCTCTCGGCATGCACGAGCCTATGCAAACCGCCAGCAGGCGACCGCGTGGACAGTTGACGCTACATTCAGCAGTAAATTGCCCGCCAAAATCACGACCACACTGAAAACGAAGAAACACGTAGACAGAACGAAAGCCTGGTCGTGATTTTGGTGCGAACTTGACTCTTGATTTCAGACATGAACCAACCAACGTAACAGCGAGTAAAACTATTGTTGACACTACTTCGTTTAAGTATTTTTCGAAGTGTGTTTTCGAAGACAATGGGGTCTTAAGCACTTCATAAGCCACTTTCTAAACAGTCTGCTTGTTCCGTATGTGTAATTTGTTCTTAAAAAGTCAACAGTTCTATCTTTGCATAATAATAACAACTGTATATTTACGCATTTTGCGTGTAGTGTGTTCTCGGGAGTCGATTTATAAAATTAGCTGTTTCATATACTGAGATCATCTTTAATATTTCACTTTCTTACTATTGAAATGTAGGAAAAAACATTATAGGGATTCACTTAACATTTTTAAATAATAATTTTACACTTATAGGAACGATTCTCAGATGTCACGACCTTTGCGATAAGTGACTCCTTACTGGTGACGCAATGCCGATGAACATGAAATTTTTGGAAACATTTCGAGCACAAAGTTTTAAGGTTCTACTTTTTGATGTGTTAGAAACGTTTTACGCTAATCCTACGATCCACCTGATTTTATTTCATAGGGCTACATCACTGCGAGCTTCTTGTGTGGGACCGTAGAATACGAGAAGTTTATCAGCACCACAAAAACTACACTGACTGTCACAACGAATACAGAATGCACTGCGGCAATGCTTCTTTCTTGGTACAGCTTCATCAAAGCTGCCCGAATTTCGTTAGTAATTCTCAGCATTGGAGATATGAATAAAATTATTGTTTCATATAGCTATACTATTATTACTACGCAGGGGAGTGTGCAGAAACAGGTGCTCCCTTCTTTTGTTTTCTATTAGTAGTAGTTTGAGTTTGTGGTTAGCCCTACGTGGTTATCTCTGGAGCTTATAGCCCAAATAAGGCACAACTGTGGGAGTTGACGAGGACTTGCAGTCCTGAGAAACTAGCAGATGAGTAATACGGTGAAAGCCGCTGTTTCGTTTGAGAAATATTTCGTGATGAACGCTGGTAGGTTTCACTTTCCATCTATTGGCCCAAACATTGAACTTCCCTATACGCCCCTTGTAACGCAATGAATTGCTGAAAAAAATACAGGCAGCGCAACATTCTAAATCACATGCAGGTTGTGATATCTTACACGAAGAGCATAATTGGTTGGCTCGCCCATAATAAAGCGGTTGATATCAACATGAAAAAGCTATCGGCATAACAGGTTTGTTTAACGTGACAACCCCAATCTTAATATGCGGCCACAAGCGATGCATATCTGAAAGCTTACGTTCAGTCGAACCTCTTCGCAACCATATCGCATCGTCTTCTCTTTCACACGGATGCTGTTGCGTGTTCATGCAACACGGCTCAATCTCTCGATGGAGTCCACGCATAAACTTTGCCATGAAGCTCACGGAACGCTGACGTTGGAAAGAGCACAGACAACTATGTCTCCACACCAACAGATGGTAGCCGAGTGCACGGTACGCTGTACCCGCCTTTGGAACGCTGTTATTGGAAATAAGAAATATATTTTCAGTGTAATAGAAGTTAGCGTCAGTGACAAGGTCAGCGCACGCAAGAACTTTGGAGAAATACTCTAGTAACTTGTCTGGGCAGTAAACACGCACGTAATGTGGTACCACACGAAGATTTCGGGCACATAAGCTACAGTGTTCAACTTATGACTTGTTGTCCGGATAGTAATGTATTGTTCTCGCCACTATTCCGGTGTTTGCACTTTTTATATATCTGATAGTGGTTCTGGTTTCAGGTTCTAGTACACCTAAAACTAGCAGAAAAAACGAGCTGAAGATACCTCACGCTTTTACTTAGGACGTTGCTTAAGGGAACACAATTTCACACGAATGCCACACCATGCAGGGTCCACCTAGCAGCAAGATGCTTGCAGTCCATATATCATGCCGTAAGCCCTTTACAAGTCCAGTTTCATTTGATTTGTCGAGAAATATTAACCACTTGAAAGTCTGTTGCTGCGGCTGCTGTAGTCAGCAAGCAAATCATGTACATCACAGACATTTTGCGCTAAAACTTCAATTGCAATATGGTGTGAATAATGCCTGGTTTCCTTAAGATTAAATGAAAATATACCTACCGTCACAAGCTCTTCTAGAACAATTTTCCAAAAACCGTTCCTTTAGTCACAAACATTCAATGTTCCTACGAGCTTGTATAGGCTCACGTTCTGATTTAATATTTACAATCTAGACATATAACCAGAGAGCCATTAATTATTTCGTTGTCATTTCGCGTCAGCATACAATTATCATCTCCGGAAACCAGCACACCCTATGTTAATTTTCTTCTTGATCGTCAGCTTCCCTCTGAGACCAAGTGCGCCGGTTTGTACGGACAAGGATGCAATAACATTGATTTGTTAGATAACATCTGCTGAAACCGAGAAAGTGATAAAATTAAAGAGAAAAATAGAAATGCCAGGTGAGAAAAAAGCTCTCTGTGAGGCGGGACTCGTCGCCACTTAACCACGAACGCAATGCGAGCACCGTAACTCCTCAGCTATCCCGGCAGCCTTTGTGTTGTATAGCATAGTACGGTATAAGAATAAAGTGCGAAAGAGACCTGATGGTGAGGGGATGAAAAGGAGGAAGGGTAAAGTGAAGGCAATCATAGAAATAAATACAAAAGAAAAGAGATCCTCAAAAATAGGTAGAAGTATTTAGACAGAAACTGAATAATATAAGTGACATAATAGGGAAGTCAGACATATAGAAAAGGCGAAAAGAGAAGGAAATATATATATAGAGAGGAAGAACCACAACTAAACCGCGACATAATGACATGGAAAAGATGGGGAAAAGAGACGAAAAGAAGTAGAAAATAATTTGAATTTGAGAAGGCCGCCCCGCTCGCCACTTCATTGCCCTTGGGCCTACATAGTGTCGACAGCTGCCAATCGACTACTGGTGTGGCACCGCCAAGGGTGAAGGTGCTTTCAGTTTTTTTTTCTTAACTTTGCTGCTATTTCCGGCCAAATATGTGCTCTGATTCATTTATCTTTCATATAAATTATAGTTACAATTGAAACATGGGATCTACCTGGCTGAAATGCTATTGTAATTACATTATTAGTAATACTCAAATACGAGCTAGTTGGTGTGGGTACGTCGTAATAACTTTTTTCCGTAGCACCGAACGACACACCGACAGCCAGAGGGAACGACACTAGCGCCCCTATTGACTCAAGGCTTTATTCAGCAAAGAAAAACATATACACCGACGCTGTCACCCGTTGTCCATGCACATGATCGGGATGCAGACAGAGCTATCATGTCATATATGCTGCTACTTATAATACCCTTCAGAAGTTACACTTCTTTCTCATGAATATTTACTGGCGGGTGGCTGATACGAGGTAATTGCCTTATGTGGATCTGATATCCCTCTGCGATCTCTCGTGTAGTGGGATCACGCTGCCTAAACGAAATCACCGTGCTCGAAAAACGTGCCTCGCACCCACACTGCGCACAATGGGCCGCCGAATGGGTTAGCGGCCGGCTCTTCAAACACGCGTGGCGCTCCCTTAGGGGTATGTTTATGTGGTGACCAGTATGCCCTACATAAGCTACTTCACCAGGCTACGTCATACCGAATTAAAAGTACTGCCCATTCAGATTGGACTGCCCATTCAAAGATGGAGGAACCTGCCATTAATAGGCTCACTAACCTGCAAAGATAAGCACCAAATTAGTTTTGTATCATGTGAGTCTAACCTTTTTTGCTGTATTCCTCTAACAGTGGACGAGCGTATGTGGGGCAGGCTGGTCGCTGCAACATGGTGCTGATTGGCCGCTAATGGCCCTTGTGCCACAAAATCCCACTAATCACAATCACCATTCGATGTTATCATCTCCGAACCTTCAAATATGTCCTCGTTCCCATCTCGTCTGCCTCTTTCTCAAACTCATACATATCATGCCCACGCTACTGTGAGCAGCTGGTCGTGAGCAGTTGTCTCAAAGCCTTCGCGTCTCTCTCTCTCTCTCTCTCTCTCTCTCTCACTTTCGTCTTTAAAGTGTAGGGTGATAACGTTGCTATGCCTTGTTCGCATTTTTTCTCAGTCACTTTCCATACTTTAGTTCTCGACGTGTACGTTAACTAACACATGTAAGGCAAGGATAGTGTAGACGCATGACTTCGACTCTTCTATACACTCCAAGGGTGCCAAGGGTGCCTAATGCAAGAACAGTTTCGAAGTGTTCCCCCCTGCAGTTTTTTTTTTTTCAAGTCGCAAAGTACCCACTACGCGTCTCTTAGTAAATACACGCACCTACGCAGTTTCATGCTTTCATTCATACACTGGGGCGGTTGATGATGATGATGAACTATAGCTGTACACGCTATAGAAAGTAGACTGCTTCAAACTTCCCCCTCGTCACAAAATGCATGGGTGCAACGACAGGTATACGATTCCACGCTTCTGCCACACGATGGTACGTCGGTTAACTTGACCATTCGCCTATAATGTGACACCTGTGTATGGAATTTCCCGAAGCGGCTCCATGTGAGCAAACTTTTTAGTGCTTTGAGATTGTTCCTCCCTAGGAGTTGAAGGGGCATAATAATGTTCTGTCTGTTGAATATTCATGCAAGCGCCACCTCTATTTGTAATAAGCACCGCGAAAAAAAAGGCAGCACTGGCGTTCCTATGGAAAAGGGTACCTGACTTAAACGTCGATTTTCTGTGTGCCGGTTCGAACATTGATTTTTATTCTTTGCGCCGATCAGGTTTCTGGCTCACGGACAGCACTGCTATTGCGTTCGATTGACGCCCGCATAATGCGGTAAATTCGCAATATTGCTACTCCTTTGGCTGGCAACCTCGTTTATAGACAATTACGATAGCGCTTGGTGGTATGCACGGTGCTTCCCACGCAAAACTGAGAGAGATATAATCAGGAGAGAGAGAGAAAATACTTTATGGAGTTATCCGGTGGATGACTATCCCAGCCCCGCGAGGAAAGGGTCATTGGCATGCGGCCACACATCAACTCGGTGTGTGGTGTGACCGCCACTCAGAGGGCTGAGCCAGGTAGACTACTCGGCACTGGAGAAAGGAGAATGGGGAAGAAAAGCTATTAAAGAATGAATTGGGTCTAAAAACAATTGTTTTGGGCTATTTGGTGCATTGCATCAGAAAAAATGTATACAACCAAATATATAACGAACGCAGGGAACGAAGGACACAGGAAGGCGACAAGACTACCAAGTTTTTGTTCACGTTCACGAGGCTCAAGTATGTGTACAGATGCGGTCACACGGTCATGCTACAACCGCCTAACGAAAATTGCAAAATACAATAAACTGACGTACAATCAATTTATACATTTATAGCCCTACTGATCACTCAATAATACAGGAAAAAACTGCAGGAAACCTTTTTCATTTCTGTGCAACGCCACAGAACTACCACTACAACATGCCTCGTCATTGTTTGCGATGTCAAAAGATCGAGGCATTTCTTGTGCCATTTTTTATGACTTCTGCCCGAAATCCTTATTGTGTTCAGCACTGGCTTACCTTTGCACTGTTTACAATGAAGGGCTAAATTAAAGCCTGCTCCTTTTTTTAACGATTCAAAATGTTCCCAGGCTCTAATATTCAGACAGCGACCTGTTTGGCCTATGCACACCATCCCGCAAGTCAGTGTAACTTTATTCATCACGCCAACAACACCATTCACGAACTTGTGCTCATGCTTCGCCTCACACTGTGGCTTCTTTTTTTCCCCCGATGCGTGCGCATACACTGACCAGTTACCTTGGTGCAGGAGACACCACGGGTACGCCATACCAGACGGCAACTATTTTAGCCATGCGCAACGCAGTGCGTATAGGGCACCACTTGGTGTCTTCTCTCCTCTGGCCAGGTCTGTATGTTTCCCTTTTTTTAAAGACGATAGTCTTTCTTGGCAACCTTCGACGCAAAAACGTCTGTCTGTCTGTCTATACATTTTTCTGTTGATCCACCATTACTGCGAACTGCGTACTCTAAACAGAACCAGCCGCTACCACGAACGGCTGACCCCATCTGAAGCGACCACCAATGTTGCTCAAAGATCAGCGTTCATACGTGTGCGATTGTCAATTAAAAAGCATTTATTGCGCATATCTGAGGCACCATAACACACGTGTATATTCTGCATGTTCGTCTTTTACTATAAAAGGCATACATAAGTAATACTAAGGACCTTAGCGCTTATCACGCTGCACTGACCATCCAACGCTTGCACGGAAAGGTGAGTGTTTCCAACGCTTTGCTAAAGCGAGACGGTGGTAGCACCTACCCGTCGCCTTGCGTTCTACACATTATTATCTCGGAGGCGGGCACGCACACTCGTCTCAGAGCCATGCGCTCTGTTTTCGAAAAAACTGCCAAATGGCAGTCATGTCTTACGTGTGACGTGACTTGATGCACTCGTTTGCCTCAGCTGCATGCTCGAGGCACTCTAACGCAGCGCCTCCAGAATACCATTCACCAATTCTCTTCAGCAGAACATCAAATAAATGTTTTGTTCACTCTCTCCACACTCAAGACTATTGTCTTTCAACGACATTTGCAGATTAAATGCAGATATCGGGCCAATTTTTTTTCATCTTTAGTCGCAAAGATTCAGCTACAGTAGATGAAATAGATCTGGGCAAGCCGGCGTGTTTCAGTCTTTCAATCCGGGCCCTAAAGCTTGTCTAAGCTTGAGTTCACAGGACTTTGCTAGGGCAGATTGCAGGCAAAAAGAACAGTTGGTCCTTTTGGTAGTTTTAGTGTGTGTAGACCCATAAGGTAACGACTCTTTCTTGGCTTTTGGCAAATACATTCAACACAAGTGTCTTTCAAAACACATGATGTTTATGTCTAGAACTGTTGATTGTTCACCATCAACCCAAGCGTAAAACTCTGGCTTTTCCTAGGTTTCTAAAGCAGCACAATATTGTTTTCACGGTGTTGTCATAGACAACGTTAAAATCAGTAGCTAAAATTACCAGAAAGTTATCAACCTATCTAAAACGTAACCAGGACAGTGCATTTGTTAAAGGTAGATTCCAACTCCCGGTCAATAGAAAATAAAAAAAATGGCAGCATATCCACGGAGTGAATGATGGAGAGTGGGGCGAAGCATTCGTCCGTCCATGCGCCCGTCTGTGTGACCGTCCATGCGTCTGTTTGTGCGCCCGTCCCTGCGTTCTTTCATGCATCCGCCCCTGCGTCCGTTCATGCGTCCATCCATGCATCTGTTTGTGTGTCCGTTCGTTCATCTATTCAACACTCCAAGTCCCACCATCTCGCATCTTTTTATCATATATTCCCCATATAGAAGCACCGCCATCCAGCGGACATTCCAAGGACTAAACGAGAGGTGGCACACGCACACTTTCTTACGGCCTGCGCTTTGGGTCCACTTCCCACCTTTAACCACCTCGAGTTCATGGTATATTCTAGTTCACTGTATTCATGGCACTGCGACCAAACGCTCGCTAAACCTTTCGAAAACCAAGGAGGTTACGCCCAGCGAGTATAACGTAGCAACCTTTCCCTGTCAGATAGGGCTCAATTTACATGCCAATGGCTGCTAATGAGAAATGAGAGACCGGAGAATTCGGCTTTTACTTTCTTACGGCTTGCGCTTCGTATCTACTTCTCATTTTTAACCACCTTGAGTTCATTCATGGTATATACAAGTTCATTGTATTCATGGTACTGCGGCTCAACGCTCGCTAAACCTTTCTAAAGCTAAGGAGGTTACACCTAGCGAGTATAATGTAGCATCCCTTTCTTGTCCGATAGTGCTCAATGTACATGCCAATGGCTGCTAATGTGGATCGCAGCGTGCGCGTTGACTAAAAGCCGAATGCTCATGTCTCTCATTCCCCATTAACAGCCATTGGCATGTACATTGAGCACTATTTTTTATTGTTAAACAACGCACAGAAGAAATCTCTCACTGGCACCTTCTTGGAGGTCAAGTGTTATACCTATTTCGGGTATGTGCCACTGGTGGTTACATACGAGGGACGCCCAAGCCACGCCATAAGGAGCTTCGCCCCTAAAAGTTTAACAACACAGAAGCAACACAGGATTCTATGACGTTTTTTTCGGAATGGCTACACCCTTTAGTGGTCACTTTTTAGTGGTCATAAAGACAGAAATTTCGAGGCAGGTTGAACTACTGTACGATTTGATTTCGGTGCCATGCTGTGCTCCGGATGTGGCGTGGATTGCTGAAAAAAAAATGAAGACCTTCAGGCAGATCGCAATCCAGAACACCGAGTTCTTGTGGCAACGAGTCCTTCAGTGTCTTGCCTAGAACGGCTGGAAAGGCACCCACGAA
Source organism: Rhipicephalus annulatus (assembly GCA_013436015.1). Classification (NCBI taxonomy): domain Eukaryota; kingdom Metazoa; phylum Arthropoda; class Arachnida; order Ixodida; family Ixodidae; genus Rhipicephalus; species Rhipicephalus annulatus. The sequence goes on along the minus strand of WOVY01000311.1, from coordinate 342,340 downwards.
ACCTTGCGGTCTGATTTTTTCAGACGAAGCATCTGTACCTGAGGGTGTAGCTGCCATTTTGCAGAAAGTATCCCGGCTCACGAACTACTCGCCTGAAGCAGTAATTTAGCTTATATAGCTGGCGAAGAGAGAGAGAGGTGCTTGTTGGATGGTGTGGGCAGCATCACAAATACTGCACGGAAAATGGGTCTTCTATGCCAAGGAACGGCATGCAGCATGTTGTCTCCTACTTTAAAAGTAATGGCCCTCGACTACTGCAAGCAGACAAAGAAGGTGGATTTGTGGTGATATCTCTGTCAACGTATAAAGAAGAGGCCGCTGAAGCATTATCAAAGAGCTTTGTACCGGTGAACAGCAGAACTTGCAGAGTGAAGACTAAGGCGATAGCTATGTGTAGCGATATGCAGCTTCCCAGATTAGCGAATGCTATTGGTAAATGCAACAAAAAGAACTCTGGACGTGTTTTTTATGTAAAGACAAATAATCAAAACATCGCATTTAGAGATACGGTCATTAAACACGGTACTTGGTTATAGCAGGTTAGCTCATTTTTATACTTGACCACTTGAGAAGGCTTGAGTTGCATGACCCATTCCTAACGAGGAATTGGACAGACATCGTTACTTTTTTTCGAAAAAAAAACAGAAAGAAATAGGTGTCATGTTTTCCATTGATGTTGAGGATTCATATTACTTCAGGCCGCACCGTGTTGCGCATGGCCTGAAAAACGTTGCCGTCTGGTATGGTGTGCCCATTGAGTTTTCTGCACCAAAGTATAACAGGGTTGTTTATTAGCACGCATCGGAAAAAAGAAGCCATAGTGTGAGCAAGCATAGGCTGGCGTTTGTGATATGTGTTCCTGGCATGGTGTATGAAATTCCACTGACTTGTGGGATGCTGTACATAGGCCAAACAGGTGGTTGTGTGAATATTAGAGCCTGGAAACATTTTAAATTGTTCGAGAAAGGAATGTACTCCGATTTATCCCTTCATTGTAAACAGTGCAAATGTAAGCCAGGGCTGAACAAATAATGATTTCGGGGAGAAGCCACGGAAACATGACATCTGAAATAGTTGAATATTTTCAGTCGCAAAGAATGGCTAGGCGTGTTATAACGAGAGCTCTGAGGCGTTGCGCAGGAAGGAAAAAACATTTCTGCTATTATTTCTGTAATATTGAGTGATTTAGGGTGAAGAATGCGCACAGTGATGTCTCATTAGTTCATTGTGTCTTGACTTTTTTTTGTGCTAAGAGCTTGTAGCATGACCATGTGTCCGCATGAGTACATATACTTTATCCTCGCATATACGTGAATAAACCATTGGTAGTCGCGCCACTCTCCTGTGTCCTTCGTTACCTGTGTTTGTTATTTTATTGGCTGAATACAATTTTCGCTGATGCATTGGGACAACGAATTGTTGGCGTGAACCAGCACCGTGCCGGAATTATTGACGGGTAATTCAGCGCTTTGCCATCGCCCTTCGACATGGCGATTCCCGCAGTGCACCTGCTGTATATCCTCACGCACAGCTCTGGAATTTCAATTACAGCTAGCACTTCTCCAGCGAAAAACTTCATCGATTACCCCCCATGTAGACAGCAAGACGCAACAGACGCACCGCTGTTTCACACAACTACATTTTGCTGTCGGTTCTCTCGATCAAGTCTTAACACCGATGGCATACGCAGCCTATCGCAGGAATCCAAAGGCGCACACACTGGTTCTCTCTGTAAGTCTTATTGCCACTATAAAAACAGGAGATGTAATTCTAGGTTTGTTGCTATAACCCCATAATGGCTAACAAAGCTCATTGCGCTACCGTGGCTTCACGTGAAGCGAACGAGACGCCTTCGCTTGTTTTGTGGCTGCTAGTGAAAACGTTGCAAAAAAAATGTCTTGCTTCGGTGTGCAGTAATCTGAAGAAACACGAATAAAAACACTATTGCATGTCTTACTTGCTTAGAAAGGAAAACAGAAGCACGTGTTTCGGAAGCAGTAGCCGGAGCACACGCTCGCAACGTCATCAGCTTGAAAAAACAACAAGGGGCAAAGTTTACCGCTTATCTTTCTTCGTTCAGCATTCCGAGTTCCTCTCTGCATGCAGCAAGAGACGCAGCGATTCGTCGGCACTGCGATTATAAGGCGATAGACACCTCACGTCGATACGTCTTACGTATGCGTAAACACACGCGGACTGTGCGGACTGCACCGCGCTCGAGCCTCTAACATGTCGGTATGCACGCGACGGCCGACAGATGGCAGCAATTTCGCACGAGGTAATTACGGCTTGGTGGTGTTAGCCACCACCCAATTTAAAGGATACATCCATATCAATTCATCCATCCATTACTAGTCACAAGAGAGCAAAATTAAGCCAGAAAGATTTCGGTTGTCCCAGATATTACAAAATAGCTTTTCCTTACACACAACGCATTCTTCGCTGCACCCTTCCCACAGCTAATGTCCTTCCGCAGGGCTTGATCACGGAGCTCAGTTTTTCAATCAAGGTTTATTTTTTAAAGAGTACCATCCAGCCATAAATATCGTTCTCCTAAGTACAAAAGCCCAATGTAACCTTGGCTGAACTACAACTGTTTTTTTTTCGAACACGTGGCAGCCTGGAGATGACGGTGTTTGCATTTGGAACACGCTTGTTTTTACGTTGAGCCCAACACGTGCGCAAATAGCGGCGCCCACCTGTACTTTATTTAACCGAATAGCATGCGCCAGAGTTGCGTTTGTTGGATTTTACCTCTTTGAAGCGCTACGCCACCTGTCGTTTCTTTTTTTTTTTAGGCTAGCGGTTGAAGAGGACAAGCAATGCCTTTTTCGACGACATCAGAGTGCTAAGTTCTGAAGTGCGTCCTACGGGCGGCAATTATTTTGTAGTGAATTTCGCTACCACCACGCGCTTACGAGGGCAACGAATCCTTTATAGTCGGCGTTGTCTACGGTACATGAGGATACGATCAGCTCACCCCTGTGTGCACGAAAAGTAAGTGCAGGTTCCATCTAATTGCTCGATGTCCGGAAACTCGAACCGAACAAGCGCCCCATGCATTCTCTTCGCGTATCTAAAAACGCACTATCCTGGCAATGATTCCTGTCAGTTGGCCCGCCACTTTACCGACTTTTCTTTAGTGACGAACATATAGTTCGTATAGTCGCCTGGCCGCCGTGACATATGACAAGGTTTGTGTGTATTTTATTTTTGTAAAAATGGGCTTTCAGTGCCCGCTTGCCGTATGTTATATATGGGTATGGCCTGGCCATGTGCGTAGCCTTTTTCACGCATCGCTAGATTTTATATAACCGTCAAATTGTCTACGTGCAATCTTAGAAAGAAATTTTTGTGTATTTGCAATTTATCTACCAACTATTTACTTGTCCAAAAAAAACGAAACTCTTAGTGAGCCAAGGTATTAAGCTGCATGTTAGTGTAATATGCTTGATTTTATTTTAAAGCGATAGCGAAAGGCAGGTCGGTAGAATATGTTTTATTCTATAATAAAGCAATTGCGTTAAAGAGGTCGTATGGCAGAAATTCGGTCGACCAGGTGGTCAAAATTTCCAAAGCCCTCCACTACGGTGTCTCTCATAATCATATGGTGGTTTTGGGATGTTAAACCCCACATATCTCAATCAAGCAAGCAAGAAAATAAATAATAAAATAGCGTTGTTTGGATTGCAAGTAAACTCAGCCCTTCCGCGTGTCAAACAGGGACCTATCGTAGAGTCATTGCAGTGCTTGAATCTATTTGTCAAAAAAATGCTGTAAAGGTGGCATAATATGGGCGGGGTCAGCTTAGCACATGTAATATTGCATCGCACAATCGTAGAATCCCAACAAGTGTCAAAAGATGAGAATTTAGGCCTTCCTGCCATTTCACCCATTAAGCAACCCACCAATTAGAAAGTGTGCATCTACGCAGAGGCGCCTGGCACTTTACTGAAGCGCAGTGGGTTCTTTGGCGAGTCGGACAAGCGAAAATTTTGGCGCAGTCAAGCTTCATTGGGCGTATATCTGATAGACATTCAGGGATAGCCTGAGAAGGCCATCGTCATGAGCACAAGGGTTCCTTTGCTTTCGACCCGGTTTAAGACGATGCGCGGGGGGCCTGAATAGGCTATCACGTTCTACTCCGAAAAACAAACAGGACCATCGTACGCTTTGGGCTTTCACCGGAATGATTATGTTGTAGTTACCGGTCGCACAAAGGTCACTGCACTTGTTGCACAGTCTCCGTTTGCGAAAAGGGTGCGCTTTTCAGACACATCTGCCACGTTCCTTTCTTCAAGTTTTGTTATCGCCCCGTTATATAGTATGTTCAGCGCAAACCGTGCCTAGGGTGTCAGAGAAGCTTCGAGGCTGTACTAGATCGTTTTGTTAGGGTTATGCCCACATCGTGAATTGTTCTGATGATTCTGTAATCTACGTCGCTCCTAGCGATAGCGCAAGAATATTCGACGGCAAGTGTATAAATACCGACACGCTTCGCCACTAGTCAGTTGATCGGCGGCCAACGCTGCATGAGTACTTCTTGAGAACCATAAGTACCAACGACTTCTTCGAGTGACAGCGAGCGGGCCCTGAACTTAGAGGGCTATCGATATACCTCTAGGGCCAGATTAGTGTCGTCCCAAAAGGGGTGAGGTGGGGTCTGGCGTCATTTTTCTTGAAAATGAACGTCAACGTAAAGAACGTATCTCCGGCCCGAGCCAGCTACTGTATTGCTGTAGCTTCAGCGAAGCAACCAGAAATTCTGCAGGCCCTTGACGACGACCTAGCGGCTGGCCACCTTGGTTTTTCCCGTACGCTCGCGAGAATACAAGAAAAATACTACTGGCCACGCCATGCCGCCGACGTCACTCATTACGTGAGAACATTCTGGGACTGCCAGTGACGCAAGACACTGCCGACAAGGCCAGCAGGATTTCTGCAGCCCATCGAACCACCATTCCAGCAGATCGGTATGAACTTAGGCCATTCCCGGCGTCAGCTGGCGGAAACAAATGGATCGTCGTAGCTACCGACTACCCTACCAGTTACGCCGGGACAAAAGCCCTGCCCAAAGGTACGGCCCATCAGATGTAGCCAAATTGTTCGTCGAAAAACATCTTTCTGCGTCACCGCACCCTCGAGGTCCTGATCGCCGACAGAAGTACGGCATGTATTGTTGACCAAACCCAGGCGATTTCGGCATACAGCCAGACAAGCCACCGCCGTACGACAGCGTACCACCCACAGACGAATGGTCTCACTGAGCGCCTAAACAATACTATCGCCGACATGCTGGCCGTGTACGTCGACGTCAAACACAAAACGTGGGATGCCATCCTTCCGTATGTGACCTTCGCATACAACACCGCCGTTCAAGAAGCGACGCGGATGATGCCGTACAAACTGCTCTACGGAAGGACCCCGGCAACGACGCTCAACGCCATGTTACCCAACGTCACCGACGAAGAAACTCTCGCTGTGAGCGAATACCTTCAGCACGCCGAAGTGGCCCGACAACTCACCCGCCTCCGTATTAAGAACCAACACATGATGGACAGCCGCTGTTACAAACTTCAACGGCGCTTCGTGGAATACCAGCCCGGTGAACATGTTTGGGTATGGACGCCGACATGCCGACGTGGACTAGGTGAAATACTTCTGCGGCGGTATTTCGGACCACACAGCGTGATTCGACGTCTCGGCTCGCTCAATTACGAGGTTGTCCCCGACGGCATCACGAACTCTCAACGATGCCGATCGCGATCTGAAGTCGTCCATGTCGCGCGCCTCAAGCCGTTAGATACGCTTTAACATCTCATGGTATATTGTTGCCCCGCCACGGTGGTCTAGCGGCTAAGGTACTCGGCTGCTGACCCGCAGGTCGCGGGTTCAAATCCCGGCTGTGGCGGCTGCATTTCTGATGGAGGCGGAAATGTTGTAGGCCCATGTGCTCAGATTGGGGTGCACGTTAAAGAACCACAGGTGGTCGAAATTTCCGGAGCCCTTCACTACGGCGTCTCTCATAATCATATGGTGGTTTTGGGACGTTAAACCCCACATATAATATTAACTGTATATTGTTGTTCTTATTGCTTTATTGTAATTTATTGCTTGTACTTTCCTAAAGAATTCTTGTGCTTTCATCTTCTGTTAAAGCATCGGGATGATGCCTTCTTCAGGGGGCTGGCAATTCCGCGTTCTTTTCCAAGTTTTCTTATCGCCTCGTTACACTATGTTCAGCGCAAACAGCGCCTTTGGTGTTAAAATCTTCAAGGCTTTAGTAGATCCTTTTGTTAAGATTACGCCCACATCGTGAATCTTTCAGATTATTCTGGAACTTACGTCACCGCTAGCGCTGTCGGTATAATGTTTGGTGGGAAGTGTATAATTACCGATCTCACCAGAGAAGGATTGGCCACCCTGGTGCAGTATCTGGCCACCCCTCCCGTAGGAATTCGTCAATTAACTCACGGCCCTCAGTCCCCACCAGCTGCGGAGCAACTGACCACGGCGGCGGTCAGATCTACAAAGCAGCAGAGGGTGCTAGGAATCTCTGGATACGGACAGGCCACCATTGGAACTTGAACTTAGCAACGTTTAACGTTAGAACGTTATCTAGTGAGGGAAGTCTAGCTGTATTATTCGAGGAGCTAGAAGGCATTAAATGGGATATAATAGGGCTGAGTGAGGTTAGGAGGACAGATGAGGCATATACTGTGCTACAGAATGGGCACGTCATTTGCTATCGGGGCTTGGCAGACAGAAGAGAACTGGGAGTAGGTTTCCTAATTCACAGAAACATAGCTGGCAACATAGAGGATTACTATAGCATTAATGAAAGGGTGGTAGGCATTGTAAATAAACTGAATAAAAGATACAAAATGAAGGTAGTACAAGCTTACGCGCCTACATCCAGCTATGATGACGCTTCAGTTGAAAGCTTCTATGAAGACGTGGAATCGGCAATGAGTAAGGTGAAAACACAGTATACTATAGTAATGGGTGACTTTAATGCAAAGGTAGGGAAGAAGCAGGCTGGAGACCAGGCAGTAGGAGATTATGGCATCGGCACTAGAAACGCCAGAGGAGAGCTACTGGTAGAATTCGCAGAACGCAATTATCTGCGTATTTTGAATATCTTCTACCGAAAACGATAAAATCGCAAGTGGACATGGAGGAGCCCTAATGGCGTAAATAAGAACGAAATAGACTTTATAATGACTGCACACCCAGGAGTCGTGCAGGATGTGGAAGTGGTTGGCAAGGTAAGATGCAGTGACCATAGAATGGTACGGGCTCGAATCCGCCTAGACTTGAAGAAGGAACGACAGAAACTGATACGCAAGAAGCCAATCAATGAGCTAGCACTGAGAGGGAAAGTACAGGAATTCAGAGTGTCACTGCAGAACAGGTACTCTGCTCTTAGCAAGGAAACCAATCTTAGCGTAGATACAATGAATGATAATCTGACGAGTATCATCACGAAATGTGCAGTGGAAGTTGGAGGCAGGGTAGCTAGACAGGACACCGGCAAGCTTTCCCAGGAAACGAAGAATTTAATTAAGAAGCGTCCAATCATGAAAGTGTCAAGTACAACAGACAAAATAGAACTGGCAGAGCTTTCGAAGTTGATTAATGGACGTAAAGTATGCGAAGTAAGAAGGTATAACATGGAGAGAATTGAGCACGCTCTGAAAAACGGAGGAAGCGTCAAAGCAGTGAAGAGGAAACTTGGGATAGGCAAAAGGCGGATGTATGCACTAAGGGACAAAGAAGGCAAAATAACTACCAATATGGATAGGATAGTTAAAATAGCAGAGCAGTTTTACAGAGATCTGTACAGTAGCCGAGACAACCACGACCTTAATACTATAAGAACTAGCAGTAACCCAGACGACACCCCACCGGTAATGATAGAAGTCAGAAAAGCTTTGGAGAGCATGCACAGAGGCAAAGCTGCTGGTCAGGATCGGGTAACATCAGATCTGCTGAAAGACGGAGGACAGATTGTGTTAGAAAAACTAGCCACTCTATTTACGAGATGTCTTCTGACAGGAAAAGTACCAGAGTGTTGGAAGAACGCTAACATCATCTTAATACATAAGAAAGGAGATGACAAGTACTTGAAGAATTACAGGCCGATCAGCTTGCTCTCTGTAGTATACAAGCTATTTACAAAGGTAATTGCTAGCAGAGTAAAGCAAACATTAGAATTCAATCAACCAAAGGAACAAGCAGGATTTAGAACAGGCTACTCAACAATTGACCACATTCATACTATCAATCAGGTAATAGAGAAATGCTCAGAGTATAACCAACCACTATACATAGCCTTCATAGATTACGAGAAGGCGTTTGATTCAGTAGAAATATCAGCCGTCATGCAGACACTGCGGAATCAGGGCGTAGATGAAATATATATAAACATTCTGGAAGAAATCTACAGGGGATCAACTGCTACCATAGGGCTTCATAAAGAAAGCAACAGAATACCAATAAAGAAGGGTGTAAAGCAGGGGGACACAATCTCCCCAATGCTATTCACTGCGTGCTTACAGGACGTTTTCAGAAGCCTAGAATGGGAACAGTTAGGGATAAGAGTTAATGGAGAGTACCTCAGTAACCTGCGCTTCGCCGATGACATTGCATTGCTGAGTAACTCAGGGGACGAATTGCAACTCATGATCACGGAGTTAGACAAGGAGAGCAGAAAGGTGGGTCTTAAAATTAATCTGCAGAAAACGAAAGTAATGTACAACAACCTCGGAAAGGAGCAGCGCTTTGCGATAGGTAATAGTGCACTTGAAGTTGTAAAAGACTATGTCTACTTAGGGCAGGTAATAACCGCAGAGCCTAACCACGAGATTGAAGTAACTAGAAGAATAAGAATGGGGTGGAGCACATTCGGCAGGCACTCTCAAATTATGACAAGTAGATTGCCACTGTCCCTCAAGAGGAAGGTATATAACAGCTGTGTCTTGCCGGTACTTAGCTACGGAGCAGAAACCTGGAGACTCACAAAGAGGGTTCAAATTAAATTGAGGACGACGCAGCGAGCAATGGAAAGAAAAATAGTAGGTGTAACCTTAAGAGACAAGAAGAGAGCAGAGTGGATTAGGGGACAAACGGGAGTTAAGGATATCATAGCTGCAATAAAGAAGAGGAAATGGACATGGGCCGGGCATGTAGCACGTAGACAGGATAACCGCTGGTCATTAAGGGTCACCAACTGGATTCCCAGAGAAGGGAAGCGGTGTAGGGGCAGACAGAAGGTTAGGTGGGCAGATGAGATTAAGAAGTTTGCGGGTATAAATTGGCAACAGCAAGCACAGGACCGGGTTAACTGGCGGAACATGGGAGAGGCCTTTGTCCTGCAGTGGACGTAGACAGGCTGATGATGATGATGATGATGATGATGATGATGATGATGATGATGATGATGATGATGATGATGATGATGATGATGATGTATAATTACCGACACGTTTCGCCGCTGGTCAGTTGATCAATAGGCGACACTGCATTCGCCGCTATCAGTGCAAGTGTGCTACTGTAACTCGACTTTCCGTTTATCGGGCACAGGTTCACCCAAAATAAAGTTTGATTTGACGATCCAGTTTCCTGCCTCCAGCCACGCCACGACCCCGTGACAAAGCGAAGTAACAATTGAGACGCTTCTTCGCATTCATGTGTATCTGTGAGTACGTTTCGCGCATCATCCGTGCGTGAGAAACGCGAGGCATGTTTCGATTAGCCGGCCATTCTGCGCGTGACCTTCCCATTTGTTGCTATCGCGTTTATTGTTTCGCCTTTGCGGGAAAGCTGCGACTTTTTTAGATGCAAAGCAGCTTGAGGAAGAGCTCAATCTGGTCTGCGGCCTGACCACTCTTGCTGCGCATGCGCGTACGCACCCTTTCTCTCTCTCTTCTTTTTTACGCTCCCCCTCTTTCGTCTCGCAACGCCGACGCAGGGAGCGTCTACTAACATACGCTCAGTCCCCCTCTCTCTCATATAAAATGTAGCGTCGCGCCAGTCTTGGCCAGCTGCCGGGCTGAAGAAGTGAGCCACGTGGCTCGTGTAGCACAAGCCGTGAAGAATAGAGAACAGCCTAGCTCCTTGCCTGGCTCGATGCTGCAGCTGCGACCTCACCTGTGCCCGCGTCCCAAATAAAAGCCACGATCATGCACGGCCTCATGAGCTGCTGTCTCGTCTATCTTTCTTCAACATTTGGTGACCACGGACAAGTGTCAGGCACTGCACCGATGCCACTGAGCATCGCGGCTATGTTCCAGCCAGCTCAAGCCTTGCAGCCGCACTTTGATCCGCCTCTGCCTCTGTTCCGTACCTCCAGCATCGAGTCATGTATCCAAGAGCTCGAACCTGGTCTGCCTTGGAGCTCAACAACACATGGCTCCAAGAATTCATGTTTGAAGTCCTAGAGCGCGTTCTACCACCTGACCTCAAACGACGCCTCACCTATTTCTCTCAGAGCCCCCGCCCATATGACGGACTATGGGACGCCGTCCTATGGTTTTGCGGCGCTAAACATCGCCTCCGACGAGGGACCGACCACACGGAAGGTGCTTGTCCATCTGCGCTGATCAAGCCTTCTTCGCGGTTTCCCCCTACCGCATCTCGTCGAGCGCTAGGTCACAACAACGACGTAGGTGACCTTCCTACCCCAACCGACTCCACTGACGGATCGCAGCGTACGCCGCCCGAATATCAGGCTTTGGTTGACGGTCGGCACCTGTGGACACGTCGGTGAACACGACGACTTCAGTGCCAACTGACGCAGTGTGCGACACCCAAACCACCGCTACCTGTCACCAGTTCACTGACACCGCATGTGACACCGTAACCGAACCAGCTGTCATCTCCCAAGCCGGCATGGCAACGACTGCGGACGACGCTCCAAATCTGCCTGCGCTAGAGCGACCCGATCATGATCCACCGGCCACGAAGGCATATGTACAGCATGCCGTCCCACATCCAAGTTTCCCTGTTCCGACTGAACAAGGTATTCCCGTATCTACATACACGCCGCACCATGCGCTGGCACAGCTTGAACCTTCTGCGATGCACGACTTGCTGCAGAACCCCTCTGGAAACAGCACGGAGGAACTTGGGCCAAATCAGCACTCCCCAGATAGATTTCAATGACGGAGTCGTTATCTAGAGTGATTCTCAAATGCAGGCGACAGAGATGTGCCAGCGTCGGTACCATCTAGGTGCATCACGGGCTCCTGCCACCAGGCCATCTCTTTCCAACACGCCTACCTGCCGGTTCCTCTACAGCCCATCGGAAATAACAGTCTGCGTTACAGAGCTTTTCTTCCGGCATGTCGTTCTAGGGACCATCGGCCTGCGGGCTTATGCCCGCACCCTGTTCAGGCAGCGTCAACTTCTCACCAACGTTCGCGCCTGCGCCGATCTCGCATGACTTGTGACGCCTTGCCCACAGGAGCTGTCATTAAACCTTGCCCACACGAGCTGTCATTGAGCTCCACATCGCACCCACTGAGCTGTCTTCTCAGGGGCAGCCACTGGTGTCGTCGATGCCCGTTGCCACAAGGAAATGGACATGTTGCGTCACTGCTGCCTACAACATCTGTTCGGCGTGCACCTCGCCCATTTCGCGGCTCCCAGTGTCGCCCTCTCAGATACCCAACATACGACTCGGTTTTTCCCACGGACAAACCAGGAACTGCCACTCATGTAACACAGTGTCCATCCCTCTTGATTTTTCTTTTGTACATATTACAAATCACGCAAAGCGTTAGGGGGGGGGGGGTGTGGAGCCGATGTAGCGTCGTGAGCTGCCGCGCTAAAGAAGTGAGCCACGTGGCTCGTGTAGCACGAGCCACGAGGAATAGACAACGGCCTATCTGCTGGCCTAGCTGGACGCTGCAGCTGGGACCTCGCCTTTGCCTGCGTCTCAAATAAAAGCCGCGATTACGGCACCGCCTCATGAGCTGCCGTCTCGCCTCTTCTTCCTCAAGAAGGCATTCCTCACCTGGGCGCTTGAACCCCCATAGCGCATGCGCTTCCTCTCTCCCCTCTCTCGCCTCGCAACACCGCCGCAGGTGGCGTCTGTTAGCTAGTTTCCTGATTGAAAAAAAAAGAAATTACTGCCTAAGCCCTCCATATAAATGATTAACCAGTGAAAGCTGAAACTTGCGGCCCCGTGTATGGCAGTGGGCTCAATCCGAGGTGGCACTGAAGCATTTCACTATTATTGTTCTTATGTGCGTTAGAATTATCATATAACTGTATATTAAAGTGTACATCTGAAATGAAATGAAAAATTGCATTACATTATATTATAACTACGAAGGTCTTTACGATTCACAGCTCTTACAGCTTCAACAACAACGTCGAGGCATTTCCCCCGTGACCCCAGACCAATATCAGCGGTGTCGTAGATGGGAACAGGTTCGCAGGCCAGATTATTGTATTGGCAGCCCACGTGTCGGCGTAAGCGCTAGGTTTTCTATAGTACAAACAAAGAGTGTTCTTTGTGTAACGCCCGGTGCCTCAATCCCTACGCAGAAACTTCAAACGAAAACACCCGGCACAGAACATATGATGGTTCTTAGTAAACTGAAAAAAAATTAAGGGCAGCCCATTAGAACTGGTGCCAAACATGCAGGGATTGCGGAGCCGGGTGACCTTTTTGTTCTCTTTATTTTTATTTTATAAGCTCTCTTTTTTTCTTCTTTTTATGCTTTTATTCATTTCTATTTCTTGGTATCCAACCGTTTTTACCTTTCGTGCTATTTATATTTTTTCTGTTTACTCTCTTTCTTTCTCTCTCACCGTATTTCTCACTTCCGCTTTACTTCGGGACCTCTTCCTGCAATAACTATGTTACTTGTGATTCCATGATGTTACAACAAACTTCAAATGCGTTTTCTGTCTGTCATTGTTATTCCTCCATTTTTCTCTTTCTTACTGTGCTAATCTGCCACATCTTCTCTTCTCCTTTTCCACCTCTTTTACCCTTTTCATATCCTTGCTAGACTATTGTGTACAATGCTACGCTATGCTATGCTAGTGTGACTGGATAGCTGAGTGGCTACGATGCCCGTCTTCCGATCTTAGGTACGAGCGCTGAAATCTCACCCACGCCAAAAAATCTTTCTTTTTAACAAGGATGTCTCTCTTTCTCTATCTCTTTATTTCTTTATCTATCTATCTTTCTCAGTGCTCGCTCTCTTGCCTATCAAAGTGCTCCCTTAGGTGTGTGTGTGTGTGTGTTGAGCCGATTTAAGTATTGTTTTATGAGACACTGACCGCATTCTCCTTTCCGTTTTCTCAGCTGATCCGCTCATGGAGGATCTCATTAGAACTGAACTACCAAAGCTACAACTTCTTCAGGATGCGAATGAAACAAGCTACAAAGAATGGCGCCGCCGCAGCAGACAAGAGCACCCCAACAAATTCGAAACGGTACCAGAGCGTAGCCGCAACTTGCAGCCTGGTTGCATAAGTTGTTCCTATCATAATGTTTTAGATGCGGAAGCATCTTAGACTCGCGCCTTGTAGTGCGCCGTCCGCGCCGTCCGCGCCGTCCGCACCGCTTCTCGAACATTCGACAGCTGACGCGCGCGCATGCGCCGTCGCGCCGTCGCCCACCATCTGTGCCGCGCGCGCTTCTCTTTCGAGAACATTCGACAGCTGACAGCGCATGCGCCGTCGCGCCGTCGCCATCTGTGCCGCGCGCGCGCTTCTCCTTCAAGAACATTCAACAGCTGACAGTGCATGCGCCGTCGCGCTGTATATACTCAACGTCGGCGCTCGCTCGCTCAGTTGCCGCTCGTCGGTCGGTTTGTACGGCGCGTCGACGTCCAAGGTCGCGGTGAAATGAATTCCAACGAATCCACAAACACAATGATCGACGTCCCTTCGACCAGCGCCGTCCTTTCGCATACGCGTGTACGTGTTCACTCATTTAACACCCCCTCCTACAACCACGTTAACCAATTTAGCCATCGACCCAAGGAAGTCGCAATTTAACACCCCATTTCACAACCACGTTAACCAATTTAGCCATCGACCCAAGTAAGTCGCACTTTAACACCCCGTTAACCAATTATATGCTCCGCATCCTCCTCAGTGTTCCCCCGAGGGAAGCTGCGGGCAATTTTCTTTCTCTTAACCATTTGGTCTTTCAATAGTCTGTATTGATAAGTACTATTTATAGTGCTGGTTCTGTGTACTTCCTTCAAGATAAAGAGACTGTCGTCAGTTACAAAGTCTACGAAAACGGAAATACTACAAGTAAACATGCTTGAAAGACCAAAGTAGGCAACGTTGTACGGCAAGTTAGAGCCAGAATCTATTTTTACTGTCCTACGTGTTAGTGCACTGTCATACGTGTAAGATCATTGGCAGCCTCAGCTCACCGAGTTCGTTCATCTGCATTTTTTTATTTCTCTGAAATCATGGTAAATGACTAGAGGTAATGGCTTCATTTTATTCATAGCCACGTGTTTAGTGTCTGCGTGTATTGAGGCAGTGGCAGATGCTTCCGCAACAGCGCGGAACCAAACCCTCTGCCACTTTTGTAACTTGCGCCAAGAAAACTTCCCTCACGTGATTCCTTCAGGAGCTCATCGCCCTAAAACAGGTGGCAATCTTCAGTTTCTAAGAAGTGGTTGCCAGTAACACAGTAGTTTACACGGATGACGGAAACTCAGTTTTACGAAGAACGTGTGACGTCTCAGCATTTTGGCTTACCTGGCGGTGTTAATATTCTTGTATGCGTTGCCTCATGGGAATGAGTGTTTTCTTTCGAAATAAAATTTTGTCTCTTAACCTAAGTGTTTCCTGTGCACTGTGCTCACACTCAAACTGGCGGCAAGGCATCTATATATATATATATATATATATATATATATATATATATATATATATATATATATATATATATATATATATATATACATATATATATGTGTGTGTGTGTGTGTGTGTGTGTGTGTGTGTGTGTGTGTGTGTGTGTGTGTGTGTGTGTGTGTGTGTGTGTGTGTGTGTGTGTGTGTGTGTGTGTGTGTGTGTGTGTGTGTGTGTGTGTGTGTGTGTGTGTGTGTGTGTGTGTGTGTGTGTGTGTGTGTGTGTGTGTGTGTGTGTGTGTGTGTGTGTGTGTGTGGAGAGACAGCGAGCTGCTTTACGTTCTCTTCCTGAGCTAATGACACCGAATGGTCTTATGACATTCATGATTCGCAATGGCGAATGCATCATGCATCTATGTGCCAAATGAACATCTTAATGCAACACGAGAATGAGGTCGTACCTATTGTTCACCGAGGAATTCGGGCTACAAGTTACGTCGTATCTCGCGCGGCATTTCGCGCCCCTTTACTATAGACGTCATGTAACGAACTAAATGAGTTCTAGATTCTCAGCAGGACATGGTTATTGGGTTAAACACATGCAGTGACCTATGGGAATTCATTTTCTCAGTATTCAACATCGCGTTAGGAAATGCTGGGGAAACAGTTCTAGATAACGAACTGCTGCCACTATGCTGGCATTATGTACACAATGTGGTGGCAAGTGTTCGGTGCATTCCTAAAAACACTAATTAGATTACTTACTGTATCGTCTTCAACATCCCTGGGCAATTTTTACAGTGCTTTAAAACAGCAAGGCACGCTTATATTTGCATAAAAAGAAGTTGCAAAATCAATTACCACAATTATGATCGCCTCTCCAGACGTTAGAACGCATGGCTTATCAGTTTATACTTTCCGAAAACAAATAATTACCATAAAACTAGTCCTTGTCGTTGAGGAGCAATTTTTGGCACAAGCAAATATTAGTATGTGTGTTTTTCAATCTTTGTTACTCATAACATCGTTTTTTTTCTTATTTTTCTTGGAAGGCATCAGTACAAGCCCCGATACATGAGGGCATCGTGCACTCTCCATACAAGATATCCCACGTGGTCGAGCTGTCATTTTTCGACTTCCTCGCAAAAAGCCTCCACTCCCACGGAAACAAAATCGCACTGGTGAGAATGTTTCCATTTATAAAGGTCAAGTAGACAACGTTTTCAGATAATAGAGCTGCTGCTATATAGAGCTACCTTAAATTGAGGAGTTGGGGAATGAAATGCGCTTATTTCTAAGGAATACACATGCACAGCACCCCATCGCATTTTTGTAAGATTTCTTTCATTGTATTACAGCCGGGAAGAGCAATCGTTGGTTGCGAGCGACGATCACTTTTTATGGTAATCTGTTTGGTCGTTCTGAAATGAATTCAGGGCAGGCAAAACAAAACATAACAGATACATCTGTACCATATTGAACGCGCTGATGCCAAAGAAAGCCTCCTTCAATAAATCTTGTCCTTCAAGCGAATTGACAATGATATTAAGTGCGGAAAACTTTATACTAAACCACGTATAAAATTGAAAAACAAAAAGCAAACAAGTGAGAGAAAGAGAGAAAAAAGGCAAAAAACAAGAAAAAAAAATAAGCAGAAAGAAGGAGAAAAGAGGCATAAAAAGTCGGAAAAATCAAAAAGAAGAAAGAGAGCAGAAAAGAAACGCAGAGAGAAAAAGTAAGAAGGCTGTCCTCTTTCTATGCATTACTAGCGTGAAGCCGGCCTAATTTTTCTTTGGTTGATTTTGCTTTTGCAATTACGCTCTCCTGTTAGTAATTGACCTATGCATACAACCTCGCGAATACACTCTAATTGCTGGTTCCCAATCGTAAAATATTTCTCTTTCTAGGTGTTTTATGCATTTTTGTCGTCATATTGCTATGCTTTTAATGTAATAGGGAGAACGCAGAACGGTTGAATTGTTGGCGCTTGTGACTGTTGGCCACACACTTTTTCTGCGTTCCGTCGCATATTATGCCAGTAAAATTGGCAACAATTGCATTGTTACGTTTTGATGGAACTCGTGTGCGCAGTGGTTGCGTTCCAGCGGCATCAGCATGCTGGCGGCTACATACTCTCGCAGCGAACGGCAAAGTAACAATTCCCGCAAGAGGAGCGCCCACCGAGCAAGGCCACCGGACGGGTCAGGGAGACTAAGCAAAGAATACAGCGAGTGGGGACCAGAAACAATCGTAAAGTGACGTTCGTATATAGATGTGCGCCTCTGTACGACAGTGGCTAGGGTGCTCGGATGCGGACACGAAGGTGGCGTGTTCGACACCGGTCATGGTGGTCCCATTTCGAAGGAGATAAGCTGCTGGAGCTCCGTGCACTGAGGGATGTCAGTGCAGGGTAAAGAACACCAGATGGTGAAAAGTTTCGGATCCTTCAATAAAGGCGTCTCTCATAATCGTATCTTGGTTTTGGGACGTCAAACTACAGCTATTATTATAACTCCTATTAATTATTAGAGATAACAGTAGAACTAATGGTGAGCAAGAGCCACAACAAAGCTGTCAGTGACGGTGCAGTTCTGTTCAGCCTTGCGACACGAACGGCTGGCAAGTATTCGCAACTTTCACAGATGGGGGCACCGCCATGCGGCCGCTGTTCTGACTGTCGTTTGGGGGATGCCCGCGCAGCAAGCCGTTAAGTCCCCCTCACTTTGGCGGTTCGCTTGTGCTTTATATTTGGTCACTGGTAATTTTTTCTAGGCAGATTCTTAATTCGGTAGTCAACTACCGAAGTCTGACGGTACTGTAAGTTACAGTAGCAGTAGGTTTACTTTTTATTTTCTCACTGTGAGCTACAGGTAGAAGAATCACCAAATGTGACAGATGCCGCTGTGCACGCGCCGCGCAGTCAAAGACGAGGTTTCCTGCTTTTCACAAGCAGTAACCCTGGAAAAGAGGGATAGACAAAAGAAGCGTTTGTACTCACACCATTTCAGTCGAAGAATAAGCACGCTCAGGGTTTTCCTTCAGGTGGGCGCGAAGACTCGTCGAAGTTCCCCACGTCTTTATGATATCACTGTTTGTGGGTAACACTCTTAGGTTACCAGGGTCCCTTTTCCGTCTGCAACCACTCGTGCGCACGCGTGTGAGTAGAGACAGTGAAGCACTTCTTACAAATATATTTTTAATCAATCTGTTTTTTTTGTAGACTGTTGGACTTTAAATTTATTCTGCACTCATCACATATTTTCACTTGCTTATTACCCTATTCTTATTGCTGTGCACACACGCTAACCATAGTGTGGGGTGGCTGACAGTGATTAGTGAAGCAGCTTATTCGCCGATTTTTTCGTTGTTCTCCTTCACCTGGAAAACTATATATGATGGAAATAAATGTTTCATTTGGAATTAATATATCTATGGTTATGCAATCAGCTTCCAATTTTCTTTCCATTGCTTGCTGCGTTGTCCTTAACTTAAGCTGAACTCTCTTAGTTAGTCTCCAGGTTTCTGCTCCGTAGCTAAGCAATGGCAAGATACAGCTGTTGTATAACTTCCTCTTGAGAGATAGTGGCAATGTACCTGTCATAATTTGAGAGTGCTTGCCAAATGTGCTCCACCCCATTCTTATTCTTCTAGTTACTTCAATCTCGTGGTTCGGCTCCCCGGTTATTACGTGCCCTAAGTAGACATATTCTTTTACAACGTGAAGTGCACTATTACCTATCTCGAAGCGCTGCTCTTTTCCGTGGTTGTTGGACATTACTTTCGTTTTCTGCAGATTAATTTTAAGATCCACCTTTCTGCTCTCTGTGTCTAACTCCGTAATCCTGAATTGCAATTCGTCCCCTGAGTTACTCAGCAATGCGATGTCATCGGCGAAGCGCAGGTTACTAAGGTACTCTCTATTAACTCTTATCCCTAACTGTTCTCATTCCAGGCTTCGGAAAACCTTCTGTGCGCACGCGGTAAATAACATTGGGGAGATCGTGTCCCCCTGCCTTACATCTTTCTTGATTGTTATTCTGTTGCTTTCTTTATGAAGCACTATGCTAGCAGTTGATCCCCTGTATATTTCTTCCAGAACGTTTATATATACTTCATCGACGCCCTGATTCCGCAGTGACTGCATGACGGCTTATATTTCTACTGTATCAAACGCATTCTCGTAATCTATGAAGGCTATGCATAGTGGTTGGTTATATTCTGAGCATTTCTCTATTACCTGTTTGATAGTATGAATGTGGTCGATTGTTGAGCAGCCTGTTCGAAATCCTGCTTGTTCCTTTGGTTGATTGAATTCTAATGTTTTCTTTACTCTGTTAGCAATTACCTTTGTAAAGAGCTTGTATACTACAGAGAGCAAGCTGATCGGCCTGTAATTGTTCAAGTCCTTGCCATCTCTTTTCTTATGTATTAAAAATGTTAGCGTTCTTCCAAGACTCTGGTACTCTTCCCGTCAGGAGACACCTCGTAAACAGGGTGGCTAGTTTTTCTAACACAATCTGTCCTCCATCTTTCAGCAGATCTGATGTTACCTGACTCTCACCAGCAGCTTTGCCTCCTTGCATGCTTTCCATACCTTTTCTGACTTCTTCTATCATTACACATGGGGTGTCATTTGGGTTACTGCTAGTTCTTATAGTATTAAAGTCATGGCTGTCCCGGCTACTGTACATATTTCTGTAAAACTCCTCCACCATTATAACTATTCTATCTATATTGGTAGTTATTTTGCCTTCTTTGTCCCTTAGTGCATACATCCGATTTTTGCCTATCCCAAGTTCCCTCATCACTGCTTTGACGCTTCCTCCGTTTTTCAGAGCGTGTTAATTTTTCTCCATGTTATACCTTCTTACATCGGATACTTTAAATCTAATAATCAACTTCGGAAGCTCTGCCAGTTCTATTTTGTCCGTTGTACTTGAGAATTTCATGATTTGACGCTTCTTAATGAGATTCTTCGTTTTCTGGGAAAGCTTGCCAGTGTCCTGTCTAACTACCCTGCCTCCAACTTCCACTGCACACTCTGTAAAAATACTCGTCAGAATATTATTCATTGTATCTACGCTAAGGTTGGTTTCCTCACTAAGAGCCGAGTACCTGTTCTGAAGCGAGACTTTGAATTCCTGTACTTTCCCTCTGTGTGCTAGCTCATTGATTCGCTTCTTGCGTATCAGTTTCTGTCGTTCCTTCTTCAAGTCTAGGCGAATTCGAGACCATACCATTCTATGATCACTGAATCGTACCTTGCCAACCACTTCCACATTCTGCACGATGCCTGGGTGTGCACTCATTAAAAAGTCTATTTCATTCTTAGTCTCGCCATTAGAACTCCTCTATGTCCACTTGCGGTTTCCTTGTTTTCGTTAGAAGGTATTCAAAATTCGTAAATTATTGCATTCTGCGAATTCTACTAGTAGCTCTCCTCCGGCGTTTCTAGTACCTATGCCATAATCTCCTACTGCCTGGTCTCTAGACTGCTTCTTCCCTACGTTTGCATTAAAGTCTCCCATCAGTATAGTATACTGTGTTTTTAGCTTACTCATTGCTGATTCCACGTCTTCATAGAAGCTTTCAACTGAAGCGTCATCATGGCTGTATGTATACGCGCGTAAGCCTGTGCCACCTTCATCTTGTATCTTTTATTCAGTTTAATTACGATACCTACCACCCTTTCAATAATGCTATAGTATTCCTCTATGTTGCCAGCTATGTTTCTGTGAATTAGGAATCCCACTCCCAGCTCTCTTCTGTCAGCCAAGCCCCTATAGCAAAGGACGTGCCCATTCTGTAGCACCATATAGGCCTCTTCTGTCCTCCTAACTTCACTGAGCCCTATTATATCCCATTTAACACCCTCTAGCTCCTCGAATAGTACAGCTAGACTTCCCTCACTAGATAAGGTTTTAGCGTTAAACGTTGCCAAGTTCAGGTTCCATTGGCGGCCTGTCCGGATCCAGAGATTCTTAGCACCCTCTGCTGCGTTGCAGATCTGACCACCGCCATGGTCAGTTGCTTCGCAGCTGCTGGAGACTGAGGGCCGTGAGTTATTTCACGCTTGCATGTGGGAGGTAGTGGCCAGATACTGCACCAGGGTGGCCAATCCTACTCTGGTGAGGGAGTGCGTTCCCGGCGGTGGTTACCGGTGAGGCCGCACCCCAGGCCTCTTAGTGCAGTTCCAACACCACGCGGATTTTTTATCCGGTTGGGAACAGCGCGGCACCGGGATTCGATCCACGGACCTTTTGCATGCGAGGTGGATGCTCTAACCACTACGCTATCGCTGCATTCTTTTTTCTTAAGGTGTAACCTTAAGAGACTAGTAGGAAGCAGAGCGGATTAGGGAACAAACGGGGGTTAAGGATATCATAGCTGAAATTAAAAAGAAGTGGACATGGGCCTGGCATGTAGCGCGTAGACAGGATAACCGCTGGTCATTAAGGGTAACTAACTGGACTCCAAGAGAAGGCAAGCGGGTTAGGGGGAGACAGAAGGTTAGGTGGGCAGACGAGATTAAGAAGTTTGCGAGTATAAATTGGCAGCAGCAAGCACAGGACCGGGTTAGCAGGCGGAACATGGGAGAGGCCTTTGCCCTGCAGGGGACGTAGTCAGGCTGATGATGATAATTATTATGATGATGATGATGAATCGGCTTTTAAGCATGCTTGAAGTTTCGGCACGTGCTTTACTACCTCATTTATCACGCTTCATCACGTAAATACAACCAAGTTTCTTTTGTTTAGAAGTGCGTTAAAGCAGCGTTTCTCCCGTGCAGAGCGATAACTGGCTCAAACACCGATGTCACGACTTGCTGTTTGCTATATCATGCGAGTGGATGGTCGCACTCTTCACAGCACCAGTGATTATTTCGTAGTCATGCATCAAAGCTAAAATACACAAGACAAGAAGGAAGGCTGCCACTATTGCTTCCATGCGAGATGTCTCGGACGCACTAAGCCTCGGAAAAGCGCAGCCATCCGCTCGTGTGACCTACAAGCTAAGATTGAACTACTGTACTAGTAAGCAACAGGTGTTTCTCTAGTATACCTGCGGGTAAAGAAAAAATAGCAACGATTCCATAGTTGCTGGTCCCACACGCAAAGCCATCGAGAATAACTCGTCGAAGAAAGATACACCCCTCCTCCCTTACTAAAGTAAATAAGTCTGTGCAGTGCGTGAACTCACCTTCATGGTTTCGTAGGTTCTCAATTCTAACCATGGCTCGTGCATGTATTTCCATGGTCGGCAAGTCAGCAGGCACAATACTTGGATAGTGTTCACAAAGCTGTTCGTTCATTCCTTCGCACCTATGCTAACGATGTGACCAACGTTCAAAACTTCTTTTCCTTCAGTAATACACCGCACACGTGTTTCTCAGAACCCAGTGTTATACATGCAGGAGACAATGAACTTCTAAAGCACAGCCTTGCAACGCGGTGGCTGAAAGCGAAAATACTAAGCAGTTCGAAGTGACAGGCACCCCGTCGGCGGCCGCCGGAGCGCCGGCTGCACGATACCCCCAAACGACAGCCATGTTGGACTTACACTAGCGCCCTCTTTAAGCGTGAAAATTGTGAATGAGAATGTCATACTCGTCGCCACCGAAACGCGGCGTGAGTGCGGTGCCGATTTCAACTGCGTTGGTGTACATTGTTGCTGTGGCAGAGGGATGAATATGACGCAGTTTGGGTCACGCAGAGGGTAGGATTCTTAGTTTTCGAAAAGAGGAATTGCTATCGGCTGTCAAGGGTAATTGCGTAGTTAAGTTAGAATGTACCAGATTCACTCTCTGAAGGCGGGAAGTTATCTTTTCGTCCACACAAATATCTTGTCATTTTTATTACAATTACTAAAATAACGACGCTACAAATAACAATGAAAGTAACAGTTTGTTTTAGGCTTGATTGCCAATTTCTTCTCCGCGATGATCCGCCTAACAAAAGAACTAGTCCTTCAAATAGTTTTTCAATTGCGCTCATTCACGTCAAGCATAAGACTTGATGCATTCAGGTATCACGCGAGGAATCACTGGTGAGTAACCAGCTCGGAAAAAATCAAGTACTTCGTAACGCCAGCAGGCTGAAAAGGCGCTGCCATGACTCCAATAGGCGTTGATTAACAATCCCAAGTTCAAATGCACAGTGATGCCCAATAAAGGGCATGCGAGGATTAACATCGCCATATTGAAAGAGCGTTGTTCGAACATTGCAGGTTTGGTCCCTTTCACCGGCAAACTATTGTTTAGTTGACTTTAATTTCCTCTTATAGATATCAAAATTATGCGTGTGCGAATAGTGAAATTCGGAACTAACCCGAATATGAATCTAATAGTGATCATACCGAATCAACTGCGAATGCTTATGAAATATTATTCGAACAGATTTCGAATAGTAAGGCAAACCACTTTGCAAAGACCCCTAATATTCTACAACCTATTTTCCAACAAATATTCCTATATTTTAACAAAGCAACATCTCCGTTACACTTAACAAACAAAACGTGTGAGAATAATGTAAACTGAGGTACGTTTATACTCTGTAGCGACTAGAGCCCTCGAGCTATTGTTTAACTGCTGGGTTAATGGAGCAGTAACTTGCGTGTTCGAGGTGGTTCTCTGTCAGCACTTCATGGGTAACACTGAGACATCAATGTTAAGGAATATTTCTAGAATTTCAGGGTTCTCGCTGGCCGTAACCTCCTTAGTTTTAGAAGGGCGGGTCCTATAATGGAGTACCAGATACTCTAGATCATTAACGACTTTTTCCAAACACAAAGAGTTTGAAGCGAAAGTTGCTTCATCTGGTGATGAGTAGCACTTCGATAGTGCAGTAAAAGCGTGACTTCAATGAATATTGCCAATGCACTAATTAAAACCACAAAAATAATCAATAGCTCTTCCAACGTGTTATAAATGCGAAGCATTTCTTTGTAAACGGCTAATACTTTGGCGTCTATCTGCGTATCTATCTAGCCGCTTGCGTTTGGGTGCTTTCGGGATCATCCCCTTAACTTGGCGTGAATTAAAGTCAGTATGTGAAGGTACGCTGGTTTGACTACTATGAAGCACTGGTCAGGACATGAATATTGTCACAATCTCGTCGCTTACGTCGTCAAACACTTCCCGCCAGAGAGTGGCACATACCTGCGGGCGGGTATGTGCCACTTGAGTGTTTTGGTATGCGGGTGCGCTGGTATGGTGCGCTAGTACTGATACTTAGTGTCTACTTAGGAACGACGAGAACGCACATGGGCAATTTCGACGCGTGAGCGTTAAGAAAAACCTGGCATCAGCAGCGTTGATCCAATGACTGCAAGGAATAAATGTCAGGGAACCAGCAAGAATAGAAACCAAGTATTCTGCGTGGCAATCGAGCATTCTACCACAAAGCTACGCCCCGCCGCGGTGGTCTAGTGGCTAAGGTACTCGGCTGCAGACCCGCAGGGCGCGGGTTCGAATCCCGGCTGCGGCGGCTGCATTTCCGATGGAGGCGGAAATGTTGTAGGCCCGTGTGCTCAGATTTAGGTGCACGTTAAAGAACCCCAGGTGGTCTAAATTTCCGGAGCCCTCCACTACGGCGTCTCTCATAATCATATAGTGGTTTTGGGACGTTAAACCCCACATATCAATCAATCAATCAACCACAAAGCTACGCCAAGTCTCAGAACTACTTTTTATATAGACCCTAATCTTCGTGAAAGGACGTAGTGGTTGCAGTGCTATCAATTTGATAAGCATTACATATTTACACCTATGATACAGCCATCACGTCGGGCTAACGTCAATTCCAGTTAGGTGTCATGCGCTGAAGTAGATTTATGTAACAGTGTCAAGGGTTACAACCCTTGCAATCACCAGCGCTTTATATCAGCTTATCACTTCTGGTGTTGCTAATACTCGTGTTTCCGTTGGCATCGTTGCGCAAGTGCGAAGAAGTGGTTATATGAACACCTGCAACCCTTCAACATATGTCTGTGCGTGCAACATTTATGCATATATTTAGCGGTCATCTCATGACGTGTAGCTTAATAAAAAAATTAGCCCCGTATCTGCATGTTAATCTGCAAATGTCGTTGAAAGAGAACAGTCTTGCGTGTGGAGAGAGTGAACAAGACATTTATTTGATGTTCTGCGCAAGAAAATTGGTGAATGGTATTCTGGAGGCGCTGCGTTAGAGTGCCTCGAGCGTGCAGCGAAGGCGAACGAGTGCACCAACTCACGTCACACGTGAGACGTGAGCGCTATCTGGAAGTTTTCTTAGAAAACAAAACACGCGGTCCTGAGATGGGCGCGCGCGCCCGTCTCAGAGGTGATAAAGTGTAGAACGGAAGGCGACGGGTAGGTGCGACCACCGTGTCGTCTTAGCAAAGCGTTGGGAACACTTGCGTTTTTGTTCAAGCGTTGCATGGTCAGCGCAGCCTGATAAACACTACGGTCTTTAGAATTATGTATGCCTTTTCCAGTAAAAGTCGCACATAGAAAATATTCACGTGTTGTTATGGTGCCTCAGATATGTGCAATAATTGTTTTTAAATGGGAAGCATTTTTAGCGAAATTCGGTGACTTTGAGCGTATCTATCTATCTATCTATCTATCTATCTATCTATCTATCTATCTATACATCTATCTATCCATCTACGACTTTTAGCTCCCCTAGCCGTTTGCATAATGATATCAATAACAAACTTGGTGTGGCATACCGTGACTGTATGACGAGCATAGTTGACTAGTCATAACATGAAAATCATATGTATGTCATGAATGTCACGATTTCTATTTCGTGGTCTTGATGTTCTTGTGGTGTTTTCGTTTTCATGACGTGTTGCAAAACTCATATGGTATGACATGATTGCATGGTGGACTCAAGTGACAGACTCCAACCTGTAAATTATGACATGCGTGTCATGTAACACGACTACGTGCTACGCTCATGATGCACTCGTGGCCATTTTGCTAGCGTCACATATACCAAATTTGTTATTACGGTACGTCAATTGATGACGGAGATATGTGACTGGTGCAAACATCATAATCATAAGATGCGCGTCATGTAACAACATGACTACATGTCACGCTGATGATTCGCTGGGGGCCGTTTCGCTGGCTTCACTCATACCAAGTTTGGTATTACGGGACGTTAATGAATGCCGAAGGTATGATACTGGTCCAAACATGATAAACATGAGATGCCTGTCATGTAAACCCATGACTAAATGCTACGCTCAATATGCGCTCACGGCCTTTTCGCTAGCTTTACATGTACCAAATTCGGTATTACGTGACGTCAATGGATGACGAAGGTATATTACTGGTGCAAGCATGATAATCATAAGATGAGTGTCATGTGAGAACATGTCCCCGCAGGGGCGCCTGCGCAAGTAGGCGTTTGGTGTGTAGCGACACCATGGACCCGAGCTAACGGGGGAGTTTCTACTCCCTCCCACGCCTAGCCGTGCGTGGCTTTGCCGTGTCCGGGGAAAAGGGGATCCTGGGGGTTGAGCCGACGCTGGGTGATTGGACTGGTAAGGCCCCCCGGCAGAGGCAACACACCCCTTTGGCCCCGGCTACACGTAGATGGCACCCCTGGGCTGACCCACCCAGGAGAAATCGGCAGTCGCCTTTTCCTATGTCTTTCTCTCTACATCTTCGTCTTTTGTTCTCACTTTACATCTTTCCTGTTCTCTCTTCTCTTCAATTTACTTCTGTTTTTCCTGGCGGCAAGGGTTAACCTTGTGTGGCTATCCAAACTAGGGTAAACCATATTGGGTTATAGTAACTGCGTACTGCTGGCGTTGCGCAGACATGCCCACATGCTCTGCCACGTCCCCTTGTTGGACTCCGTGGTGGGTGGTAGGCGCCGTTACCGAAAAATACACATTTTCCCATGGAATCTTCGACCCCATCTCTAACTGATGGTGCCTCGATAAGGGTACGCACTGACGCAACTTCACTACCTTGGCCGAAAAACAGAGAAACTTTTCCAAAATACCATGTCCTCCATTGCGAACAATCATCTACAAAAGCTAGAGCGATCTCGCCCTTCCTTGTGGCCAAGTGCTTGAGAGAGACCATTGGAACCGGCTATAATGCCACGAAGATGGCAAGTGGAGATCTGCTTCTCGAATTAAAGGACAAGGAACAGTACAATAAACTCTCGCACCTTGTAGCCTTTGGTAACATCCCCGTCTCTGTGAGCGCACATCGTACCATGAATACAGTGAAGGGCATGGTATCGCACGAAGATTTGATGACACTGAGTGAAGAAGAGCTTCTTGATGGATGGAAGGACCAAGGTGTAATAGATGTCCAGCGCATCAAAATCAGACGTAATAACAACGAAATAGCAACAAAGCACTTAATACTCACCTTTAACTCAACCACTTTACCTGAGACTCTCGAAACTGGTTATATAAAACTCCATGTCCGACCCTTCATTCCAAACCCGAGGCGTTGTTTCAAATGCCAGCGATTCGGTCATGCATCTCAGAGCTGCCGAGGGCAGCTGATCTGTGCTAAGTGTGGCACAACGGGCCACAGTGCTGATGAATGTAGTCATGATGAGGTCCTCTGTGCTAACTGCGAAGGCAATCACCCCGCATACTCCAGAGCATGCCCAGCCTGGAAAAAAGAAAAAGAAATAGTAGCTATAAAAGTAAAGAAAAATATCACATTCAGGGAAGCAAGACAACGGATGTCGTTAACATTGGCACTAAAAACACCTTTCGCCGAAGTAGTGCAACGAGGGGCGGCACCACAAAGGCCTTTGGCAGTTGCCCGGAGCGCGCCTAGCGTGCCTAGGCCAACGCCACAAGCCCCTACGGCGGGAGCAGCCAGCGCTGCCCTGCCCACATTCAACCTGTCCAAGCCTGTCCAAACCAGTGACCTCTACAAGCTCTGGCAGCAGCCAGGGCAATCACGAGGCCAAGGGGGCTTTATCGACCCCAGCTCGGTGGGGATAAAGACTTCTTTGATCGAGGCGAAGTCTAAGCGACGCACAGATCGCTCTGTAAAGCGGGCGTCCAGTGCCTCGCAAGAGGCTATGGACACCAGTTCAAGCCAAACAGCGCAGGAAGCGCCGACGGAGCGGCGAGCTTCTCTCGACCGCCCTAAAAAGGACAGAACACCGATTACAGGGCCTGACAAAGGCCCTGTAAAATGAGCTAATCTCCGTCTTTTCTCCACACAGCACTTCTTTTTTTTCACTATGGATAACATCATACAGTGGATCGTGAGGGGAATACTTAGAAATTTAGATGACGTCCAAGAACTTCTAGGTAAGTTCAACGCGAAAGTGCTATGTTTGCAAGAAACACACTTAACTCCAAAGCACAAGGACTTCCTACGGCAATATATTATTTTCCGCAAAGACCGGAAGGATGCTGTCGTACCATCTGGCGGTGTAGCCATTATAGCTGATCGTAGTATAGCATGCCAGCATTTCAAGCTCCAAACGGCCCTTGAGGCAGTGGCCATTCGAGCTGTACTTTTTAACAAACTCATTACCATATGTTCTGTGTACATACCACCGCATCAACAGCTACACAGACGTGATCTAGAATCATTAATAGATGAACTCCCAGAGCCGTTTCTGGTTCTAGGTGATTTTAATGCACAATATGTCCTGTGGGGCGATGCTCACTGTGATGCGCGAGGACGTCTCATTGAGCAGCTTCTTTTCTCTTCCAGTTTATGTCTTTTAAATATAAAGGAGCCTATGTATTTTAGCCTTGCAGACAACAAATACTCCTCCATAGATCTTAGCATTTCATCACCGTCCCTTTTACCTGTATTTAAGTGGTACGTTCTTAAAACCCTTATGGGAGTGATCACTTCCCAATCATCCTGAGTGCGCCGAACAAAGATCAACTACCCCCACAGGTCCCTCGATGGAAGATTAACTCAGCTGATTGGGAAGGGTATAGAACTTGTACACACATGACATGGACTGAGCTGTCTTCCCTGACCATAGATGACGCTGTCACGTATTTTACAACTTTTATACTTGATGCCGCATCTGAATGTATTGCCAAAACGATTGGCATGCCTTCTAAACGGCGAGTCCTATGGTGAAACGACGCATGCAGGAAAGCACGGACCACTCAGAACAAAGCATGGGTGTTGCTTCGCGATTCCCCTACAGCATAAAACCTGGAAAATTTCAAGCGGGTCAAATCGCAGGCAAGGAGAACGCGTCAACAAGCTAGACGAGAGAGCTGGACAAAGTTTATATCGAGTATCAACTCGTACACAGATGAGGGAAAAGTGTGGAATAGGGTAAAGAAAATTAAGGGCCAACAAACGTATTCTCTTCCACTAGTAAATAGCATCGGGGAAAGCTTGGAGGATCAAACCAACTTTCTTGGCACACATTACGAACACATATCGAGCTCCTCACACTACTCAGAATCCTTCCAGAATTACAAGGCACGAATAGAAAAACAAAAGTTAGAAAGAAAATCTGCAAAAAATGAGACATATAATGCGCCATTCTGCTTAGCAGAACTGCGAACAGCACTCAGCTGCACTAATACATCTACTCCAGGTTCTGACAACGTAATGTACGCGATGCTGAAGGAACTGCCCTCCGAAACTAAAGAAACCCTCCTCTCTCTTTATAATCGCATATGGTTTTCAGGTGTGATCCCCTCCTTCTGGAAGGAGGCTGTAATAATTCAAATTTTGAAGCAGGGAAAAGATCCCTCTACTGTATCAAGTTACAGACCTATAGCGTTAACAAGCTGTCTCTGCAAACTATTTGAAAAAATGATTACTTGCCGCTTACTCCACTACTTAGAAACAAACAAATTGCTCGACCCATACCAATGTGGGTTTCGAGAGGGTAGATCCACCACCGACCATCTGGTGCGTATCGAGGCACAGATCCGAGACGCTTTCGTCCACAAACAATACTTCCTCTCTGTGTTTCTCGATATCGAGAAGGCCTACGACACAACATGGCATTTTGGCATATTAAGAGACTTGTCTCACCTGGGTGTGCGCGGTAGAATGCTTTCTATAATCGAGAGTTACTTGTCCAAACGGAAATTCCGTGTCCGTGTGGGCAGTATTCTCTCCCAAACATTTGTGCAAGAAACGGGAGTACCGCAAGATGGTGTACTTAGTTGTACACTTTTTATTATTAAAATGAATTCCTTGCACCTGTCCATCCCCTGCAACATGTTCTATTCCACATATGTCCATGACGTCCAGCTTGGCTTTAAGTCATGCAACCTAGCATTGTGTGAGCGGCAGGTTCAGTTAGGTTTAAACAAGGTGTCCAAATGGGCAGAGGAAAACAGATTCCGGCTGAACCCAGAAAAAAGCACCTGTGTCTTGTTCTCCCGAAAGAGAGGCGTGCACTCAGAACCTGACATTGAACTGAACGGTCAACGTCTGTCTGTCAATGCGGAGCATAAATTCTTAGGCTTAATCTTGGACAACAAGTTGACCTTCGTACCGCACATCAAGTATTTAAAAACAAAATGTTCAAAAGCCATGAATGTTATAAAAGTGTTGTCACGTACTACGTGGGGTCAAAAACAGGCAATGTCACAGGCAATGTCTCATGAACCTATATAGAAGCCTCATTTGCACCCGCTTAGATTATGGGGCAATTGTTTATCACTCTGCGACTCAAAGTGCTTTGAAGATGCTGGACCCCGTGCACCATTTTGGGCATCCGCCTATCTACGGGTGCTTTTCGCACCAGCCCCGTGGAAAGCCTTTACGTTTAGTCAAATGAGTGGTCGCTTCTTCTGCAGAGAACTTACATGTCCTTTGTTTATTTTCTTAAGGTGAAAGCAGACAAGAAGCACCCCTCATACTCTACTATAATTGATTTGTCGAGCTCCATTCTGTTTCAAAACGGGCCTTCGATGAGGCAGCCCTTCTCAGTTCCCCTGAAGGGTCTGGCTGAGGACACTCGAGTGTCACTTGAACACAGTTTAATGACTCCTGTTGCATACCCACCACCGTGGCAGTGGCAGACTATAGATTGCGATGTGTCTTTCCTAGAAGTTACTAAACATGCGCCTATTGCCCATATACGAACATACTTCCTGGAACTTCAACACAAATACACATGTCCTGAGTTCTTTACAGATGCCTCTAAGTCCAACTCCTCTGTGTCCTACGCTGTTGTTCGCCCTTCCTTTTCGAATGCTGGCCCTCTACATCCAGGCACAAGTATCTTCACAGCGGAAGCTTACGCGATACTTGTGGCAGCTAAACACATCAAACAATTACTTATACAAAAAGCAGTAATTTATACAGACTCCCTCAGTGTGGTAACGGCTCTGCACAGTCTTAAAAAACAAAAAACCCTGTCCTCGTCTCACTTTACTCCATTTTATGCACACTCTACACATTCAACCAACATGTTGTAGTGTGCTGGGTGCCAGGGCACCGAGAGATTCAAGGCAACGTGATGGCGGATCAGCTTGCTGCATCCGTCCACGAAATCAGTGTCACTACACCCATATCGATCCCGCCCCTTGATCTTAAGCTGTCTCTCAAACGAAGGCTCAGGGACTACTGGCAGAGCAAGTGGGATAGACACACACAAAACAAGCTACACGTTATCAAGCCACACCTTGGCCATTGGCCAGCAGTATCGAAATCGCGTCTAACACAGGTAACACTAACAAGACTCAGGATAGGACACACATACATTACAAACACACACATCTTTTGTCCGGTGGCGATCCACCATTGTATGATAAATGTGGTGAGGCATCAACATTTCTTCACGTTTTAATCCAATGTAAACAATTAGACACTCTAAGACAACACTTTTCATTACCCTACCGACAACATATACCATTACACCCCGCAATGTTTGTCGGTAGGGAACCACTTTTCACCCATAAATCACTGCTAGCTTTTTTAAGAGATGTCGCTTTTTACCATGTAGTATACCCAGGCATTGCGTAGCGTAACCTGTCAAGAGAGGTTGCTGCTGCAGTGACTATATTTAAAAGCACTTGCCTCGCAGCCCTTGGACACAAGGGCGCTGATGAGGCACTTGTGCTAGTGCCAAATATTTTTACATGTTTTTATTATCAAAACCTTTGTCACCCTTTTTACTATGCATATCACGCCACTGTCATGATCTTAATACTTATGTTTTTACCCGCATTATCGCGAGGAATTTTAAGGCCCCTATACAGCCACGCAACATATCATTGTCCGCATCCCTACTCATCGAAATGGCACTCTTTGGCCATCAATTGGCCCTTGCGCCACAAAGCACCACACATCATCATCATCATGTGAGAACATGACTACATGCCACAGTCAAGGTGCCAATACATTTCGACATGACGCGGTGTGCGTGCTCGCCAGCGCTCAATTCGTCGCGTCACGCCTGTATTGCCACGCCAGGCGCCGCTTGCTTTGACGCATGCGCGTTTCAGTGCAACCGGCGTCCCACCATCTCGAAAAGAGGCAGACGCAGTGTTGTCTGGGTAACGCATTGGCGCGAAATGCAATGTCGCATTTCGCCCCAGTGGCCGTCGGGCCGCGCCAAAGGACGCTGGCCGCGCCAAGGGACGCTGGTCGCGCCTTTAGCGTCGGACTATAGAGTGCTCGCGTTTTCCTAACGTAGCTTCCCTGTGCCCAGCGTGCGCGTGCATTCACGCTACATTGGAGGATATAATTTGGCCATTCATGATGCGCTCACGGTCATTTTGCTAGCTCCTCATATACTAAACGGATGACTAAATCTATGACTGGTGCAAACATGATAATCCTGACACGCGTGGCATGTAAGAACATGACAACAAACCACGCTAATATCGTGCTCACGGCTGTTTCGCTAGCTCCACATATACTGTATTTGGCATCACGTGACGTGAATAGGTGATAAAAGTAAACGACAAACTAAAACAGGATAATCATGACACGGAAGTCATGCACGGCATAATTTACCTCCACCTCGTAACGTTGTGGTGATTTGAAAATGACATGTCAAGTTACCTTCCTCATTCGTGCTTCGCATATCGTGTACTCTCACTGTACGTGGTATCTGCCAATTTTTTTTCATTGACAATCGCACAAGTATGAACGCTGAATCTTGAGCAACATTGGTGGGCGCTGCTGACCGGGTCGGCCGTTTGGCGTATCGACTGGTACCGTTCAGCGTTCCCGAGATAGTTAAGCGTGGACAAACAGACAAATGTTTAGACAGACAGTTTTGAGTCGAAGGTCTCCAACAAAGACTATCGTCTTTAAACAGTCCAAAGTGGTCACTTTCCCTCCACACGGTTCGCCTAACGTCGATTCCAAAGTTATACGTGGGATCTGCCGAAGTTTTTTCTAAGGGTTTTACAGACTGTTTTCATTATTCAGAAATTATTGAAAAAATATTCCGTAATTTTATTATCGCCACTTGGTCCATGTATTGAATCAATACCACACTAGTTGGTTAAATGTGTGATATTTCAGAATCTAACCACATACCTAATCAGGGTGAATACAAATAACGTTCCCTTTGCTATATATTAAGGCGAAGCTGAAGTGTCTTTGAACTTTGAAATGAGAAAAGGGAAGGAATAGGCGCAGTTTTGTTACTGCCGCTCTCAAACGTGGGCACCTCCACAGTTCTGCGCAGGGGATGGTGGAATCTAAATTAAAAAGAGAGGAGAAAAGAGGCAAAAAAGATAGAGGAGAAAAAAAGGGGGCATTCAAACTGTGAGTCGCGCGCGGGCACGAAGAAGACACGTATGCCACACGCAGTCGACTGAGATTGCCACTAAGAAAATCGGGGGAACAGTGATGTGCACGTTTTAACACAAACCAGAGATGAACTTGCGAAATGCAGTCGGTATGACCAGGGAAAGGCCAACCCGTTCAGATATGGACTCGAAGGCGAGCAGGGGCACAACACTGCAGAGATTGCGCTCATGGGAGCCAACTGACAGGGCCATGAGCGCCATTTGAAGTCCCGAAGCAAGCCGAGTGAGGATGTCATTCCTAGTGTTGATGTCAGCTTGTTGCGAGGTCGAGGTAGTGGGCTCAGTCGTCGTGCTTCTGGTGACGGTGACAGGAACCAGTGGTTGTGAAAAAGCGCGCTGTGTCTGCGTCACCGTCGAGGGCTTTTGGACGGCGGTAGGGGCGGGCTGAGCTGTGGATGAGGGCGGGGGCGTCGTCGTTGTAGTGAGGACGACGGGCGCACTTGCTGTGGGACGAGAGGCGGCCTCCGAGGTCGTGTCACCGATACCGGCGAGCGCATCTCGGAAGGAGCGTCCCTTGATGACAGAGGCGTTGCTGCCAGGGGACCTGCAGCGTGCTGCAGAGCATGGCAGTGAGTCGTGGTGCCGTCGGTTGAGGCCATGATGACCGCGGCCCTGCGATGGAGCTGCCAGGCTGGACAGTACGGCTCGGTTGCAGCACGTTTTCCGCGATAGTTTACGCAGCGAGGGTGTGCTGCACATGATCCTGGGGCGGGCCTGATGCCACGGAGCAGGCACCGTTCATCTCGAGAGCAGGGGGCGGTTGCGTGCCCGAAGCGGCTGCAACGGGAGCACTGCAGGGGCCGGGGCTGGCGGGGTCGAACAGGGCGCCTTTGCTTGTAAAGCAGTATATCCGGCGGGATGGTAGTCCCAGTGAAGGTGAGGGTGAGGCAGTTGCCTCTGCGTGCATCGGACACGAGGGGCACTGGTGAAGCAATGTTGTCGGCAAGGTCCTCGAAAGGGATAGTTGGGTCCGCTCCAAAAACCATGCCAACACAAGTGTTCAGGTCGAGTTGTTTGGCTCGAACCTTGGTCTCGTAGATCGTCCCAACCTGGAGTGTAGGTGGTCAGATCGGTGGTAGGATGGGTGTCGACAGCAGCGAAGTTGCACCGGAAATTGACCCGCGCTCGCTGAGTGGCTGGAAACCCCAAAGGAAGGCGGCGATTACGTCGCTCAACGCAGCCAGAAAGTTAGCCTTCTTCCCGATGGGCCACGGATGATGGGCCACGGATGATGGGCCACGGATGATGGGCCACGGATGGATGCACGAATGAACGCAGGGATGGACGCACGGATGAACGCAGGGATGGACGCGCGGATGAACACACGGATGGACGCAAAGGTGCATGGACGGACAAAAGCAAGGACAGATCGATGGACGTACGGACGGACAGACGGATGGACGGACGGATGGATGGACGGAAGAACGCACGGACGGATGATTGAATGAGTGGACGTACGGATGCAGTGACAGACGAACACATGGACGAACGGAAGCACGGTCGCACTGACGGACGCTTCACCCCACTCATCATCATTCACTCCATGTATATGCTGGGATTTTTTTCTTGGGCGTCTATTATTTCTCATTAATACAGCGGGAGCTCTTGTGAGACCACAACAAGGGTCGCTTGCGAAGTAGTCGCATGCCGCCGCTACTACCAGTGTCCACAATTACTGTCACGCAAAATGAAACTTTGAGAATAAAAACACCAAGGTCACGATGGCATTCGAACCTGGGTACCCTGCATGTCAGCCCAGTATTCTACCACTGAGTCACGCCATTTTTTCATGGTACTTATTAAAGTACTTGTGCAATAAAGCCAAATAGGCAAATGAAAGTACAATCACATGGCGACAATAAACGCTCAAGTGTTACTGATAAACGCTCAATGCTTGGAACTCTATTGATTGATTGATGTGTGGGGATTAACGTTCCAAAACCTCTATATGATTATGACGCAGTAGTGGAAGGCTCCAGAAATTTCGACCACCTGGGGTTCTTTAACGTGCACCCAAATGTGAGCACACCGGCCTACAACATTTCCGCCTCCATCAGGAATGCAGCCGCCGCAGCCGTGATTCGATGCCGCGACCTGCGGATCAGGAGTCGAGTACCTTAGCCACTAGACCACCGCGGCGGGGCGAACTCTGTTGCGAACTGACCTTCAGCAGGCTTCATGACGCGAAAGGAACCGCGTTATTATCAGTAGTAAAGCATTTCATAACAGGCAATATGAGCATTGGGTGCCAAACAATGTGAATTGCGTAACGAGTGGGTCGTCGATTGCTTCCACCCATTACTAAAGCTTCAGGCACAATTCTTCAGCGTCAGCCACAGCATCCAAAATTGCACAAATTTCCCTGCACGCGCACAGCAGGTGCCACGCTTAGGATGGCGTAGTGAATACCTCCCTACTACACAAAAGTTACGATGATTTATGACGTAGTGGGTACCTCGAAAGTGCGCGTAGAGCAGTTGCCCAAAGAGTGTTTAAAAAAGCCTTTACAAGGCCGCTCCTCCAGCTTTCGCTGTGACTTTGCTGCATTCCACGCTGGCCTGGTGGTGTGTTTTTTTTTTGTCATACAAAAACAGCATAACAAGTTTAAAACTTTTGGATACAACTGAAAAGAAACCAAGGAATGCAAAAATAGCTCGTGCTTGTTGTACGTAAGTGATAGAGATTGGTGGTCATCATCCCCTTCAATGATTCTGAAAGCTCCATGATAACTGGCACGAACACTATTATAGGAACGTCAAGAAACCAGCACCAAGTTTATAATGAGCCTACTGTGAATGATGATATCTGGTAGCGTTGAAATGGCAAACTTAATTTCAGGTAGATTTATTTGCATGTGCAGTTATTTCAGCACAGTCGCATATATTTACTATTATAAACAGCCATGCACACTACAGTGTACCCTGTATGACAACACGGATGATGCAGTGCCTCTCAAAAATTTACACTTTCTCTAACTAACCTTCCGATTCTTAAGAATCGCGTACACTGTAGGAACTGCAAATTCCTCGCTAGATGAGCAACTGCACATGTAATACGACTAAAACTGGAGCATTCTTTTCTGCATCTGCAGATGTTGCTATCCCTTTAACGCTTTCCAACATTCCTCTCTTTTCTTTGTGATGCATATCTGCACAAGACCGATGAACACAGAACGGTCACCTACGAAGAACTTTTGAAAAATCTCCGCTGCTGCGCCGCGCTGTTTCAAGCGCACAACGTTGGTCCAGGCGACAAAGTCTACTGTCATTTCGGCAACAGCATCGAAGCTTTTGTGACGCTCTACAGCATCGCTGTTGCCGGGGCAACCGTAGTGCTGAGTGATCCTGAATACAAAGAAGGTATGGCACGATTATTACACACATATCGAAATAGAATCAGTTGACATCGATACGCTGTATAAAAATGACTTCTCGCCAACGCATGATTTTCAAATCACGTGCTGTGGTAGAAAAAGTCTAAAAGTGAGACCATCACTGAAATTCGGATTGCTTAACTACAAAAATTAGCGTGAAATTTTACTTCGAAATTCAATTACGCTTACACAAGGTTAGTTGACTCAGCATGCTAGATTTGGTGATGACGACTTGCCTGATAGACTTCAAAGTAATTCAAGTGAACTGAATAAGGTTGTACACGTTTAATTTGCACGCGTTGAGATACAATACAGCACTTCGTTTTCGGCTAAAAATTAGCGACAGTTCTTTCACGTGTGCGATGAACGTCTCATTTTTTTTTTAGTGGCGTATTCCTTGAAACAATAATGGCGAATATTACACATAACTGTTTCCCGATAACTTAAAGTGTCAGGAAAGCATGTGAAGAAGCAGGGTTGAGGACACGATAATGGGAAAAACTCCAAATTACAAAAAATAACCAAATAATGTTCACAGATGGATTATGTCTAAAGTAGTTCTGTTCTAAAGCAAGGCTGCAATATTAAGATTAATAAATATGACCAAGTAGTTACTTGTCTCTTAAAGGCAGGCTGATTACTTGTAATATTACGAACATTGGTGCATCAAGCGTTACGCAAGGCTATACGGAAAAATATATGACGCAGAACAAATAATGAGTGCCGGTAACAGCTATATGAGAACTTTATTTGCTAAAAGCGTGTTTAATTTAAGAATGAAGCACGACGTACGATTCTTACGAACCAGAAAGAGCGGCCTTTTGGTTGTGATATTGAGTGAACGAAAAGTTCCTGATGTTCCTCTAGTGTATCGTACAAAAGTTACTCTTTTATGCGGCGTAATCTTAACTACCAAAAATACAAAATGCATTTACGGTAAAAAAATGAGCAAAGGACGTTTACTTCTTGAAACTCTCTTAAAAACGTTTACAGCAGACGAAATATATATGAACGTCATATGTGTGGCTTTGCTTCATTGTTTTATCTCCTATATCAGAAAATTGATCACTTGCCTCATCTTCCCATCTAAGGAGAGGTTCAACAACACCTGGAAAGTAGTGACGCAACGCATGTTGTCACCGATCTGCGTCACTCATCCAAGTTCAACCCTAAAGGCCTACGAAGCCCTATCAAGGTATTTATCATTTCAATTCTGGGTTTACGATTATTTATCTATGCTGGTTTGTCATAATGTACGAACGGAAAAATCGCCTAACGGCCCAGGAGCCACTAGCTCTCCCGCGAAATCTTTCCAAAATTACCCTTCTGATTAGTCGGATGAAGAGAGCTAGCTATCTGTTGGAAACATCATCAGTTGTCTGGTGGGATAGAATCGAAGAGCCATTTCACGGTATCGTACTGTCAAGAGAGTAGCCGCGATTTCAGTGTAGTTACTTCGAGAAGTTGGTTGAACTGGACGTGTCCATTTTTGAAGTGTGTCTTTGAATGCTTTAAAAACACACTCATGCGCCTTTCTTGTATGACACCTCGAGGTCAGTACAATTATGAGACAATAAAAGAGCCACGTTAGGCAATATATATAGTCTGATATCGTAAAATAGTTAAGAAGATAGTTACTTTTTTTCGTGGATAAATCTTGCATGTGCTGTATAGCCGCACTGAATAACTCACGTCCCCAGTACTGATTTAAGTGATGCAGCAAGCCTAGTAAACTACTGGGAGACATACCCTCTACACTGCCCCCCGTGTCTCCTCGACCGAATCAGTCAAATCGCAGAATATTCAATTAAGTTGCTTTACTCAAACTTTGAAATATATTTGGATCGCTTGAGACATCGCATACTTTCTGGCAGAGATGTGTAAAGACAACAGTGCTCGTCCAAACAACCGCTGGTCGTGGCAATCGAAAAGCAACTTATAGTGAATATATAAGACCGTGAGACATGTGGACGATTTCACTTTCTCTAACTTGCTGATTCTTAGCACATAATTTGTGCATTCGTGCTACAGTAAAATGAGACGTGTATTGCATGTGTGGAAGCTTGCACGCAATCATTTTTTAGGGGACGTCATTTCCGGTTTTGTTTCTAAGATGAAAGCCATGTATGCCCCTGAAAGCAGGGGAAGTGACAATCGGCGTCAACATTACACCGGTAATATAAAACAAATAATATTCTGAGATGAGTCGTGTGAGGTGTAAAGATGCTAAATAATGTCGTCACAGATCGCACAGATCGTCTAATATTTTGACGTCATCAAGACATGTCACTCTGTAATGACAAGATCACCACTTTTTGAGAGGTAGACCAATACTGGCGGAGGCACTGGAACGCCACGTGAGATGCAGGTACGCGTAAGGAGGGGGGGGGGGTGAGTTAGCATCAAAGCAATGTCTAGAGAAGATGGTTTTTTCATTGAAGTCGTCTTAGACGAATTTATGAGAAAAGTTTCGAGTTTTTTTATCACCTGCACACATACGGGTTACCCCTAAGATTACTGTGCACTACTCTTGAAGAAGATGTCACTGTCGTGAGCCCCCATATCTACACTCTCAGTGCCATCTCAAAAAGCACTCCGCTTTTTCACGCGCATAGTTTCAGTAATACGCAAGGATTTTAAATTTGTGTGAACACATGGTTGTTGTAAATCAAAAGCAGAATTGGTTTCACATAAAACCTCCCCAGAGAACGCTCCAAATATCATGTGTAGCGCAAAGCTCACACAGCACTGACTTTGGCAGGTGTGACCTAGATATTCGCAGCTGTAGGCCAAGCACTTCTGACATGTATTGTGGATCGACCATCTCATAGGCTGTCAATCTGACTTTTGATACTTCGCAGGCATATTTTTTTACTGATATGTGTGGTTTAACGTCCCGAAACCAGCATATGATTATGAGAGACGCCGTAGTGGAGGGGTCCGGAAATTTCGACCACCCGGGGTTCTTTAACGTGCACCCAATTAAGGAAATCTGAGCACACGGGCCTTCAACATTTCCGCCTCCATCGAAAATGCAGCCGCCGCAGCCAGGATTTGATCCCGCGACCTGCGGGTCAGCACCCGAGTACCTTAGCCACTAGACCACCGCGGTGTGGCGGCATTTTTTTTTCCTGACACGTAT
The DNA here is from genome assembly GCA_013436015.1 of Rhipicephalus annulatus. Classification (NCBI taxonomy): domain Eukaryota; kingdom Metazoa; phylum Arthropoda; class Arachnida; order Ixodida; family Ixodidae; genus Rhipicephalus; species Rhipicephalus annulatus. The sequence goes on along the minus strand of WOVY01000311.1, from coordinate 302,238 downwards.
GATGATTTGAACACATATTTCAGATATAAGATCGGTCATCGTGACCTTTCTTTATATATACTCTACCAAGAGCTGCTTCACTGCTGGTTCAAAAATCTTTTTAGCTCTGAATGTCTGCCTGCAACTAAAGATGACATCTTCGATAATGAGTGGAGTTCTCGAGCATTTTTAGCCACCAATGTTTTTTCCACGTAATTTTGAGCGTGTTAGATACCCTCGTGGATAAAGCTTGCTTCAATCATTCATGACACTTCTATTTTTTTTCAACAGCATTCTAGGAAAGCTGAGATGACCATCGAATTACCTACATCCCGTTTTTTTTTTTTGACAGTTGAAAGGGAATGCGGTATTCAAGAACATTGATACTAAATCGTTCACCTGTATACTTGTGATACTGTGCTGTTTTTTGCAGTCGATGAAACTTATTCCTATTCATATAAAAACATCTAGTCCACTTTGAGCTTAACTTAGTTTATAGTACAAACCAACTAGAAAGTCTGCTCGAAACTTCTGAAGACGTTATTGCGCAAGGTAGAAACTAGGAGGAGCTTATACAGCAAAGCTTGAGAATAAAACATCGGCAACAACGGTATACCTACCGAACAAACACACTTGACATTTCTATGTCTTACACTGCATCTTCAGGCTCGTTTCCACACCTATGTTCTAGCAATCACCAAGAGGACCACTCATTCATAAATATCAATCAACTTGGAATTTATTAAACTCTGCTAGCACAAGCGCTCTTACTTCGCACTCCCAAACGCAGCACAGCGTGGCACTAAGCCCAATGCATCTCGAGAGTGTCGTTTGATATGTCACCAAAGAAAGAGGTGGTCATGTCGATGGCCACTGGACAAATGGACATTAACGAACGGCGACACCACAAAGGCCGTCGCAACGCTACGAATTGCCTCAGAGGGGCTTCATAGTTAACCTAACAACTTTTAAAAACGTCCTAAATATGTCTTACAAGTTAATGAAGATGCATTTTATATTATCCAGAAGGAAATTTTGTAATCAGAGACTGAAATAAGACCTTCGCTCAAATAGTGCGTACTACGGCATCGGTGCTTATACAATGTTCTGTGCGAGGTTCGGAAGGAGACAAACAGAACAACCACTTACATACATTGACCATTAAAAACCCGGATGAACATCATTGTTGGCTGATCTATTATACGACGCTTGCAACCACTATCAGACAATCTGTGATGCAGTCAAAACGCGGATTAACATCTTTGTTTGCTCATCTATTATACGACGCTTGCAACCATAATCAGACAATCTGCGATGCGGTCAACCTTGCCTGAAGTTGGACCATTGCATCTACTGACAAATGTTCAATAAGCGTATATTTGCCCACTACTATGAACATTGTACTGATGCCTGCGTGAGCCCATCGCGTTAATAAGTCATGTCCAAATGTTGTTAGGCTATTTCGCCGATGTTTCATGTAAACTCAAATATTTTTATACTTATACCGTTATACTTGGGCCGACCATGTCGCTATGGAATACCCCGTTGATGTTTTTTTTTTTTTGTCACACGGATGCAGCTAAGTTTTAGCCATTACTATTGATTATGACGCAATTGATGGTTTGTTGTGAAAGCAAACGCTGCTTTTTCCAGGCGTATTTTGCTGCCGATGACGTACCAGGGTTCATATCCGTTTCGAATTATGGCACCTACAACGAAGATGATTTCCGAGAAGTCAAAAGAAACCCTGAACGCGTACTCGTCATGGCTTACACTTCTGGAACAACCGGTCAATCTCAATGCGTTGAAATCACGGAGGAGCGATTTCTTCAAAAAGTGTGCGGAATGGAGTAAGTATAGCAACTTCATGAAAATCCTTGAAATTTACTCGCTCAGACATATAAACACGTGAGAGATATTTAGAAATCCATTCACGTGCTCGTCGAATGGAGATCATGACACATGCCCGAAGGCCTAACCAAACTATAAAGTATATGTATAAGTAGTGCAATTTATGGCGTTCATAGCAAAGCATGCCGGTAGGACCGGCCCATGCAAACTGTACGCGGTCGAATCAGTAAGATCCCTCGCCTCGGTGTTCTTCTCAGGATTTTCCTGCCTGCATCTCAACAAATCTTTTTGTCAGGTGAAGTTTATATGATAACGCGCAGCATTAATCCTTCACTTACGTATTGCGTTCGGATGTTATAAAGCTTTTCCGACTGAATACTATACTAAAGGAATCTTTTCCTGCGCATATTTTTAAATGATCATTTTTTCTTAGAATTTCATGGTGTCTACGAGCTAAACGTACTGTTCTTCACGTATGTTCAGTGTCGGAAACATTATACAATTTCAATTTGCACGCCGTTTCCTTCCATCTTGCAGTGAAATGCACAGATAGCTTTGCGACCCCTATCAACGTAATTTGGCAAGTTTTCGCGCTATGCGTTCAGCGTTATTAATCCTTAGGAATGAAACACCAAACATGGATCGGTTATGCATGAACCTTGTTCTATGACTGCTTGCATCGGTAATTCATCATACAAGCTTTCCTCTAGCGCTTCACAGTTCCCAGAGGAGTACAGCACTCTTAAGTGAGATAGCATCTAAATCATCAAATTGCTAATCAGATATATTTACCACAACAGACTCTCATCCATTCCCTGATGTCTACCTAATAGTAAAGAAATCCTTCACGAACTGTTCTCAATGATTTCGCAGGTGTTAAAGTCGCAATAATCTAACAGCATCAAACTTTTTCCTTCCTCATATCATTTTGAGTGCTCCTTGAAGTGCGGTAATTCATGGCAATGCTATGGCTACAAGGTAGCGTGAAAACGTACTTCTTTGTGACCCGGTTGAAAGCGCTGTTCTTAGCATTACAACAACTTGAGAAAATATCGCACATATAGCTTTCCTGTTTTTCACAGTGACTCGTATTGCCGTTTCACCTGCTTTTGTAATGCCAACTACACAGCACCTGTGCCGTGCTAGCCACATACGAGGATAACAGCTGCTAGTCAAGGTACACAGCTTCTATGTTTCGATGAGGTAACAAGTTGACAAAAGAGGCAAAAGCATTGCACCTGACTCGTTTATCGCGAGCGGGCCGCTCTCAACGCGAGCACGCTCTAGCGATCGAACAGCGACCAGTTCAGTAATTTTCATTGCATGTTCACGCCAACTTTTGCATATACGTGATCTCGGCCTTGTACAGGGTTCCCTAGCTATTACTGGTCAGAGCTTGAAAATTTGCATGTATACTGTTGAGGACTATTGCGTTAGGTTACACTGTTTTTTCAGGGGCAAAGCTCCTTACGGTGTGCGTCGTTCCCTCCTCCGTTTGTATGTACATAGTATGTCTGTAGCTACCTCTAGTTTATGAATTGCTCACTAGATGGCGTTGTCTGATCTCCTGTGAAATAACGTCACTAGATGACGTTCGTGGTTTTCCTATAGCTGGCGAATAGAGAGGATAGATGGCGCTGTTATAATAAGAAATTTCAAAGGGCACGCCACCACTACATCATCAGTCACAGCATATTCAAGGATTGAATGAGGATGAATGCGGCGCAGAGTCTGTCCGTCGGTCCACTGCGTGATCTAGTGAGATAAAAGCGGATGGACCTACGAACAGACAGACAGACAGACAGACACAGACAGACACAGACAGACAGACAGACACAGACAGACACAGACAGACACAGACAGACACAGACAGACAGACAGACACAGACAGACAGACACAGACAGACAGACACAGACAGACACAGACAGACAGACAGACGAACGAATGGACGCTTTGCCCCACTCATAATCATTCTCTCAGTGAATATGCTGTAATTGTCTTTCTTTTTAAGCGCGTAGTTAGGCATTTTCATTGACCAAGTTTTCAGAAAGCGAAACTGGGCAAAAACTTGCAGTAAGAAAGTTATAAATTATCCAATCGTCCCGTGACATAGCATTCTTTTTAAACTTTCTGTCTATCTGCAGGGGTTTTTCTCCCTGCTATAGACTAATTTCCATAAGGCATATGGGAGCCACCATGTGTCACACCGGTCCCGTTACTTAGGGAGGCGATCGCCGGGCTAATTCCAAGGGCCGAAGTATCGGCCCCCCGAACCGCACCACGAAAGCGTGGACAATTTAGAGGTGGTCCTTTTTGGCGCGCCAGCGGACGCCGGCTGTGGCCCAAAGAACAAGTCAGAGCCGAGAGTTGATAAACAAACAAATTATATTCTCAATAATGGCAGATCGAAAACAATACACAAAAATGCACACTCCACAATAGTTGCATACAATATGTCACCAATCAAACTAATCAATCAACGTACTACACAATACAATCAGCCACACTTGAAACAACGGACACGGACAACAATACGCACTACAATGCAGTCGCATGCATTGAACAACCAAGACACTTAAAGACTAAAGAGATAGAAAACCTATTCAGTCCAAAGTTCTTGGAACCAAAGTCTAGATGATACTCTTCCGAGAATCACTCACTCAAAGTCCAGCGTTGTTGTCGTTCCGCAGCCCTCGAAGTTTCTCTTCCAGGAAACCTCCCGTCTTCATATTGGCCACTCTCCAAGCTTCAAACTTCTTCGCCGGAAACACGTCGGCTTCACACACGCAGCTGTTGCCACGCGTCCTCGCTCAATAGCGGTAAACACACGCTCTTGCCTGTAGCCCGAGCCTTCACCCCTCAGGTGGAAATCCTCATCTCCGGCTTCGTCCCTACGGACCAAAACCTTCGCCGACTACACGGCGGAATCCCTACGCGCTCTGGCGCTCACTTCCGTCTCCTCCTGATCTCTCATCTCGGCTGCTCGGTTAAATACCTTGCGCGCGACATTCCAGACGCTTCTCGTCATTTCGTCGGCGCGATACGCAGCGAAAGCTGGGAAGAGGGCGAGACGGTTGGAATGCCCTCTCCGGCCGGTGAGTCAACTCGGTATGACCCCGCCCCTTTCGTTCTGGAAAAATCGAGTGCTTGCTCGGCCGCCGTTGTGGGGTGAGGAGGTACGTCGATGAAGCCACACTTCTGCGGGGAGAGCGCGCGCCCGGGGAGCCTTGGCCGTTTGTTTTCTTTTTTTTCCCTTTTTTCTTCTTTTGACTTCGCGGCGTTTCTCCCGCCCGTTGTCGCAAGAATTTGGCGGCGCGCTCATTTTTAGCGCTCGTTCTGTGACACCATGTCGGGCTGTTAAGCCATTGTTTCCTGTTTCTTTTTTTATTTCATGGTGCGTTATATTAAGGACAGGAAACATGATATACCCCAGCCCAAACATTTTGATGCCTGTGACACTGTTCGATTAGTTGTTAAAGACACAAAACTTAAAAGTGAACAGCCTATTGTGGCGGCACCCGTATCCCATCCGTGAAATATTTTATATGTGCTCGCAATAAGGAAAAATATCACGTGACACATCTTTTCGCGCGCCTACGTATGCCGAGATTTGCGTGTTCTTTAACATTTCGCGAGCAAACAACCATAGAATTTTGCCGGGTGTGCGACGAAACAGTGACGATGGTGGTGACTGTGTTCGGACGCACATTTTGCCAGTGGCTACACAAAGGATAACCACGGTGCCTGCTTATTGATGACTTGAGCGGTAGCGAGGGAAACATATAGGCATACTACTTATGCGACGTACTTTAGAGCGTTGCAGTCATGGTGTGCAGAAGCACGCCAGTGGGAATTTCACGTGATATTTTTTTATTTATATTGTGCATGCATGTTTAGTAAGAAAAAAACACTAATACCTAACGGAAGTAAAGTTAGAAACTGCCGAATGTGACGCCTTGCGAAATGTTGCGTGACTTGCTTGGAGAAACTTAATGGCCAGCTTTGTAGCTTCGTGAGTGAATTGATAAAAGTACCTCATCAGACAATCAAGATGAAAAGAAGACAATATTGACTTACCACAGGCAATATTGAGAAACATGGATTTGGTTCGTCGTAATGAGTGCAGTGGCATATCTTTAAAATCCGGCCGCAGGATGTGGACACACCCCATATATCTCAGATGCAACGTTTCCAGCGTGGTCAGCAAAATTACTTCGGACTATGTGAGTGATGGCTTCGGCTCTCATGCGGAAAAGGTTCCTTGTAAACACGAAACCATGGTTGATCTTCCGTTCATACGAGTTGGTATAACACGAAAGCAAAATGTGCTTTTGCAGATGTAGTTAAGGTTTATTGTACATTGATATCAGAGAGCTTGTGAGAGGACAGCGATTCGACTCCCGTTGTTGGAACGCTTTTGATTGCCATCTCAGCGTGTGCATTTTCCTATGTAATTTCCGTGACAGAAATACGTCACCAAAGTCTTGGTGGAGCCCGCCATAAAACACTTTCTTGCTAAATGAACTGGAGCAGTCACAACGCAATTACATCAAAGTTGCGTTATGTAACTCCCTGTTGACCAGGTAACTTGCGGTCTTACGTTCGCTTCCGGTTTTCGATCCCGGTCTGTCATGAAGTTTGTGCATGCTCTCTTAACTTCTGGTTCCAGCTCAGAGTCCTAGTTTCGCTTAGAATAAGCATACTTGAGCTTGTTTTTTTTTTTTTTGTGCCCAGCATTCGCTTGTAGAATTTCACAGTCACTTGTCTTGTTGTTTTTCTTTTCTTCTTTCTGGTTGTGGGGAGGGAGGCTTATTTGTCTTTTTCGGCATATATGGTTGTTTTAGTCATGATCACATTCACCAATAACCCGTTTGTCCGTGACATTACGTCAAATATACGTTGAGTGTTTTAGTCAAACATATATGCAGGCGGAGTCAACAACTAACGTTAATCACGCACTGATAAACGTGCATTCAGCGATATGGTGGCTACCCTGTAGGCAATGGTAAAATAAGAATTTTTATTAACTGTCGCGCATATATTCACTGCACAAAAAAACCAAACCCATTTTTTCAGCTCATCTTCGTATTCGAGTGACATTTTTATTACAATTTAAAATATTTTCTGGCATGGAAAAAATTATTGAACTACTGCTTCCCCTTCGTATTTTCGCAAAAGTCTCATGGTTTTTTTTTTGGGGGGGGGTGATTTTTGTGAGTATTATTTGCTCGTGAGTTCGGTAACATCTGACAACTCGGAGCTCAGGTAAGAAAGGTCTCTGAGGCAGGTAGTTTGACGTGTTAGTCGGTTTCGGGAACGCCATGACGTGCTGCAAGAAGTTGGTGTAAGAGGCCCGAAATGATATGTGGCGTCGTGCGCACCTGTAGACTGCGCGAGAGGGGAAAATACGTGCGGCTTCGCTCAGTTTTGATTCAGAAATGACGAGTTGTATCTGCTGTAACGTTTGCTGATGAAACGATCGTGATATGTTTTTCCGTGTGAAAAGTCACAGCCGCCAGTTCAGCAGTGACGCATGCTTGAATAGGGTATTCCCTTACAGGGTCACCGGTCTCTACAGTGCGAACGACGTCTGTCTGGCTTGCGAATACCTCACCATATACCTGTCATTTTCCTTCAACTTCAAGTTCATGTGCAGCGGTGCCCGCTTGGTGATCAGCGATAAGTATTGGTCAGTGAACGACTTTATTTCAACGGTCAAGAATGAAAAGGTAACCAACACATGGCAGACTGGCAAAGTATGAGCTCTGTATCTTTTTTTTTCTTGCTTATAGTCGCTTTTTTTTGGCCTCATAGAGCATTTATAAATGAAATCAGTTTCTTTTCACGCACGCTAATGGTATATTATCCTCAGAATGAAGAGAAACTTGTAGGCTGAATTAAAGTCAGCATTACTATGTGCGAACATGGCCTGCAAAGAGTGGTTCGTAAGGTATGCTTGGTCGCGTCGCAGAAACCAGGCTACGTGTTGGCACAATCAGAAACCTATGAGATGAAAATGGGTTTCAGTGCAATGCCATGATAGGTCCGTTTCTAATAATAATAGTGTTAGCTGGGATTTTATGTGCGAAAAAAAACAATGTGCTTTATAGGCACGCCATATTTGTGGGTTCCGGAAATTTCCACCATTTTGTGTTTTCAACGTGCAGTAGCATCGCACTGCAGATAGGCCTCCACCATTTCGCCTCAATTGAAATGCGAACACTGCGGTTGAAATAAAGCCCATGTCCTTCGTGTCTGCATCCTGTATAGTACTCTAAACCACCACGGCACACATAAGACACTTTATGGAGAAATGTATATACGTGTTTCTAGTTACTGTCGCACATGTTTATTATGTTGCAACTCGAGCAAACTTATTACGATGCCTGAACGCTGACTAAGGCATAACACTGAAGAAGCTTTTCTCTTGACTAACGCGCCACTTCAACTTCAAAAATTGTTTGCAAGAACGGAACCTTCCAAGCGCAGTTTTTTGTTGTGGACTTTTTCTGACTGGAACAGCCTCCCTGGGGCAACCGTCCACACCATTAGCTTTTCCAGACCCTATGAATAATTTTTTGTTGTTTGAATATGTATATGTATATTTAGGTTTTCTTGGTTGAGTTCTTTTTTTTTGCTCTACGCACCACTTCTGTGTTACATTGTCTCGGTGTTCATTGCGTTGGACCGCACTCCTTTCGAAGGCATGAAATGTTGGCCTGCAGTATCGGCAAATACATTAATATAAGAAATTACATATTATAGTAGGTAATATTACGCGCCGGAATATACCTAGGCACAGTATTTTTTATAGAAAAGCTGTGGTTTCTTTAGGTGCAACATTAAAACTCACAGGGTCCCTCATGCAATCTCCTACGACACCTTCGTCTCTTTTTTATCCGTAGTCAGTGTATTTCCCCTCTCTTTTGCCCTTTCGGAAGCTTCCACACCTTTGACCAGGCGACAATGTCATAAGAAGGCATAACAAACTTTGACTATCTTTGGTATCGTGACGACGTTATATGATGGTGACTCATTACATCACGATTACTTTTGCGGGACTCGTGCACAAGCCGACGCCGATGGCCAATTTTCCACGCTTGCTGAGGCACCTAAGACTCTTGCCTCAAGAACATGGATGCTCATTTCAGCCTACGCCACCATTGCTCGCGGCACTCCTCCGCCTTCGTGCGGTTCCTTTCGGCGACGGCGCACGAGCGTTTGCGAGAGAGTGACCTTTTGAGAGCGTCATTATGAAGCGATGATTACGTCACAATTTTATATGTCATCCTCACGTCCCTATGACATGTCATCCGTCCCATGATGACGTCCTCGCACGACATCTTTGCTTGGTTAGAGGTAAACCCATTACGAAGGTAGTGCTAAACCAAGTCAGGGGTAGGCAGCTTGCAGTAACTCCAATCCCAGAGGCTGTGCTAAATTATGTTAGGTGCCACGTTAGGTGATTCCTGAGGGAGAGGGGGGAGGATCAATAAATCTATTGAGAAAAATAATGAAAAGACTTTCGCACTTGAGCCTTTGCAGGCGAATCTTTAAAGTATCTTGTGTGTTCTTGCTTCGTCAATATGCATGAATAACACCTTCTTCAAGCTATAGAACCTTCCGGTGCTGAGATAGAATAATTTTAGAAAAATATCTGCTTGATTCAGTTTGCTCTAGCATGCTACTCCGCTCGGGGGAACAAAGACGGGGAAGGAAAAGAAGTGATGAAGAGCTTCCGGTGCGGACACTATTAGAAAACAGTTAACGTCCTACTTGTAGCGCCTTATCTCAAAGCGCAAAGGTTGATCCATGCCAATATTCCAGGTATCTCTCCTGATGACGACACCGTCGGTGTTGTATCTGCTGGCGAATGCCGTCAAGGCATCGGGAACTACGCTTTCTTCGCTGAAGAAAGTGGTCAGTCTCGGTGCAACGATGCCCAAAAGCACTGCTGGTGTCGTGCTATCGGCGTTGAAGCCCGAGGAGTTCAGAAATGTCTATGGCCTGTCCGAGGCTAGCGGAGTCGTTTGCTGCCCTCCAGCTGGTCAGTCATGTTTTCAAAGCGTGGGCTTTCCGGTTCCCGATACGCAGCTAAAGGTAAGGCCTTTTAATACCCTCCCGTCGCTTTCTATGGCGTTTTTTTTTTCTGGTAACATTTCATGTGTATGTCTTATTTTTTCATGTAACACATCACTTAGGGCAACTCAGTTAACTGACATATACTCTTTTTTATCAATAGTTCATCAGTATGCGGCTATAAAGAAGTACTTTTCTGCCATAAAAGTCGGCGTTCAATAAATCTAGACTTGAGGGAAGTCGAAATGTGTTCGTTACTTCCTTCAGAAGGCGCTTTCTTGTAATAAACTGACATGCAAAGTAGAATGTTCTCCATCAGGGTATCTTTGTGTGAACGCGTATGTACTTACGCAAATGCAAAACTCCAAACCTCCGGAAAGGGGTTGGGTTGAAAGGTTGTTGCAACAACCTCCCCCCCCCCCCTCTTCTTCTCTGGTCATCACGTGTTCTCGGGATCATCGCAGTAGAGCCGAAGACCTGAAAATACTGTCCTAACTTTATAGGGGTGACTGGTCCTCTGAGCCCTATCACGGCTTATGGCTACATATAGCAGCCAGACACCAAATGGTGCTCTAATATTTCCGACCAAAGTCATGTGAACGCAGTCACATGAGCACGTCAGCCGTATCATTGGTTTCAGGGTGCAGCTAAACATTCAGGCTTCTTCGTAAGACGGGCTCAAAGCACCACTGCATCACAGTGAGAGACCTCAAATACCATAATAGTGATAATAAGATGCTGAGTTCAACGTCCTAAAACACGATATGATTAGAAATGATGCCGTATTGGAAGTCTTGGGAAATTTAGAGCATCTCGTGTCCTTCAGTGCGCATTGACGCCGTGCAGTGCAAGGCCCTCTACCATTTCTCCTCCATTGAAATGCGACCACCATGGCTGGGATCGAACCAGCGACCTCCGGGTCGGCATCCAAGCATCCTATAGCCACTGATCCACCAAGGTGGACCTCTCAAACGCGGAACTACGAATTTGAGACATGCATAGTTGAATATTTCTAGCGATGAATGTTTTCGCAAGCGACTGCTTACAGCTACGTCGCGTCGCAATGTGCGCCTATAATGGCATTATCTTGTCCATATTGTGTGCACCTACGCGTGATTGGTGCCACCGAAGATTTCCCTGAGTTGGGATCTGTGTTAATAGAGCCCATTTCTTAAGCTATGCAGGAAACACGGCTTGTTAATAAATGTTTGTAAAGTCTTTCTGCAGCGCAGACTCTTTCGTATATTATCAAAGCAAAAATCAAATAAAAAATCATTTTATTTCGGAGCACATCAAGCGGAGACATCGACTAAAGGCTCAAAGGGCCTGGCGAGACCCCTGCCCCCGTTCAATTCATACAGCGTGTCGAAAGACAAGTACAATAATATGACCCCCTTCTGCAGGTTCCCACTTGATTCTGAGAACGGTTCATGCTTTTAGACACCCCGCCACGGTTTTGGTGCTCGACTGCTGACCCGCAGGTCACGGGTTAGAATCCTGGCCGTGGCAGCCGCATTGTCGATGGAGGCGAAAATGCTGTAGGCCTGTGTGCTTAGATTTACGTGCACGTTAAAGAACTCCAGGTAGTCGACGTTTCAGGTGCCCTTTACTATGGCGTCTCGCACAATCGTATAGTGTTTTCGGGACGTGAAAACTCATCAATTATAATTATTACCATTGGCGCTTGAACAGAACGTGTGAAAGGGTTACTAATCGGCCATTCTCTACACCACCCATATTCACTGAAGCAGTTTAGTCGTTGACAAGTTTGTCGTTGTTGTGCACTGCTTTTCTTTAGTTGCTTCCTACCTTTCGCTTGCAGTGCTGTGAATTGTGGCTACAGTGCCGAATAAGTGACAAGTACAGTAGTGAATACAATTCAGACATTTCCGCACTCTAGGTTATTGATCCGCAGTCAGGAAGAACGCTGTCGGTGCATCAACGCGGCGAAATAATGGTGCGTTCGCCCAACATCATGGCAGGCTACTACAATAATCGTGGGGCAACTGCAGCCGCCGTTGACCCTCATGGCTGGCTGAGCACAGGTGAGTCGCAAGAGCAGCAGGCTGCAATGTTATGTGCATTTTACTGCCCAGGCTATTACGAGCTCGCAACGATGGCTGATTTTGATTGCGTAGTTGCCAGCCGCCACCGCCACCATTGTCCATTAGCTGTCACCCACGCAGTTGGGAACAAAATGGCCTGTGGCATGAAAAAAAAAACGGCCTCCATTGAACATGCAGAACTTTCCCAGCCAAAACAGTTTTTTTTACTTTCTTGGGGCAACTACCAGTGTACTATCGAGGCACCCATCAATTCATTCAATGCAAGGAAGCGCTCACTACACTATTAATCATTTTAGAACCAAGCAAGGTACCCGCTAGACCGAAAAAGTTATGTCCACTATGTTGATGCTGTGCCTGATGGCGCTGAAGAAGTATAGCTCAGCCCTTTGTAGTAGGTGGAAACCTTTAAACAATCAATGCCTATGATGCCTATGAAGTACGCTATGCCTACGATGTACTAGAATGGGCAGCTTGTCGTTTAGTCCCAAAACAGTGGCTCTTTTTTGCGGTGACGGCCAGCAGGGCTAGGGCACACCTTACTACTGTCTTGCCATCTGTCGGTGCCTCCTAAAGTAATTTGCGGGAAGTTCAGATCCGAAGCCTCTGAGATTTGTAGTTGTAGTTGCCGCGCTCATCGTGTGTGGGCAGAGGAAACTTGTCGATTTCCGTCGTCTATTTCTCTCAACGCGTCAGCTGCGGAAGCCTGAGGCAGATCAGTTTTTGCAGACCAACAGGAATTTAGGGGTTTACTCACACAAACTATATTCGTTAACCTGAGTATTTCGCGGTGAAATTATAGTTACGTCCGTCACGTTGGCGTCCCCTTTTTCTAAATATATCGATCTCCTGGCTCATGTAGGTATGTGGTAGTCGTGGAACTCCCCCGATGACTGCGTTATCCTTCAGTACCTCCTCGTTTGTTTCGTCACATAACACAGTTCGCGTGACAGCTAGGCAGGGGAACAAAAGGTACAAGTGAATAGCGGTGTGCTTTTCGCGCATTTTGAAATCAAAACATTGTGGGAACAGAAAGACGACCTGGATACCTGTCCTGCGATAGGAAATCTGTGAGCTCAGGCTACGTAAAAGCAGCATTATTTATCTCATTAGAGCATCCATATGTGTTGCATGTGTGTTGCAGATACTTTTGATTTCAATTGTTTGATGTGACTATTCTACTAAAACTGCATAAACATCCACAATGCAAACTTAAATTACGGTCGTTAGGTCTACCGTTCGTGACGCACTTCTAGCGACGTCATCGCAAAAACGACCACCACTTTCCGATTGGTTTGCTGTGAAGACGGCACACTGCTACATTACAGTACGCCAACTGCGCTAATCGCAATGAGTGACACCTTGTTGTTATTCTACTCTTCAACACAATTTTAAATTTGCTAACATAATTTCTTGCCTGACATCACGCCTGCATAGAGTATTTTTGCGAGGGAGTGTCAAGCACAGACGTGATTTCATGAAATGAAAAAAAAAATCACAGCATATCCACGGAGTGAATGATGATTGGTGGGGCGAAGCGTTCGTCAGTCTGTCCGTGCTTTCTTCGACCCAATCATTCTTGCGTCCGTCTGTCCATGCATCCGTCCATTCGTGTGACCATTTGTGCATCCCTCCTTCCATGCGTCCCTTCGTGCGTCCATCCGTACGTCCATTCTTCTATCTGTCCATCCGTCTGTCCAAGCATCTGTTCGTGAGGCCATCCCTCTGTTTGTCCGACTGTCTGTCCGTCTATCTGTCTGTCTGTCAGTCTGTCCATCCATCCGTCCGTCCGCCTTTCTGTCTGTGCGTCCATCAGCCCGTCCATCTATCTGTAGGCCCGCCCATTCGTCCGTCCGTCCGTCTAGTAAACACTCCAAGTACATCATCTGCACACAAATGAAGGCAATAGTCCCCAGGACTTTGCTGACACCCTGGCAAACATAACCCTGCCGACAGAAAGCGAATCAGTCCCCTGGGACGACCTGACACGCGAGTACAAGAAGACACCTCAACGCTCACTGGACCGTCCATTCCAGGACTCCGACATTGCGCACGTCCTTCATAGCCTAAATGGCTAGTCGGCCCCTGGTTCAGACGGACTAACTAACGAACTGCTCAGAAATCTAGATGACCAAGCCATCCAAATCGTTACGAACAAAAAAAATTGGTTCCAGATCAGAATGTTACATTGCAAATGTAGTCGAAAGACGATATTCTCGCGTCTGGAGAGAGTGAACAAAACGTTTATTTGATGTTCCGCGCAAGAAAATTGGTGAAGGGTATTCTGGAGGCGCTGCGTCAGAGTGCCTCGAGCATGTAGCGGAGGCGAACGAGCGCATTGAGGCACGTTTGACAAAAGCGCCCTCTGGCAGTTATCTTCGAAAACGAAGTCGAGCAGCCCGCGGAGAAAGATGCGCGCCAGTCTCGGAGGTGATAAGGTGTAGAACGCAAAGCGACAGGCAGGTGCCATCACCGTAACGTCGTAGCAAAGCATTGGAAACACCTTTTTGAGCATCGCGTTGCACTGTCAGCGCTGCGCGATAAACGCTACATTCCTTAGAGTTACTTGTGTGTGCCTCTTCTAGTATAAAGGCAGACATACAAAACTTCGAAGTGTTGTTATGGTGCCTCAGATATGCGCAATAATTGCTTTTTAGTTGACAATCCCACAACTATGAACGCTAAACCTTGAGCAGTATTGATGGGCGCTGTGAAGGTGGTTGGCCGTTTGATGCCGTTCGAGGTATCGTTAGAGCGGACAAACAGACAAATGTACAGACATACAGACAGACAGACCAAAATTTTTGCGTCGAAGGTCCCCAAGAAAGACTATTGTCGTTAATAAACGATGTATGGACGGCAAGCCGTGTACCGGATGAATGGTGAACTGCCAATATAATCCTCATCGCACACCCGGAAAACCACTCCATGCCGTGAACTTGAGGCCAATTTTTATTACTTCGTGCCTCGGAAAAGTCGCCGAACCTGTCATTTACAATATAATTGCAGAGCACATCGAAGAAAACAGCCTTTTTTGCCCCAATTTGACAGGCTTCTAATAATCACTATCAACACAAGATGTCATGCTCCTCAGCAGGAGCGCTGTCATAGACAATAAATCAATGGACGTAAAAGGCATCCTGGTGCTCGACCTAACTAAGGCCTTCAACACGATCAGGCATGAACACATCCTCAATCAAACCTCCACTTTAGATCTCGGAGTAAAATTTCACAACTATGTCACTGAATTTGTGTATAGGTTCACAATCATATTAACTGCACCTCTGCTCCTGACATGTAATAAAATAATCATGTAATAGATTGGACCACTAACTAGCCACACAGGCTAATGGTCCAAATACTTTTGTAACCATGTTTTTGTATTACGTTGATTGAATAAACACTGATGATGATGATGATGATGATGTCAGATCGTTTTTGGCTGGCCGGACGGCCACCATAAGCATCGGACAAATCGAAGTCGAACGCACAAGCTGGGGTACATCGACACTCCCCAAGGGTCAGTGCTTTTGCCGCTGCTATTCAACATAGCAATGCATGATCTGCCGAACAAACTCTCGAATATCCATGGGGAGGACACGTGATTTACGCGGACGAGATTACCATCTGGTCTGCAAGCGGCCCACTAGCACCCAGGAGCAGAACCTACAACATGCGCTAGACACCACACAAGCTTTTCTTCAAAATACAGGGCTGAAGCTATCTTCCAGCAAATCAGAGCTCCTTCTGTGTAAACGCGGCCCCAGGAAAGGAAAGCGCCTTAGCTCCCTCCCCGTTCTCCTACACACCAAGGATGGGGGTATTATCCCAAGATGTAACACAATCGAGGTCCTGGGCATGCAGGTTGGTGCTTACAGCGATGAAAACGTGGAGGCCCTCAAACATATACGGAAGAGTGTGCTCAGCTTCATTAGGCTCTTATCAGGGGTCTCTAGCAGAAGGGCTGGTCTGAAAGAGGACAATCTCATGGAAGCATTTCATGCCTTTCTCATTAGCCACGTGACACGCCACCCCCTTCCTCATCTGGAAGAAGACAAAGCTAAGCAAAATTGATACATTAATTAAACAGGATTTAAAACGGTCCTCAGCCTCCCTCG
Source organism: Rhipicephalus annulatus (assembly GCA_013436015.1). Taxonomy (NCBI): domain Eukaryota; kingdom Metazoa; phylum Arthropoda; class Arachnida; order Ixodida; family Ixodidae; genus Rhipicephalus; species Rhipicephalus annulatus. The sequence continues at coordinate 286,147 of WOVY01000311.1, read as the reverse complement.
CAGGACTAGTACGGATCGACTCCTCCAATTGGGCTTGTACAATACAGCTACCGAACTATTTGAGGCACTGTGGCATGCAGAGATTAGTCAGCTGTCACTCTCAAGGGCGGGCAACAATATCTTTTTAAGAGCCAGCCTTCAGCCCTTCTTCATGGCACCAGAAAAATCCCAACTTTGCACACACGCCATGAACGATAACAGTTGACCCGATTCCCAGAAACATGCACCCTAGTCACAATAAAGGACGAAGAAAAGCAAGAGCCAAGGCCATACTCGCCAACATCATGTGCAATGATACGAAAGTCCTCTTCGTTGATGCTGCGAAATATTGGAATCGAGGTGCCTACGCAGTCTCCAAGGGGGACGCCCATGGCTCGCTTGTCAACGCACCCATGGTAATTATAAACTTCACCCATGAAGCAGAGGAACTGTCCATTGCGCTAGTTCTTCGAAACTGCACGCGAGCCTCTGTCATCCACTCGGACTCTAGAACAGCTATAAGAACTTTTTCGGCGGCCCTAACCTCTTCGGAGGCCGCTACAGTCGTTAACGGGCTCTTCAACCAACAGACGAAGGAGGAAAGTTTTCCGTCCTCACGCATCGCGTGGTTCCCGGCTTCCATGGGAAAGATTTCCTGCTTTCCTGGCAAGCCAAATGAGCAGGCACACCAACTGGCTTAAGAGCCCACTTTCCGCGCCAGCCCTCGTTTAAATGCAGCCTGCAGGAACCTCGACCACAAAAACCCACTCGTATCACGAACTCACCTTTCATCACAGATTAGAACGTCGAACTTTTGCTTCTCATAACACAAACCTGAACAGAGCACAAACAATCACTTACAGACAGCTGCAGACTCGTACATACATCACACCAACGACACTGAGTAGAATCAATCCTGACTTCTCCACTGTATGTCCACACTGTGGTAACAAATATAACAACTTCGACCACATGGTCTGGCTGTGCCCTGCCAACGTGGGTACTAAATTTTTTGACCAGTCTTCTTGGGACTCCACCCTTCGAAGCACAGAGCTCATCGCTCAGCTCAAGGCTGTCCAGAGGGCCCGGGCTGTTGCCTAATGACTCTGTCCACCGTTTCCGACCTGGGTAGAGCCGCTAAATTCATTGGTGTGGCTTTCGGCAACACTTTTTTTTCTCAGGTCCTCATTAAGTTCATACTCACTCACTTAAATCATGTATTCATAATGTACAAGTCCCGCCATTCAGTGGACATTCTAAGGACCGCTCTTTTGAGTATGTGCCACCGGTGGCTACATACACCATAGGAGGGTGGGCAGACCCACACCTTAAGTAGCTTCGCCCCTAAAATTCGGCAGATCCCACGTACCCGAGAATTTACGTTATGCGAAGCATGTGGAGGGAAGGTGTCCATGTTGCGATTTTTTATTGAGCCACACTTCAAGTAATAACGCTAAATGTATGTACAGATATGTCACGCACAAACATATGTTGAAGAGTTGCAGATGTTTATATAACCAGTTGTTTGCACTTGCGCAACGATGCCAACTGCAACATGCGTATTCGCAACACCAGAAGCTGATATGAAGCGCTGCTGCTCGCGAAGATGCTGGCCCTGAAGACTGCTACATAAATCAACTTCAGCGCATGGCACCTAAGCATAATTGACATTAACTCGGCATGACGGCTGTATCAAAGTTGTACATATGTAATGGTTATAAAATTGGGTAGGCAGCTCTGCAACCAATGTTGATGTTTCAAGAAGGTTAGCGCCTATTTAAAAAGCAGTTCTGAGACCTGACGTAGCTCTAAGGTAGAATGCTTCATCACCACGCCGAATGCTTTGGTTCTACTCAAGATAAAAGCCTGACATTTATTTTATGCCTTCGTAAGGTCGGCACTACCGATGTCGGTACTTCTTAACGCTCACGCGTTAAACTTGGCCATGTGTGTTCTCGTCGTTCCTGAGTTATTACTGAATGTCAATCACGTGTGGCACATACCCGCATACCAGTGGCATATACCTGACGATGGGTATGTGCCACTGCTCTGTAGCAAGTGTTTGACGACCATGCTAATTTTTGGTTCATGCCAAGTAAAGGGGGTGACCACGAGAGCACTCAAACGTAAGCGACTAGATGGATGGATCAAGGAATGGATGGATGGACAGACGGACGGATGGATCGACGGACGAATAGATGGACGCTTGGGTGGATGGATGGATACGCTTAAAGTCACCGAAGTTCATTTAGAAATGTTTCGCATTCAAAACTGGCAGATCCCACGTACCTTTGAAATCAACGTTATGCCTTGCTCATGGATGGAATTCTGTTAGCTACGCTCACCACACGCACTACCAGCATGAACTGTGATAGGCTGAAATGTTTTATTAGCACGTGGTGGTATTTACGTGCACACACATCGCGAATACGTGTACATCTGTTACGTCAATGTGACTATGGGTCATGAGTACGCGTCCAGTGGGTTGTTGACACCTCCTCAAGTTTATGGATATTTTTATCATTCGGATGATATCTTTTGTCGACTCCTGCGACGCTAGATAATTACCTCACCAAAATCAGCTCTTGTTGGGATCTTATATACGCTTTCGTGGCAAAACTTGACTTGTCGGTTGTGCGCGGGATGAATCCCTCTCCCCCTACTTACGTGTGACACATAGCCGCATCACGTGAAGGGCCACACGAGATTCACAGCATAAATCAGCTCAAGAACAGCATGAATTGGCATTAGAAATCTTAATACAATTGTGTGAAGGTTCCCGAGGCAACGTCAATGTTGGTTGCAAGGGTGCCTATCCGCTTATATTGCAGTTTATTAAACGTTGCATATGTACTCCTGGAAGTCAGCTAGCTCCAAGTTGGCGTCCAAGTGTTGTTCGAACTCAAGGCTTATTGGAAAAAGAAGGCTTCAATAATAAGGACATTTATTCTTTTTCTCTCTCTCTTTCTGTGTCTATCTCAAAGCCGGAGTAATACGCGAAAGCTGCTGTTTGTGATGTACACCCTATTGCACCAATTTTCAAAGTTTGTTTCAATAAAACTGGTTTCGCTACTGTTACGTTTAACCACAGTTTAGTCTATGTGCCTGGTAAACACGCGGTTTGCACAACGCTACTAAACTTCAACAACGACGTTGTTACACTCGGTAACGCTTGCCATAAAGCAAAGAAGAAAAAAAAATGCGGCATTGGCAGCTAGTGGGGGACTGATTCAAATGAAAACGATTCCCTCACTGCGTGTTATCTCCCGTTATTTTTTATTTTTTTACTATTTCTGCGACCCGTTACCGCCGCCCCGATGAAAATGTACGATGAAGACAATATGGTTTGTCTGACAATGGTTACCGCTTCGTACTTTAGATGGTACCACTAATCGGGGTATTTTCTGATGAAACAGTGCAGTAATGAGGGGATTGTATAATGAAGGCCATGATGTCAATTCATAGTGGGACTCTAATTTTTAGTGCTCTTCCACCGTCTTTCATCCCCTGTGGCTACAGTTGGCAATGGCTACCACCATGAACACCAACACTCTGCAAAGACCCACCACGCAAGATACATTACGAGTGTAGCTGAGAGCGACAGCTATTAGATGCGGAAGCATCTTATACTCGCGCCTTGTAGTGCGCCGTCCGCACCGCTTCTCGAACATTCGACAGCTGACGCGCGCGCATGCGCCGTCGCCCACCATCTGTGCCGCGCGCGCTTCTCCTTCGAGAACATTCGACAGCTGACAGCGCATGCGCCGTCGCCATCTGTGCCGCGCGCGCGCTTCTCCTTCGAGAACATTCGACAGCTGACAGCGCATGCGCCGTCGCGCTGTATATATACTCAAGGTCGGCGCTCGCTCGCTCAGTTGCCGCTCGTCCGTTGGTTTGTACTCACTCTTTACTTTACCGACCACAAAGCCATCGTCCTCAAAGTTCATCGCAATAAATAAAACACCGCCCTTTCGCATACGTGCCGTACGTGTTCACTCATTTAACACCCCATTTCACAACCACGTTAACCAATTTAGCCATCGACCCAAGTAAGTCGCACTTTAACACCCCGTTAACCAATTATATGCTCCGCATCCTCCTCAGTGTTCCCCCGAGGGAAGCGGCGGGCAATTTTTTACTTCTTTATCTTACTTGTACACCACGCACCACTCTACAATAAAAAGTCGTAGGGAACTAAAAATATATCGCAATATATCGCAAGTGTGGTACCACTTTCGAGCCGGTCCGGCCAGTGTCCGTTTTTGTTTAACAATACGATCGTCATCCAAGCTAACACGGCTCACCCGACGAGTTGGGTTCTTGCCCTGACTACATCCCCCAAATGAAGTGAGGCAAACCTGTGCCACCACCTCCAATCGAAAAGATGGTGACATCCCGGGCAACGTGTACCACAGTGGCAAAGATTTGTTTCGCTCCCACAACCACCTCCAAGGCCGATGAAGGGCCATTTGTACTCTCGCATATGGCTCTGGTGACAGTGCTACAGTTTCAGATCTATGAGTACTTGACATTCTTTACTTGGTTTACTGAGTTGTGAGAAGACCATGAAAGGAGTTCGAAGAGAATCTCGATTGTGTTTACGTACTTAATTACGTTCGTGATGACTTGTCCGCCCGATTTCTCACCATGCCCACGTGAATGGACCCGTGTTGATGATAATAGTATCTTAATTACGTCAATATTTTTGTTTGCCATCTTGAAATTATGAATATTGTTACATAGTAGTACCAGGGCATCTTCAGTGGGAAAACTTGCGCACAACTGCTGAACAGCGTGCGTTCGGCGACGGCCCTTGGTGCTTGAACGTACCGAAATGAAGAGGGTACAAAGCAGATGGGCCATATTGAACCAATACTAGCATTTTGTTCTCACTTAACCTTAATGGCTGGCTCTATGGCGAAAGCTGTAATGAGCTAGATCTCAAGAACACCCTATTTTTATAGTGTAGTTGTCCGCCGCCACCACGGCCGCCAGTGTTCATCAGCGCGATCACCGACGACGAGGGAAAAATCTAAAACCAGTACCACAGAGTGAAATCTGCTGAAGCAGTGCGAGTGTGGTCGTCTCTTTAGTTCTCGAACTTCTGCTATTCTGAATAAAGACGAATTCAGTTGCATCTTAATGTGCGAATTGCTCTTAATCAAGCAGTCGTGGCCAAAAAAATTGCTGCTTTCGCCCCTCGGTGACGGGCAAACTACTTGCGTTCAAGCGAGTCAGAATTCTTCAAAGTTTTGTTCTGAGGACACCTATCTTGCTTGGTGAGTAAGGTATCAAATTGAAATAACCAAATTTCTTGTGTTTGCTTGTATGGACGATGTTACTTTTGGAGCATGTGTTCCCAGGCAGTATTCACCAGTGCCTATAAGTCGGCTACAGTTTGTAAATTCCGGGAAGGCCCCGCAAAGATGAACAAAGCACGTTAGCTGGCCGGTTCCGCGAGTAAAGAAATAGTCCCATCGATACGCTCGTCAATGTTATCCATATGCAGAGTCACCTGCTGTCCGGATCGTGTCGTCAGACAAACGCCTGCTTCTATTGGTGAACGCTTCGTGGATCTTGCTTTTGAGAAGGAAAGTTTGTGCACTTCGAAAGTTGTATCTGACTTAGAGTGTGTGTGTGCAGGGGATGTTGGTTACTACGACGCCACTGGCCGGCTCTACGTGACTGAGCGGCTGAAGAGCGTCATCAAGTGTCTGGACACCAAGGTGGAACCCTTCGAGGTGGAGCAGTGTGTCCTCGAGTTGTGCTGTGTTGCCGAAGTTGCCGTCCTGGGAGTGCCTCACTCGGTCCTCGGAGAGGCACCGGCAGCCATTGTTGTGCTGAGGCAAGGATGGAAAGTGGGCATGAACAATCACATCGCACAGCGGATCAAAGACCACGTGACAGGTACAACACTGGAAGTGTTGCTTATCTTTTGCAGGCTACTTCCACTCATGATGCACTGCCTATAAAGCAGGGTTATCCAATTTACATTAGCTAGCTGACCGAAGTCGAAATATTTAGCGCCGTAAAGGTCTGGGATAGTGTGGAAGTTAGAACCGGGGTAGGGTTGGGGGATGGAGGTGGAACAAAATGTCAGCTAACGTTTTTCAAAGGGGTCTTTTCATTTCTCGTGTATACGTCACTTTTGGGAAATATCTGGCGTACGGATTCGAGAAACATATTTATATTCAAGGAGGTTTGAAGTAAATTGCCGGAGTGGAAATTCTTGCCTACGAGGGAAGCCGTGCCAACCGTAAGATGGCGGCTGCGGCAGCCATCTTGCTAGGGGCATAATGAGCTGCTGGCGTTTGGTGATTGAGAAGAAGCGTTTTCCTCGCATGCCCAACGAGTTTATTGTAGCAACCTTTTCCTGATCAGATAGTGCTCAAAGTGGGTCCTTGTATTAGTAGTTTTTTTAGTAAGCCTCGAATTCAAGGCAAATTTTATTGGCGAATAAGTTGCCGGTGCTTATCCATGCGGATTATTTTATCGGAAACAGCTATATTTTGATTTATACATAACGTAGCTTCTAAACTCACAAATCACAGCCACTTGATGTCTAAATCGGCACCAACAGAAAATAACATATTTCTTAGATTTTTAGAGGGCAAAAGCTGGCTTCACTTCTGCTGGCAAAGCATTGCGGGAGCATCCACTCCAGCATTTTTTAACCCCCTTTATCTATACTGATCTGTAGAATGACTGAATTCTGGACCCCGATTTTAAAGAATATGGGTCTTGTCCTGCGCTTACTTGAGCACATGGTGACCGTGCTGAAACCTTATGAAAAAAAATGCTTGTGGCCAGTCACCTCTTTATACTCAATCAAGCAGGGTAGCTGTAACACAAAGAAAGTTTCAATAAAAAGATCGGCGGGTCATGTGTTTGGGCTATGTGTACAGTCTGAGCATGAAGTGTCAACCACTCTCGCCGCAACACGCACATTGGTTTCCTACTAGTAACCCGAGGGGTTTGCGTGAATGCCTCTAGTCATTGTGTTGCAGTACGGCACGGGTAAACACGCACACCGCTGGTTTAATTCTTTCCCTCCTTCTTTGTCATGTTTGTTCCCCTTTCTCATTCCCCTATCGTAGGGTAGCCCGATAAAAGCTTTTCCTGTTAACCTTCCTACATTCTGTCTTTTGGCTTCCTTCTTTCCTTCCTAGCCCAAAAAGAATGGAAGTGATTTTTTTCTGCACCTTCAAATAGTCAAAAGATATTTAACGCTGCATTCGTAGAAGTGGCTGTATCGCTCATTTTTCTACGATTCGGTAAGATTTATGTGCGTGCCTGTGTAACTCTTCGGTAACAAAAAACTTCATCGTCGTTGCTCTACAGGTCGTCTATTCTATTCCGTGCTCTGCGTAAAATAAGATACATTTGTGTCAGAAGTTCACTACTGCGTCACATTTTATTTTGTCTCGGCGATGGGAAGAAGCTTAAGTTTACCTTTTTGCGTTGGCAATAATCAGCTGGAGATTAAATTGTGATTTGCATGCCTTCCCGTTTATTTTTCAGAAAGGCTAGCTGTTTACAAGGGACTACACGGAGGGATTGCCATCGCTGAAGGGCTGCCCAAGAACAGGAGAGGCAAAGTGCTGAAGCGCCATCTGATGGCAGAGTTTCTAAAACTAAAAAAAGAAGGAATGTTTTATCGAACTTCGTGAAGAACACACAAAGATGATTGTCCTCATACACTGTAGTTGCTAGCCTAACGTATTATCGGAACTTAGTATCACCACTTCAATAAATGTGATAAGTATTTATTACGAAAATGGGCTTAGTTATTGCCAGCACGATATATATGGCGCACTGACGTGGCGTTTAATAGTACCATGGCCACTATGATGGTACGAGCATTCTAATGGCCTTACTGGTTGATACATGATTGGTGACCAATGCTAATTTTGTGGAATGTGCCTCAAACTGAACCAAGTCTAAACGAAAACAAAACAAATAAAAACCAAGACATTATTATTCGCCAATTTAGTGAAACTTTCCAAATGTGCTTCGTTGTATAAATCATTTGGAAATATATTATTTTCCAAACCATTATTCTTGAGCTCACACGTCTCGCTAGTGATTTTCCTGGCTTTGGCGTCAGATGCGAGAATCTGCACTAAAGCTTTTTTATGCGCTAGTATACAAAGCCACCATAGCCGAAGTAATGGCAGTGGTGCTCCACTGTCGGACCTTCGCTCGAGTATAATTCATTGTCATTGCTAATGATTCCAGTTCGGCCGTTTTAGTGGGTGCCATGAACACCTCACCTAACGCAAACAAACGCTTCTTGAGCTATCTTTAGTACTTGTGAGCCACACGTTTTGTCATGGAAGCAAGTCGAAATGAAGCGGCGTTCTGTTAAAAAGGTGAGACTAACGAAAAAAAAGCCTTCTTACCTGCTCGAGTATAACAGTGCCAAAAATGAGCGTCGTCATTCATATTTGTGGACTTTATGACATCACTTAAGTGCGTATAATTTTGGTTCACTTCGAGAGATCGGCTGCATGCGTCCTAAGTGTCGCAAACTAAGCAGAACTAGAGTTGTTTAAAATATTGTTGTGTTAGAGCGTGTGAGCGTTTGGGATGCTTTACGGCATGCAGTTTTGAAAATTCGAACGCAATGCAAAAGTAAAAATATTTAGTACATAAGCATTACTTTGTCTTGGTGAAAAAAAAACACTCGGAGAATGGGACGCGCACAAAAAAAAAGAATTGAAGAATGACACTGACTTTGGTATCTTCCCTCGTGCACATGTCTGAACTCTTCTTTTCTTCCTTCACAAAAAAGTGATCCCCTCGAAAAAAATACAAGTGTGTAAGCGCACACCAATACCCGAGAGCTGACAATAACGCCAACCTCGCCTTCAGCCCGCAGAATGATGACGCTGCTAATTATGGTGACGGCATGTCTGAGTACCGATACTATAACGTTACCAGCTGAACCTTCTCTGCAAACTTCCTTGATCGAATATTTTTTTCCTTAAACCAACATATTCATCAATGGCATGTGGTACTTAGATCAAAGGGTCTCTGCTGAGTTCTGCAAAAACTATATGTATACAATGTATTCATCTATTATGAATACTGCCATCTTTTCAGCGTTTTAACCAATAAATGAGAGATAGCCCTTTTTTCTTATATACAGGTATAGCATAATTAGCGTTAAGTAATATGGCTAAACGATAATTCTGATAGTAATGAAAGGTTACATCGTAAATATTGATTCATGTCATATTGCGTACTTCCTGTCATACATACCAACGCCATTACTCTTCCACTTATCAAAGAGGCAACGTCTGTATCATGGCATTTTCGGCTGCATGTTATAAATTTCTTGGACTTCAATCGCAAATGCGTTTGAAAACATGTCAAGCATTGACACTTATGGGCCTCTGGCGAATTTCAAAGAAAGGTAATCTTCAAAATTAAAAATGTGCTCACTAAATAAATTATAGAGGTGGCTCACATTGATCGTTTGGGGCAAGCATGCAGCAGCATACCTTCCATCGAACTCCATAAAGAGGAAGTTGGTCACCTTTCCATTGTGGATGCTCTCGTAAGGTACTGTTTTCTGTCTTTTTTTTTGTGACTTGTCAGCGTTTATTCGCGGTGGTTTTCGCGTGTTCTGTGGCGCAGTGCAATTTTTCACAACATATGTGTGCTGTCTGTATTAAAATATTAGCTGAAAGTTCATGCTCATCGGGGTCAGCTCTCTTTTCGTCAGTTCGTGTTTTCTCCAGCAATGATAAAATTTTCTTTGCAATAGACTTAGGAGCTACGGTAGGTTTATTTATTTATTTATTTACATTACCCTCAGGGCCCATAAAGGCGTTACAGAGGGGGTGGGTAATATAACAAAAATGCAGCAATAACAGAACACAATTATACAACCAATTAATTAGAATACATGTTCAAACAATATTCACTTATTAGAGGCTTAAGATATGATCGGTTAGTGCAGTCTTGAAGGATGACACGTCCTCAATGGAGGCGATGGAGGGCAGAAGGTGGTTCCACTCGGCACTGGTCTTTGGCAGAAAGGAGTCTAGAAAAACGTTAGTACGGCAGGAAGGAATAAAAACTTTATGCTGATGATCAAGACGTGACGATATGTAGAAAGGTTGCGAGATGAGTTCCTGTTTAAGTGAATTATTTTGGTAAAGGATTTTGCGAAAAAGGCATAGACGAGCAATTTTTCTTCGAATTTGCAAATCAATTAGTCCAAGGTTTGATTTCATTAGTGAAACGCTAAATATGCGGGTATAGTATGAATTATTGAAACGTGCTGACCAATTTTGATTGTCAGGTTTAGCGTCCCAAAACCATGCTATGATTATGAGAGACGCTGTAGTGGAGGGCTCCAGAAATTTCGACCACCTGGGGTTCTTTAACGTGCACCCAATTCTGAGCACACGGGCCTACAACATTTCCGCCTCCATCGGAAATGCAGCCGCCGCAGCCTAGATTCGAACCCGCGACCTGCGGGTCAGCAGCCGAGTACCTTAGCCACTAGACCACCACGGCGGGGCACCGATTTTGAACCGACTCAATGATTGCTGATAATGTCTTTTTGACCAGGGTCCGACACAGATGACGCATACTAAAGCTTAGCTCTAATTAGCGTTTTGTACAGCATTAATTTTAAATGGGAGGGGGCTTTAGAAAAGTTTCTGCGTAGGTAACCGAGGGATCTGTTGGGATTGTTAGTGATGTATTCGATGTGCGCATGCCAAGAAAGATTATGGGTTACAAGCGTATACGTCGCTAACTGAGCTACTCTAAGTATTGTCTTTAGCGCTTCAGCTGAGATACTAGTATTGTTCTCTTTCTTTGCTGCAGTTTCTTCGCAATTTTGATTAGTCTATACATAAGTTTTATGTGCTTACCTACTTCGGACGTTTGCCTCTCAGCAGCTAATTATTATTATTATTATTATTATTAATATTATTATTATTATTATTATTATTATTATTATTATTATTATTATTATTATTATTATTATTATTATTATTATTATTATTATTATTACGTAATTGCTGTGGTTTAACGTCCCAATTCCACGACATCAGTATGAGTGAGGCCATAGTGGAGGGCTTCGGAAATGTCAACCAGGTGGCATCCTTTAAAGTGCACCTGAACGCAAACACACTGGCCTCAAGCATGATAGCCTTCATAGTTAATACGGCCACCGCGGCAGCAATTCTACCACGAGACCAGCACAGGAGTGCACTCAGCAGCTATTCAATCACGCTTCGTTCCTATGATGACAATAATATGTGAGTTTTAACGTCCCAAAACCACCATATGACTATGAGAAAAGCCGTAGACGAGGGCTCCGGAAATTCCAGCCACCTGCGGTTCTCTAACATGGACCTAAATTCATGCACAGGAACGTTAAGTATTTTTGCCTCCATATGGTTATCTGAATTACAGTTACTATTGTTGTCGTGGCCAGAACTGCAAATACGAATACAGTTCCAGCTACACCTACTGTTCGTTATGTCGACAACAGCTTACGTATGTGAGCCTCGAGAACACAAGCCGCATAGGAACAGGACATTTTCAGTAGAATACAAAGTGCCGCCTTGTCGTTCTGCGATGTTTCTACGCAAGCCATTGACCAATAAATCTGATTGGGCAAATAAGCCTGATCGGGTAGTACGTAAGCAAGTGCTCGCGTAGGATAAGCGCGACCGAAAAAGATGAAGGCCATGCTTAAGCTTTGCGCTGATTGTAATCTTGCCTCCCTTTCTTTTACATTCCAAAGCAAACAACAAAATACAGAGAAACAATTACTGAACAATATCGTGCTTACTTTTTTCGCAATAAATGCAGTTTAATAGGCTCACAATTGTTTACTACGCTTGCTGCATAAGTCTTCTGGACTGCTCCGCTCAAAAATAGCCGTATTGCATTTGCAAAATATTTTCCTGAAGCGTCACAATCTTGTGAAGAAATAACGTACGTACACCAAAGTATTCATGTGTAAAAGGCCAGCTGTCTTTCTGACAACTGTACATCGATACTGGCAACGTCACCATCTGTTTACCAAATGAATTACACTAAAACAGGAAAAACAAGATTTCCTTTCCTACGCACACAAACTGAAAGCATTACAGAGAATGGCATAACTGGCACGTTTGCGCGAGCTCAACTGTAGCACAGTTCATAGAGTGTCTGCAACTTATGCCATATTTCAGAAATTTACGTGAAGTGACTCGAAGATGGCCGTGCAGATATTCTCTACCTGCAAATCTTTCTGTTTATCCCTATCATAAGGGTGACCTATTGAATTCTACTTTTACGAATTCCTGGTTGCGGAGTTATTACATCTCATTCATAATGAGCAACATGCACTTCCGATCTAGTTGTTCGAAGTTCTTTAGAAAGAATGTTTAGGTTAACTTATAAATTATTATTTATTTTGCCAGAAACAGAGCCATATAGGAACTATCTAAAAGCTTTGTCCATCGGCAGCTCTGAATAAAGGCATTTTACCTTGAACTGTCCATCGATGAGCTGTACATGCATGAAACATGTCTTTCAGTAATGCCAATAGGTTGCTGATATTCCTATGAGGTCGAGCAAAAATTGTTTTCGGGCTGCTTCTACCACATTTTCTAGGATAATATTTCATTAAAAGAAACATCACAACGGGACGTCAGTCGTGAACGAATGCACGTCGCATTTACTAAGGCATATGCGGACCTCATTAGACCGACACCGCAGCATGAGACTATCCCGAAATGACGTAATGAGTGCTTAAACTACACTTTGCAGAAACATTCACATTGCAAAGTGCTCCAAAATTTTGTTGAACTCAGTCAGAAGAAAGAATACCGTGCCAACATTTAGGTTCCCTGGATCTGCTTTTATTGGTACACCTGACTTACCGAACTGGCGCTCTTTTTTTCTGTGAATGTGCACTTTTGAAGTTGCTATTATGTGTCCCATTCGAAAGTAGCCTTGGTAAAATAGCCGCGTCGATTTGTGATCAAAAAAACGATGGCGAGATCGTTTAGGTTGCTAACTCAGTCTGTCTTTGCAAAAACATGAGGCCAGAATGATAAAGAACCTTAAACTGTGCTTTAATGCAGTAGACGTAAACAATGTTTCTTCATCAAATGAGCAGCACACCACCCGCACGACGGTTCTGGTACGATTGTGAAGTTTTGTACACGAATTTACCCTCACCTTGAGGTGATTGGACTGGAAGTTTTTCAAGACGTGAATCGATGGCTACCGAAAACGGTTCCCCAAAACACAGATATTTCAGCATTCATAAGTCAAAGCCTGAGTAAGTGTCACTCCAGAACAGATATCACAATGCAAAATCGATTGCTATAGTTGTGTTTTGCATATCCCTGGGACAAAGTCTTGCTTTCGCGCAACGAACAAGTTTTTAAAAAGGCAGAGTAACCTAAAGACGCGTGGAAACTTGCTTCATTAAACAGTGACGTGGCTCCGTCGACGTCATCATTGCCTCTTTTAAGGGTTACACAACCTTTCCTTTACACATGGACCTCTGGGCCCTTCCTTTCGGGAGTAACCTGCACCACAGAAGCATCCTCTTCTTGAGTCTCTTCTGCAGCGCCTTGTGTTTCGATTACAACGGCGCTCACCGCAGTTGCTGCTTGCAGCCTGCTTTAAAACCTCATTCTGGTGGCATGGTGGATTATGATCTGCAATATGTAAGAGTTTCATAAAACAGTTCTTATAATTCGTGTCCTAGAACGTGATGTCACGAAGTACATGGATGTTTACTGGTGTATGATTTGTACGTGCCATGCATAGTCAAAGTTCAGTCGAAAATGTTCACATATCAGCCAATCTTACATCTTAGTATGCACTACAAAAATGTCGAGCTTGGAACGATGTGGAGCTGAGGCGTGCGGCACGCGACTGTGAAAAGCGCTAGGACTGGTGTCAAAACCGAGTGATGCTCTACCAATGTAAGGTGCAAAGAATAACGCACGATATAAGTGCCGACTATCTCGTAGGTGCCTAATTCGGGAAAATCCGCCGCGTTGTCTCTGCAAGACAGAATGCGAGGTGTAAGTGCGCGCTGTGTTGGAATACAAACATTCGTCAATATGACTACGGTATATAAGCACGTTGAGAAGATTTTACCTACTTGTTCGAAGGGAAATTTTGTTGAAAGTATGATGTCATCTCTCGTCATGGTGCATCGTATAGCTCTGTGGTAGATGGTTGAAGCACAAACTGTACTGAATTCTGAATGATTTAAACACAAAGGCACATTTCAATGCCTTACGGGCCAAAATAAAAATGTGTGCTGTAGCGCTGTCTGTACTGTGATCCTACAAGAAAACACTCATTGGATATCGTTTAGATGCCAGTAGCATTTTTAGAGCTTACACGAAGGGTTTTCGATGGCTGATGTAGCTGCTATGTGAGGTCACCAACCTCCGGCGATTGGATATAAGGGCATGCTTCTGTAGACACATTCGGTGCAGCTGCACTAACTGCGGACGCAGTAGCACACGCGCAAGTGCGCGTGAGTTAGGTTTGCGCCTGTAATATCTTCACGAAAAAAGGATAAATACAGAAACTACTACAATGACCAAGCACGTTGTATTGTAAACAGCTCTACAGCGGCGGTTAAACAGTCATCATACATGTGCAGTAGCCTAAGGGCAATTTTATACGCTCGTCCAATAGATTGACACACCACTCGAGCCTTATAAGTGCTCGGTCGGCGCATGTATATGAGTACTATCACTACAGCTACTTGTCACTACATCGAAGTAAGGATTACCTACCCCCCACTCGTATGCCCACCATGCTGTGTGCCTAAAAACAATTTTGGCGATGCGGGGAAGTGGAATATTGGACCTTTGAGCAACCTGTATCAACTCCCGATGCTCTAACCACTGCGCTAAAGATGTACGAGTCATGACACAAACATTGAGCAGATTTGAGGAATGTCCCGTGTGCAAGCACGTGCTTTGAGGTGCTTTGCGCGTTTTCCAATGCACTGGGCCAAAACAAAGCTATAGTTATGAGCACATTGCAGTGGGGCACTTTGTATTAGGTTCGACTACGTCGGGTATCCGACGTGAAATCAAGCCTAAGTAGCCGTTTGTTACAAGTGAGAAAATAGTTGTTGCGTTCCACATGGAGAGAATTCTTTAAAAGAGGGCTTATCAGAGTGATTCTGTTGTGTATTCCTGTTGCTCAACAGGTGGCGTAGTTTTTGACTGGAGAAATGAAAGAGGTCGCTGATGAAGAGTAGTTAACCACCGTTAAGCACACATGAGGCATCAAGAGTATAAGACGGGGACAAGCAGCGTTATGCAAGAGATGGGGATAGAACGACATACGAATGCGTGATCTTTGTGCAGCCTGTTATCTCGCAGTCTTTGTTTCTGCAAGTTTTCGTTCATTCATGCTTATGCTCCTTCAGAACTACTACATGATGCTCTCATTTTTAAATCAAATAACAAGCGTTGCAATGCAGACTTGATTCGTCTACGACGTATTTCTCTTGTTTTATGACTAGTTTCAATATGATCCTGAGAAAGTGTAATGCGCCGTATCGCATAGGGTGTACATGCGTGAAATCATAGATATCGAATCAAATCAAATGAAACTTTATTTCATGTACAATTTTGTGTGTTGTAGAACACTAGTGCTCGAGAAAAAAATGGATCTATCTGATTGAGAAGCGTCAAGTCCCCTTTTTACATGACATACAGCGAGAGCGTACGATACTTATAGAATATTTATAGAGCATAATACCTAAACACAATACAGCAGTTGCAAGAAATACTATATAGTACAATATATATTTATTGCATTATGATAAATCATTCTCTAATCATGGCAGCAAGATGAGCGTTCCTCAACAAAACTTTGGTTGAAAAAAAAGAAAAAAACAGTGTTCTAGCTCTAAGCAAAACTTCTGTCGTCACCTAAAAACAATCATCATCGTAAACGGATCTGTACCCCAGATATTGGGCAAATACCACTACTTAGAACTGGTCTAATAAAAGCGAAGGCAAAAATACTGGTGGCGAACGCCAAGTGAGACTTCCGGACAGGAGTGACCAGCAATTCAGAAAAGCTCTAATAAATCGTCGGGAATAACCTATTGATGAATACCATGGCCGCAAGCTTCAGCCTTCTTCGAGCATCTGTACGCAGTGCTACAGAGGCACGTATGTACAGCCGCGGCCACGTCTGTGTAGAGCGCTATAGGAGCCGGTTTCAGCTTCACGGGGCGAAACCTCGAGGCAGTCTCGGGCTCATATGGGGTCGGCCTGACAGCTAGGCCGTAAATGCTTCTGATACAGCATCGCAGAGCCCGAAACTGCCTCGAGGTTTTGCCCAGCAGAGCGATAGCCGGCTTTTCGAGCGCTATATACACAGACGTGGCCACGGCTGTACAACGAAAGAACACTAAAGATCAGTATAAGTGACATGGCTGCTAGAAGACCATGTAGCACGGTGAAAAGGCGCTACCGGAGGCATTGCCAAAGGCGCATGCGCGAGGAACCACGTGACTTTTCTTCGTGAGCTTCGTAGAAGTAAACGTGCATTTGTTATTCGTGACGCGTGCTACTTCTACTCTATTCGCTCGGCCTAGCCGCCCGTTCCAACATTGGTCACCCGGCGTCGTCGGGCAGCCACTGGCGTCGAGCATCAACGTCGCTACGAGCTTGACGTCGAGGACGAGCTCCACGACTACGGCTTCGACGTCCATGGTAAACACTATGCCGACAGTATCTTCAGCCGACGGTAAGCTGCCCCCTGTTTTGTACCGTGAACTATGAAGCGCCTCCGTAAGCGGCTCCCATCAAGGAAGAGCCGCCACGCGGCGCGTCGGTTGGCTGAAGTCCCGGAGAGCATAGTGGCGTCGAGGGGCGACTGTGTCGCTGGAAACTGCATGACTGTTGTCGATGTGATGGTAGAAAATCATCGAGGCGCCTGACAAGAGCGTCCAAGCGGTTCTCGATGCTCGCGAGTGCCGGGTCTGCAGCGGTTGCCGGTGGCGGTGTGGTAACGGCGTTGAGGCCATGCCCTCGTGAGTAGTCGGCTAATCGATCGCGCATTTCAGCGAGAGTGTCCCATCGGACATCTCCTTTAGCCACGAGGACCGGGACCATTATCTGCGCTAAGCGCTGAAGTAACAACTCGCGCAAAAGCTTCTCCTCTTGAGGGGCGGTGAATTCGCCCAGAGTTATCTTGGGCATCAGAACCGGTAGGAAGGGTGAAAGAGTGAGCGAGATACATGCGGGGTAATTGGGGCTGCGTGTTCTTATCAGGTCACCGTTAACTGTCGGAACTAAAACACGAAAGATCCAGTCCTGACAGCGTTGAGCTTCGAACTGCTTTTTTTTTCTTCTCATACTGCACGTGCCGTGCAACCGGATGCCAACTTCTTCCTTCACGGGTGCTGCGGGTCGAGGCGCCTACAGGTTTATGCAAGTATAGTTGGTAGAATCGCAGCTGGCAGCACGACGCGTCACAGCATACCTAGTCAAATATCACTATGTCGTAATTAGCCTACCACCGTCCGTAGCCAGTGAAATACGGGAGCTTTTACTCGACCCACCTGCTGACAAAGCGTATGTCACGCTAAAGGTAAACGCTCATCTGCCGTGTCATGCCCGCCTGAGTCACAGCCACTAGCAGTTGCTTCGCAACACTGACCTAGGCGACCGTACCCCCGGTGACCTGTTGTGACATGTGCAGCTCCTGCGCGGCGAAATAAGAAACATAGCTGACGGAGCCTTATTCGGAGACCTCTTTCTTGCAAAAGCTACCTTCAAGTGTCCGCTCGGTAGGCACTGCGTCAGAGCAGAAAGGCTTAAAACTGCAGTCGCCGAGCTTGCTGACCAGCTCATGGCGGTCACCCCGTCCACACCGTCGACTATCATGCGAGCCCAACCGGCTCACGAAAAACTTCAGCAAATGTGTTAACATACTTTTCGGCTTACTGAGACGTTATCAGCTTTACGCATGAGCAAGAAAGCGCAAAATTTAAGTGAGCCCAACATGTCGTTATCAAGACCTCAGGGGCAAAACATATGTTGGTATCATCCGCGGATGTTCTGTGTTCCACCTTGCACCAGCTTGGTGGAGCCACGAATTGTTAGAGGTCCTATACGAGTGATGACTTGCCCGCATATCAGTGGGAGATACCAACGCTAGGTTTTGGTGCGAGCTGCGCTAATGCATGCGTGCGCAGTAGCTAAGCCACGCCCAACAACGCACACATCACGCCCAACTTCCGCACTGGAGTGCAATGCCTATCCTCACATCTCGATACCTTACAAAAAAGTTATGTCACTGCTCTTGGCACAGCTCTAAAGAAATGCGCCCAAGCAGACATGGGACATCCTCAGAAAATGTACTCCCAAAGAAGAAGCCGTGCATCTCGAAGCTAAACGTGTCCGTCGACGGGAATGACAACTTCCGCGATGGGCTGATCAAGCTTGGTTGGCCAGGGAAACAGCCACCACGGGGTGATGACGAGGCATTGCTGGCTCTGCTCGACGAGAAAATTTCGGAAGGTGGCGATAAAACAATTTATTAGCGATTACCCCGGAATTATGGAAGCCCCGTACGAGCGGACATGGGCCCATGCTCCACTGGCGCAAGCTTTGCGTGACCTACGGGAAGCTTACCACGTTTTCAATTTATTTATTTAGAAAAAGCTTCACGATGAACTGTCTTTAACATTGCTGTTCGACCAGGCTTGAAAATTTTGTTCTTTGAAGATTTGCGCGATAGACAGCTGTTTCCCTTGTTTTTAGTACCGTAGAAAAAAAAAGGCTGGGGGGGAAAAGAAAGAATTCAGTGGTAGACAGGGTGCGCATGCTTGCGACACGACGCAGTGCTACAAAGATAACCATATTTATGGGCAGGCTATCTTAAAAATAGGGTGTAGCTATTCTATATAAATCTTATGATAGATATTGAAAACACATCAACGTTTTACCCTCAGCCTGATTTTCTCCTCGTCCTTATAGAACTTCTCGATGTGCCATGCACTCATCAACGCACAAGGTTAGGAATAAAAAGAGAATTAAAACTGAAAAAACCTACGATATAAAAGTACTCGTGAACTTGCGAGCACAGTTACTTCAAGGAACGTCTCTAACGTTTTGGCTTAGCCCATTTAGGCCAGTAGCCCGAACCTCTCCCAAAAGGTTCGAGAACCTCTTTGCAACACAGAGCTCTTGACTGGGTAACTCCAACTTTTCTGTTTTACTACAAAAAATCAATTTCAAAAAAGAGAAAAAAACAATGCCTTATCCACGTGAAAATAAACCGAACCTATACTTCTTAATCGACATTGTCATTCCTGCTGGTGCTCTCTCTCTCTACATTACTCACATCTATCCTGATTCTATTCTGAATCGTGAACGCATATTGGCCTCGAGAATGTCGGCTGTGTTCGAGGTCTAGTCAAACTGCTTAGGGCAGTTCTCAATACTGAATTCTGCTAAAATGTTTGTGGGGAAACGAATTTTTGAACTGCAACTCTCGGGCGTACAGTATTCCTCGTGCATACTTTCTTACGCCCATCTCCACATTTTCTTTCCGTGCTCTTTGCAATTGGGATTCCCTGCATAAACGTACTAGCTGCTATTCTATTGAATGCACGGTTTATTTCTCATCCCGCACACAGTACTGCTGAAACAGAAAAATAATTAGTCTTGATTCACTAATGCAAATATTTCTCTTTCCTGACCATCTTACATATTTCGACTGTGAAGTTTCTAAGTCATCATCAGGTAATATGCACTCACCAAGTTCACTCACGAGCCTTCGATTACAATATCTGAGCAACTGGCGAGAAACTTATGTAAGTCACATGTCCAAACAAGAAAAACATAGCATGCGTCTTGAACTGCCCTTGCTTTACACGGTACGGATGTAAGAGCTGAGCGCTGTAAAATGCATGCAAACGTAATAAAGAGTTCCTTGCCTTCGCCATAAAGAAATCTCTTTGAAAAACGGGGACAAAGCATGCCCTGCTGCACGGGATCCCTGCTTTTGTCAGTCGCTGTGTTTAGTCTTCCATGATAAATCGTGGATTTACAACTACTGTCAACTTGCATTCTTCTGCAAACAAAACATTTACAAGCGACCTACTGTTAGGACATACTCACATGCGAAATCGTCTTCAAGAAAGATGATGCCAAAAAGCTGTGCAGCCAGGATGCTTATGTTTAAACTGTCACAGTCTTTTGTCTTTTTTTGTACAACTGTTGAAGTTATCTCAGGATCACCTTTCTGAACAGCATGCGGAAGGTCACTATTATAAAGATAACTTTGTCTACGTGCACTCAGATAAGACGCACCATTACTTCCAAACCGGAAACTGGCAACAAGAAAACATTAGCCATTTTATCTTAAGGGTCTTGTTTCGTGGATAAGTCATTCTCAACGTTGAACACAAAAGGAGTCATACAATGCGCGATCTCCATTGTTTGTGTACAGATGTGCTCATGTACTGGCTGCAAATATAGTCCAAGATATGTCGGAAGCTTTTTCTATGTTTGCTGCAGAACGACTTTCGTAACGTCAAGCACATTGTCGTCATTTGTTTTAGCATATGCAGTGCAAAGAAAATCGAGCTTTTTTTTCACCTACCATTAAGCGATTTCACCTGCTGTCACACTTGCATGTTCTGCAATTGAGGAGTATTACTTCCCATTCTATAGCCAAGTTCTTCACTTAACGAACGACATGTATTTTTTTTTTTGAGTTTGAACTGACGCTACCATAGAAATTCGCATGCTTGAAAATGACTCCACAAAATCCGTGTCGAACATGAGAAGATGTGCATTCTAGCAAGCACCAACATCTGCACTGGTCAGGCAAATCATTTTCATTTCGTTCACTATGTGAACTTTCTCGACACCAGAAGTCAATCTTTTCGCAATTGGGACTTGACTCTCGACTCCTAAAATTATTCGCCTGCCACGTCAGGATGAAAAATGTTGCCACTTGGGGTCTCTGTGGCACCAATAAAACATTTACTAATGGTCCTTTGCTGTTGTCATCTTCGCAGCGCGCTCAGGTTCTTGACCGATGCTCCACATTCGCAGCAAAAAAAATGTAATAATGAACATAGCCATATTCATACGAAATATATTTCCTTCTCTGATGAACCATACCCAATGCAGTTACCATATTTCATCTATTTGCTAGTGTACTCCTCGTCTCTATCTTCTTCATCAAACTAGACGCCAGGACGTACTAATATGTAAAGCCCCAAAACACCGTCATTGTCACCAGGGCCATGGTCGAGAGCAAAGTGTGTCTGCTTGACTAAGGTTCTGCAGGTGGTTGGTGGACACTAAGATTTCTTCCAACCACCGGTGGTATCTGCTGCCCAGGTTGGCACCATCGCTTCGGCTTAAAAACGAGAGTCAGGGCAAGAAGCTTGCCCTACAGCTAAGCTGTTAGTGCTTGGTTGATGATGATAGCCAGCATTAACCAAGTAAGTTTGGCTGGCGGGACCGGTTCTGAAGCAGTGCCACTTTTCTTATTTCAGCCTTCGCCAAGATTTCTGCTTATGGTTCTTCGACGTTTCAGTACGGGGTTGATAGGTACGCTTATTGAGTCCTTTGAACAAAGGAACAGCGATTTCACGGTAGCTTACAACTAATGTAGTGGGTACGTGAAATCAGACCAGTTCAGTCGCCTTTCTTTGCATGGTGTTTTCATACTGCGACGCCGCCTGCGCAAACCATAGCCAGAGAGAGGCAACAAAGTTGACTTTATCGACCAGCACTGCCGAGAGCAGTCTGCATCTGTTCATGATTACCATGCGTCACAACCCAGTTTCGTTCTGGATGGTTGTCAGTGTAGTCTTCAGTGATCAGCAACTATTCGTCTTTGTAAGCCAATACATGACATCGGCTGAACGTATCGTAGCGGTGAGAGCTCAACAAGCGGGACTGCATCCATTTTCTGCTTGAGGGCTAGCATTGTGGTCATCGCCGGTTCCCGATAGCTGTATGAAACACACTGCGTGGATCGGGCCCGTCCAAAAATTCATGGGCAAGCTTAGTAGTGACTTCAAGCTGGAATGGCGAGTCATTGCATGAGCCGAAACTGCAAACGACATGTTCACTTTCCGGACAAAGGTCTATTCTAACAAAGCTATTTGTCAAGAAAAAAGTATGACCTTAATTTCAGGTCTGGCGGTCCCATGCCGCCAAAATCTCACAAGGTGGGTGTCCTTCTAAGCCACTATGAACATCGTAGATTCACTGCATGTAATCTGCGAAAATACGTTGATTCTTCATGAAATCAGACGAACGATCCTGCACAATCGTCTCTCTCAGTTTGCCCATACATGATGTAGCATAAACGGGGCGAAGGTTGTCCATGTTCACGGTTTTTTTTTGGGGGGGAGGGGGTTTGGTATAAATGTCACTAGAACAGCCTTCTATTGTTTGCGAAGTGGCACTTCCCCTGACCAAATTGAGTTGAAATAATCTAACAGTGATTCATATATACCAGGTCAGGAAAAATAGCTAGCATTCTCACAGTAACTTTTTGTCGACCCGGAGTGGTGCCACGTTTCATTTTAGCTAGGGCCTTTCAAAGTTCGAGAACCTGGAATGGACAATCCAGTTCCACGTTCTCCGCACCTGCGTAGGAGTATGCGCCTATTCACGGGGACAGCCGATTTGCATTGCTTTGAAAGCTACTCAGTCGACTGCGTGATTGCCCTTTGCGTTTCTGAGTTTCGGTGCGGGTCTGCGTTTGGCCAATCAGCGTGCGAAATAGCCGCCAAGTATTTTTGCCGCATCTGGCGCGCTGCCATGTTGCATAAGCGTAAAGCAAAATAGCTGGCATCACGCTTGAATGAACGCAATAAGTGTGCTTACTCGTACACTTTTACTGAGCTCGTAGTTTTTCCTGCTTACTGCGATTATTCACTGGTGGCTCGGCGTTTTTCGTAGCAGATGGAAATGTGTGCAATTGAAAAACACAACAGTAGGATTCCCGAGTCGCGCTGTGATCTTCACACACAGTGCTGAAGAATATGTTCCTCCTGCGCTAATTGTTTTCACATCCAAAGACGGCGCAGTGGTACCCAGATTACATCTTGTACGTTATAGGGGCGTGAATTGGCACTTTCTCCCACTTCGAAGTCCCAGAGACGCCGCTTGCCGTGTCAACTAGGTGCCACAGATTCACGCCTTGGCAGTTCAGGCCAACGTTACTAGAACCAGGCTCAGGCGTTTTGGTGCGAGGGTATGCGCCGGCCGCCTAAGCACATGGGTGCGAGATGGGCGGGCTCTGGTCTATAAAACGCCGCATAATAGCACCAATTGTAAAGAGCACTTCTTGAGTCGAATGTTTCTTTTATTTCTTTTTCAAAAAGACACTCACTTTAAAACAAATTTTTGTAATTGTTAGTGAATGGGTGACCTACTAATGCAAGATGCTGTAGAGATTCTCGCTAACTGAAATACAGCCCCTAATGGGCCGTCAAGATATATGACCAGGTGCGAGTAGTTACAGGTATTTGGTACTTTCTGGGGACACACTACTGGCCAACCTAAGGAGAATTTCAACACGAAAAATTGCAGGATAACGACAAAACTACGGCCACGTCATTCGCAGTATATCCAGTGTATGCGAATAGCTCCAAAGCTAGAACAGCCTACGTAGGAAATAAACGAATGAAAAGATTGATTGATTTGTGGGGTTTAACGTCCCAAAACAACCATATGATTATGAGAGACGCCGTAGTGAAGGGCTCCGGAACTTTTGACCACTTGGGGTTCTTTAACGTGCACCCAAATCTGAGTACACGGGCCTACAGCATTTCCGCGACGAATGAAAAGAACGTTTTGGGTTTTGAATGGGAATGAATGAAGATGTGTACATACCTTTGTTGCCTACATTGAACGAATAAAGCTTCATATGAGAGAATGGAACACGACCACGTGCACACGTAACGACAGTAGAGAAAATCGGTCACATCAGCGGCTTCAACAGAAATCATAAAGACTCGTGTTCAGCTGTCAAACGTCCGTAAGAATAGAAAGATGTGGTGGTGGTGCACAGAATACCCTCGAGATTCATCACGTAATCCTGTATAACAGTGGGTCGAATATCTGCCCCATAAAATTGTTTCATGGCACGAGCCGTATTCATGGAAGCACTCCAGTATGCCCGTGGTCAGTCTTACCTTGTTTATTCTGTGCACCAATGCGGTCGTCAAACGGTACGACTCGTACGTGCTAATGCACCCGGGAGTCAACTTATCACTCAGAATGGCATGTATCAAGCAGAAGAAGAAGAAAACTTCAATGCGAGAATACAAAATTGAAAGCAAAGGTGACAAAAACAGTGGGGCATAGCCATAGTTGGTCACAATGAAGTATTCATTAAAAAATGAAGATATAAGCAACGATTTTTTATACATTATCTTTCTTTTCTCTTCTGTCTTCTTCATCGTCGTCTACTTCGTTAAGCTAGTGGCCAGGACCATAAGTCATGAAACCTTGTGGAGCTCACTCAGACTCAGTCATAAAATATATCTTGCGCTCTGGTCTTTCTTAGACTCACAAAAGTTTTTCTCGGACAGACTCACTCGGACTCGCACTCACCAAAACTTTCTTGAGCAGGACTCACTCGGACTTGCACTCACAAAAAACATGACTCACCCGGGCTCACTCAGACTCACGTCTCGATCTGAGTGTGAGTGCGTCGACTCATGAGTCCGTTTGTCTTCGAATCAGCTTGTCTAAACATTGTGTCAATACTCTTCAACACACAAAATCGGTGCTTGTCTTGGTACCGTTTGACATAATATCTCCTAATACGGGTTATTAGTGTTCGCAAACCACCAAGCTCATTTCTCGTGGAAGAGATGACAACATAAAATAAAATTATGAAGAAGATGCCCCTTAGAGCTGGTGAGTAGGAGGTCAAGGTACCCACCTTCTTAAATCACGCCCTTCATAAATACTGAAATTGTGTGTGTGCCTGCACTGCGTTGGAACACCTGTGAGTATGCACGCGAGTCCAGGTAAGGCTGATAGTAATGCTTAAGAGGAGTATAGAGGGTCGGAAGAAAGGCGTGGAACTCACTCAGACTCACTCAAGAAATATATTTCGCGCTCTGGGCTCACTCGGACTATGACTCGCCAAAATGTTCCTGGGTCGAACTCAGTTGGACTCACAGCCACGAAAATTTCCATCAACCTGTCTCACTCAGAATCGGACTCATTACTCGATCCGAGTCTGAGAGACACAGAGTGAGTCACTCAGACTAAGATCAAGTAGTGAGTCCAGGTGAGTTGACTGAATCCAGGACCAGCCTGACCTGAGTCCAGGACAACCGAATATATAATGCCCCCAAACGCCACTACTTCCACCAGAGCCATGGTTGAGAGTGTAGCGCCCTCGTTTGGGCGGCGCGCAAACCGGAGAGCGCGCGATGGCGAGAGAAGAAAATAAAGAAGGCGCTAGGCCGTGGCACGTGAAGCCACGGCTCGCGTTCCTGGCTGGCATCGGTTACCGTTCAGGCGTGTCTTTCTTTCGCTCCTGTGGCATAAGCCTACAAGTGGTGACCTCGGACGAAGACAATGACGGACTCGAATGCACCCTCAACCGAACAAGGCTCACGTCCGCAGGACGTCTCGGCCGTGCAACTGCGTCTCCCATCTTTCTGGCCACAGGACCCGCAAGTTTGGTTTCTTCAGGTCGAGGCGCAATTCTCCCTGTACCGCATCGCCTCGGAAACGACACGCTACTACCACGTAGCCTCCGTCCTTCCTCCTGACGTTGCCAGCGAGCTCTCCGACGTCCTCTCCAACCCCTCGGACACTACGCCATATCAGCACCTTAAAACCAAGGTGCTGGAACGATTCATGCCTTCGGAACGCGTCCGCCTACAGCAGCTCCTTGCAGAGGGGGACCTTGGCGACAGGCGCCCCTCCCAACTACTGCGCCGAATGCGACAGCTTCTTGGGAAACACGACGTCTCTGCCCACTCAGCGTTGCTTCGCGAGCTCTTCCTCCAACGCCTTTCTCAGCCAATCCGCCTCGTCCTCGCGGCGGCCGGCGACGTCAATCTCGACCGCCTGGCGGAGCTCGCCGATCAGGTTCATGAAGCGACCTCCCCATCTGTCAACGCTGTCTTACCACCAGCAGACACAGCGATTTCGCGCCTTGAGGCCCGCATCGACGAACTCGCCGCCTCCATTGCCGCACTCCGGAGCCCCCCGCAGGAGACTCGTTCGCCTCGTTCCGGTCGTCGAGCTCTTCCACGCACACGAGATGCTCGGAGTCCCAGCCCTCCACCCCTCTGCTGGTACCATCGGCGTTTCCGACACCGAGCCACGAAGTGTACACCCCCATGTTCGTGGCAGGGAAACGCCCGCCGGGATCACTGACGGCGGCGTGTGATCTCCCTTCTCGTCCCAGCCGCCTTTTCATGGTCACGGACCAGCTATCAGGCGCCAGGTTCCTTATAGATACGGGCGCGGAAATTAGCGTTGTGCCCCCGACTAAGGCTGATCGTTCAAAGTCACAGGGGCAAGTGCTTCGTGCTGCGAACGCCTCGTCTATAGCAACGTATGGGCTCCGATCTCTCACCCTCGACTTCGGCCTTCGCTGCATTTTCCGGTGGGTTTTCGTCATCGCAGACGTGGTTCAACCGATCATCGGCTCGGACTTCCTCTCATACTTCGATTTGGACGTCAGCGTGCGGCGGCGCCGCCTCATAGATGGTAAGACTCGTCTCTCCATCTCGGGAGTCCTGTCCGACATCGCTCCAATGGCCATCCGCATGCTGATACCTTCCTCACCGTTCGAAAAAATCTTGGCGAGTTTCCCGGAGTTAACTAAACCGTGCAACCTCACTCAGCCGCCTAAACATACGGTGACACACCACATCGTCACCCGGGGTCCACCGGCAGCCGCTCGACCACGCCGCTTGTGCGGAGACCGCCTAGCTATTGCTAAACGGGAGTTTGACCACATGCTGCAGCTCGGCATTATCCGCCCGTCGTCAAGCGCTTGGGCTTCCCCGCTGCATTTGGTGCCAAAGCGTGATCCTGGTGACTGGCGTCCTTGTGGGGACTATCGAGCGTTGAACGCCAAGACTGTTCACGACAGCTATCCTCTACCTCACATCCAGGATTTTACATCGCGCCTCGACGGCTGCACAATTTTCAGCAAAGTGGACCTTGTTAAGGCGTACCACCAGATTCCTGTCGAGCCCGCCGACATACCTAAGACCGCCATCACGACGCCCTTTGGGTTGTTTGAATACGTGCGGATGCCTTTTGGACTCCGCAATTCGGCTCAAACTTTCCAGCGGTTCATTTCTGAGGTCACACGGGGTCTTCCTACTGTGTTTGCGTACCTTGACGATATCCTCATCGCCAGCCGCACACCTGAAGATCATGAGCACCATCTACGCGCTCTGTTCCAGCGTCTTCAGCAGTACGGCCTCGTTGTGAACGCCTCTAAGTGTACTTTCGGCGCATCTGAGCTCGAGTTCTTGGGCCATCACATATCATCCAAAGGAATACGCCCTCTCCGGTCCCACGTTAAAGCAATTCAGGATTATCCTCAGCCTACAACACTGCGCCAATTACGCCAATTCCTGGGGCTTGTGAATTTTTCCAGGCGCTTCATACCACACTGTGCCGAACTGCTACGACCGCTCACCGACCTCCTTCGGTCGACCGCCGGCCCGTCCTCCGCCATTCCTTGGTCGTCAGAGGCCCAGGCCGCCTTTGCTGCTGCTAAGCAAGCGGTCGCTAACGCCGTGCTTCTCATTCATCCACGCAGCAACGCCCCTACTCGGTTGATGGTGGACGCATCCAGCGTGGCCGTCGGAGCCGTCTTACAGCAGTGCGTTAACTCCGAGTGGAGACCCTTGTCGTTTTACTCTCGGAAGCTACTTCCTGCTGAGACCCGCTACAGCGTCTTTGGCCGGGAACTACTAGCCATCTACGCTGCAATACAGCACTTTCGGCATTTCCTGGAAGGATGCTCGTTTTACGTGCTGACTGACCATAAGCCACTGGCGTATGTTTTCCGCACTAACTCATCCAAGTACGTGCCCCGTGAACTCCGCCATCTGGCTTATATATCGGAGTTCACGACTGACATCCGCCACGTGAAAGGAGCTGACAACACCGCCGCAGATGCCCTTTCTCGTATAGCCGCGGTTGACTCTCCACCGCCAACCATCGACTGGGCCTCATTCTCCTCGGCACAGCAGGATGATAGAGAGCTTGCCGCCTTTCGGGAGAACCCCCGTTCTCTCCGACTACGCCTGGTGCCTCATCCATTATCATCTGAGCGCTTGTGGTGCGATGTCTCAGCTGACATTCCCCGCCCTTTCGTTCCCGCTTCATTACGACGCACCGTTTTCCACTCCTTACACGACATCTGTCACCCTGGCATTCGGGCTACTCAGCGTCTTCTCACCCAGCGCTATGTCTGGCCCGGAATCAACGGTGATGTGCGCGCTTGGACGCGCATGTGCCTGCCCTGCCAGATGACAAAGGTCTCCCGTCATACTAAGACGCCGCCCCAACCTTTCCTTCCACCCGGTCGTCGTTTCGACCATGTTCATCTAGACATTGTGGGCCCTCTACCAGTGTCTCAGGGGTACCGTTATATATTGACCATGGTCGATCGCTTCACACGCTGGCCGGAGGCTGTTCCGATTCAAGATATCACAGCCGAGACAGTTGCCCGCGTTTTCATTTCTACGTGGGTATCCCGTTTTGGTTGTCCTGGCACCGTGACAACAGACCGTGGACGTCAGTTTGAGTCCTCGCTGTTCACTTGCCTTAATCGCATCCTCGGAGCCCGACATTGCCGTACCACGGCTTATCATCCCTGCGCCAACGGCATGGTGGAACGTCTTCACCGACAACTGAAGACCGCCTTGACTACCCGCCTCAATAGAGCCACCTGGGTTGATGCCTTGCCACTGGTGCTCTTAGGTTTACGAGCTGTCATCCGGGCAGACCTGCAGTGCTCAACAGCAGAGCTGGTGTATGGCACTTCTCTACGGCTTCCGGGAGACTTCTTCATGTCAACGAAGCTACCAGACCAGCCACAGCAATTCCTACAACGCCTCCTCGACTGCGTTCAAGACCTCCGGCCCACTCCACCCAGACCTTCCGAACACAAGACCATATTCGTCCACCCTGATCTGGCCACTGCAACACATGTTTTCGTGCGCCACGACGCGGTCAGACCACCTTTGACACCAGCCTACGACGGACCATTCCGCGTCCTTCACCGCACCCCCAAAACTGCCACTCTACTTCAGAACGGCCGTGAGGAGACAGTCAGCTTGGACCGACTCAAGCCGGCGTACCTGGAGACCGCCCTAGAAAGCCTCTCATCTACGACTGATCTTCCGTTGGAATACCACAAACGGCACGTCACATTCCGACTTCCAGTCTACACGGGGGGCCCTGTAGCGCCCTCGTTTGGGCGGCGCGCAAACCGGAGAGCGCGCGATGGCGAGAGAAGAAAATAAAGAAGGCGCTAGGCCGTGGCACGTGAAGCCACGGCTCGCGTTCCTGGCTGGCATCGGTTACCGTTCAGGCGTGTCTTTCTTTCGCTCCTGTGGCATAAGCCTACAAGAGCAAAGAGTGGTTGCTTGGCATTGGCTCTGCAGGTGGTTGGTGGCGACTAACATTTACACCAACCACCGGTGGTATCTGCTGCCCAGGTTGGAACCATCGCTTCAACTTGAAAAGCGAGAGTCAGGGCAGGAACCTTGCCCCCCAGCTAAGCTCTTAGTACTTGGTCGATCATGATAGCCAGCATTAACCAAGTAAGCTTGGCTGGCGGGACTAGTTCTGAGGCAGTTCCACTTCCTTACTGGTTTCTTTTTATTTCTTTAGCATAGGTCTTTTTTTCTTCGACGTTCCTGTGAATGTTTGCTTGTGGCCGGATCGGGTCTTTAAAACAAACGAACAGCAATCATTGCGTAACTGGAAAACTCCCGTAGTGGTAACATGAGAGAGGTAAAAAAGCTTAGCCACGCATGTCGTCATATTGCGATACCCTGCTGAGACCACAGCCCGAGTAACGCGACAGCGTTGGTTTTACCTGCCTACATTAACAAAAGCAAAGTGCCGCTGTCAGTTGTTGTCCCTAATGCACTTTGCTTTCATCACAATGCTCCAAGGCTGACAGTGCAGCCGTCAGCAACAAGAAACAATATGTCTTTCCAAGCCGCTACATGAGGACATGACGCGTCGGTTCAGTAGTGTGTTGGTGGTAAGAACCTATCACGCAAACTAGACTCCCTTCTTTGTTTGAGAGCTAACATTGTGCTGAGCGCAGGGCCCTCACAGCTCTGTAAAACACATTGTACATGGTGGAACCTGTACCTAATTTAAGTGGGCGCATTTATTGGCGACCTCAATGTGGTATGAAAAGCAGCTGAGCGAGCCGTAATATCAGCCGGGAGCTAGCCATTAAGACAAAGGCCTGTTATGAAGCAGAAACTCCTTTTTTTATACTGCTCGAATTATACCACACTAACGGGAATACCGGAACTCAGGTTACTGATGCTCACCTATGTGGCTGGTAGCATAGAGTTTCCAATATACACTAGAGGGAACTCTGGCGCTAGTGTCTATGGGAGCTGCAACGCACGGCGCTTCAGTGAGCATGAGAATGAGGGGTATTACACACATTTGTCTAATCGTCGTACTTCTGGCCTGCTTTTGGCTCCGTGTGTGTTCGTGTGGCTTGGAGCTGTTTTCTTACGAAACAAGTATTAGCAAATGTTCAGTGGTTGTGCTTCACCATTTTATTTTTTAGACTTACTTTTCAAATCGGCTCACGACGTTCAAAGGTGTTTATCTTGCTTTCAAAAGAAAACTGAAACACAGCAAAAAACTAAGCCGCAAATACGATTCGCCGCCCACAAGTACGAAGACTAGGCAAATATGTGTGCTACCCATCATTCCCATGGTCGCTGAACGATCGCAGTGCCAGAGTGCCCTCTAGTTTTTTTTGGGAAACTCTATGGCTCGTAGGTTTCGAACTCCAGGACGTGTGAAATGACGATTCCCAATGACACAATAAAGCACATTGCGTTCTGGACTGGTAATAATTATGTCGCTTCTTTACAGCGTAACTATTTTCCTATCAGAAGGATCATATCATCATCATCATCACTTATTAACCCTCTAAAGCCCCTGTTAGGGTATTACATAAGAGAGAAGCATACACAAGAGAAAATAAATGTTGAAACAGTCATTACTAAAGCAAAAAATGAGAATCTACAACGAAACAAGTGAAATTTCTGGCAGACAAATGGCATGAGGAGGATGATGCGCTCAAAAAGAAGACAACATAAAAATAAACGAAATCTCACTCTGTTGCACATGAACACTAAATAAATTTGTTACTACGTTTCCAAATTTTAAGAAGTCACGTTCAATCACAACACTGTCAGATAAACTACATTTCGTTTTGCATTGGCTAATGACAAGAAAGAATTGCTGAGTGGATTAGTAGAGCCGTGAATTCTTTGAAGACTCAGGGAGTTTGACAGTTGGCACAAATTGCGGTTTGGCGGGAAAAGAAGCATGTCACGCAAGTGTTGAAAGTTGTAATAGAGCTTGAGAAGGAGTCATAAGCGAGAAATTTTTCTGCAAAGTGCCAATGATTCAATTTCCAAGGATGGTTTGATATAAGTGAAGCTTAGCTGGTGGTCGTATTGGGATGTAATAAACCAAACTGAGCAGTATGGACGGCTTCAAGTAGGTCAACAAGGTACGCGTGATGGAGGATTCCATATTTTTTATCCGAATACCAGTTTAGTGCGGATAAATGTATCATATGCTAGTTTCGCTGATCACAGCAGGTGGTTATGATGATAGTGACCGTCGAATGATTACTGGACATTCTTTAGTGGCGGCCCCCAGATTATGAATAGGTTCGGACCATGCGAGCTTGCCTGTGATAGTAACGCCTAAGTACATGTTCGTTTGAACCAGTTGAATAGGAAGAAATTGCAAAGAGTAATAGTAGAATATGAGAGAGTGTCTCCGCGGTACGTGCATGAATTCACATCTTTTTTCACGTCTAGTTGCACGAGCCACTGAGTGCATCTGCCATAATTTCGGATGAAAGGTTCCTGAAACACGACGGCTCACAGCAGTACAGTTTGAAGCGGTGCCGTCAGCCTACATAAAATATATACTGTTTGCAGACGTTGTCAGCAGTGTTCCTCAAAAAATACGGAACACATCATCCCTTCTGACTGGCCCAATTTGTTACGGTGGTGTCTCCTTCTCTCTATACTCCACCAATTTCTTTTCGCACTTACCACCTCCTTCTTTGATTTGGAGGAGACGGTAAGAGGCAAATACACGCACGCGCTAAGGAGACCTGTTTTAGCTTTGAAGCAGACAAGAGGGCGTGGCGGAATGTCAGCTGTGGAGAAACCCCATCTTCGCGAATCATTCATAATGTTTAGGAGCGCCACGCCAAAGCCAGCGCTGCGGGTCGAGTATGAATGCCCACCACGACTGACCAAATGCATTCATTCGCAGTTACGTATGCCGGCATACTCGGCAATCAAGGGAGCGCAATCTTCTTTTTCTTGCACCACCCGCGTATCACTTTTCTGGTGGACTCGGCTTGCAAGTGGCTCTCGGACTTGAGCATCTCCACGATCTCTCGCAGGCATTCCCTGTGTTTGAAAAAACTGTGGTTTTGGTATGTCTGCGTCCAAGCTTGCAAAATCACTTTAATGTCAATCAATTAAATTAGTATTTTCATTTCACGTATATTTTATGTCTTGAACCGCATTGTGCCGTTGCGATCACAGCTAACGGAGGATGAGAGCATGCGAAAGCTTATTCTTAACGCACTCACTATTTTTTAATCAACCAAAGATACTGTTCGAATGCATTGAGGCCATTTATCGTTGTGACAATGGACGTTTCAAGGTGTTGCATGAAATATGCACATAACTGATTCCGACAACTACGCATAGCACGCATCCTCGTATGTTTGGCTTGTTATCCGCTCATATGAGAATACCTCGGATTTTTTGTGCCACGTTCAAGAAAAAGGTACTGTTGCTGTTTCAGGAAGGGCAACCTATTGTTTCTACATTGTTTTCGTTGCCTTAGAATCCCTCTTCCCCGGACGACACCAGTACATTTGTACACATTGGCATATTCTGCCGTCTCTTCCTACTATTTCAAGGACAAGCTTCAATTCCATTAGGATATTACTACTGTCTATAAAAATTGGCCCCGTATCTGCATGTTACACTGCAAATGTCGTCGAAAGACGATAGTCTTGCGTCTTGAGAGAGTGAACAAAACGTTTATTTGATGTTCTGCGCAAGAATATCAGTGAATGATATTGTGGAGGCGCTGCATTAGAGTACCTACAGCGCGCAGCGAAGGCGAACGAGTGCATCAAGTCACGTTACACGTGAGCTATCAGCGCTATTTGGTGGTTATCCTGGAAAACGGGGCACGCGCCGTACGCGCCCGTCTCTGAGGTGATAAGGTGGAGAACGCAAGGCGACGGGTAGGTGCCACCACAGTGTCGCGTTAGCTGAAACCCCTCGATCTTGCTAAAAGCAATGACGCTCCCGTCCACGCGCACGTTTTCTCCTCAATTCTCCTCGCCCGATTGCCGTGCGCGCGGCGCACAGTGCCAATTTTCACCTACGCTCCCGTGGGAGCGCCGCAGAATTTGTTGGAGGCAGTTTATTTGCGGCAGCTTGTGTGCCGCAGTAGTGCAGAATTTTTTTTTCAAATGGTAATAATAAAATTAGAAACACCGAGGCAACTGTTTAATGAAGTATTAGCTTTTTCCAACGTTGTATAAGTGGGGCATGCTAATTAAATAAAAGCTTTTATTGGGAGTTCTATGATGTAGACATACCGGCCACCGACAGCTACGATGAACGAACCAAGATGATGATGCTATGCGACAACAATGAGGATGCATGATAACACGTGATAATGATAATTTACGGGTGGAGAAGTCGGGTATACTAAATACCCACACTAATTCTCCTCACGTGAAAGCGGCCAGCGTGGCCGCGGCAAGTCAAGGGGACAAAGAACGTCGCATGAAGGGCTTCATACGGGAGACATGGATGACCTCGGTAGTTCGATAACGGTAATATGCTGGGGCTACAAGTGGCGTCATGCAATAATTCATTGGTGAAGTCTCTTCAAGAACTGTGTACGGCCCGATAAACCGTGGCTGAAGTTTGTCGCAAGTTCCACGGCTGCTTCAACAAGTTCCACGGCTGCTTCTCATCCACATCAAGAGTTGGTCAAACGGCACTGACGAAACACCGCATCATCACGGACTCCGATGCCAGACCCATCCGGCAAAATCCTTATCGAGTCGCCCCAAAGGAGCGTGAGGCAATTCAAAAACAGGTGAAAACGATGCTAGAAGATGGTGTTATTCGGCCGTCTAACAGTCCTTGGGCATCACCTATAGTACTCGTCAAAAATAAGGATGGTAGCTTGCGTTTTTGCGTCGACTACCGTAAGCTTAATCAGATCACAAAGAAGGACGTCTACCCTCTGCCGCGTATTGATGATTCATTGGATAGACTACGAAACGCACGCTACTTTTCGTCTATGAACTTAAAAAGCGGCTACTGGCAAATTGAAGTGGATGAGACAGATCGTGAGAAGACCGCCTTTGTTACGCCCGACGGACTTTATGAATTTCAGGTTCTTCCTTTCGGCTTGTGTTCGGCGTCAGCAACATTCCAGCGTCTCATGGACACGGTTCTGTCAGGACTTAAGTGGCAAACCTGCTTGGTGTACTTCGACAACGTGATTGTCTCTTCGGCGACTTTCGAAGAACACTTACGCAGGCTCGAAGCAGTTTTTGAAGCAATGCGCTTGGCCGGTCTTACTCTAAAATCTGAAAAGTGCCACTTCGGCTTCCACAAAATTCAATTCCTTGGTCACGTCGTGAGCAGCCAAGGGATCCGACCCGACCCGGATAAATTGCCGCCATGGCGAACTTCCCGACGCCATCAGACAAAAAATCAGTGCGACGTTTTTTTTTGGAAATCTGTGCCTATTACCGGCGGTTTATTGCTAATTTTTCGCGCATCGCATGGCCATTGACATAGCTTACTGGGGAAGATACCCCCTTCAGGTGGGGCGAAGACCAACAGCAGGCGTTTCACGAGCTTCGTCAGCGCATGCAAACACCCCCTGTGCTGGCCCACTTCGATGAATACGCGCCAGCAATACTTCATACAGACGCTAGTAATGTGGGTCTTGGAGCAGTGCTCATACAGTCGAAGGACAACAACGAAAAGGTGATTGCCTCCGCCAGCAGGACGCTGTCCCGAGTGGAAGCTAACTACACTACGACGGAGAAAGAATGTCTAGCAACGGTATGGGCCGTCCTGAAGTTTCGTCCTTATTTGTACGGCCACCCATTCACCGTTATCAGCGATCACCACCCTCTCTGTTGGTTAGTCAACTTGAAAGATCCGTATGGCCGTCTTGCACGATGTAGTCTTCGGCTCCAAGAATTTGACTCGGCTCCAAGACTCGGCTCCAAGAATTTGAATTCGGCTCCAATTTGACTCGGCTCCAAGAATTTGAATTCGGCTCCAAGAATTTGTTGCCTACAAGTCGGAAAAACGACACACCGATGCCGACTGTCTTTCTCGGTCTCCTGTTGAGACAGCATCCCCGGACAACGATGATGACGACACGGTCTTTCTGGGAATTGTGGACACTGCCACCTTTTCTCAACAGCAGCGTGGCGATGCTGAACTGTTACCACCTGCAAGGGCGAACGATTGCGTGCCGAAGTTATTTGCCAGAGGGCTGCCGTCCTACTGCTTGCGAAATAACTTTCTTTATAAGAGGAACTTTTCACCCGCTTGCTGCAGCTACTTGCTCATCGTTCCTTCTTCGCTTCACCGTGAGATACTGCAAGCCTGCCAAGATGAACCTACCGCTGGTCACTTGAGTTACGCAAGAACATTGGCGAGAATAAGGCAGAACTATTACTGGCCAAGACTTGTCGAAGTTGTCAAAACTTACGTGCAGGCAAGTCTAGATTGCCAGGGTCGTAAGCCACCATCCATCAAACCAGCTGGCCTGCTGCAGCCTGTACGAGTGCCGGCGACACCGTTCGCACAAATTGGCATGGATTTTCTGGGCTCCCTACCAAATTCTGCCACTGGAAACAGGTGGATAATTGTCACCACGGATTACCTGACCCGATACGCGGAGACAGGTGCTCTGCCATGGGCAACGGCATCTGAAGCGGCGCAATTTTTCATCGTGGCCATCGTCTTAAGACACGGTGCTTCCGCAATAGTCATCACTGACAGAGGTACTGCGTTCATGGCCGAGCTTTTGGACACCATTTTCCGACTAAGTGGTACAGCTCACAGGAAGACAACGGCGTATCAATCCCAGACCAACGGGCTCACCGAACGCCTCAACAAGACCCCGGCTGACATGATAAGCATGTACGTAGACATAGAGCACAAGACCTGGGACGTCATTTTGCCCTACGTCACGTTCGCGTACAACACGGCTCGTCAGGAGACCACTCAGAAGACACCCTTCAGTCTCCTTTACGGACGCGAGGTTACGACAACGTTAGACGCAATGCTCCCTCATGAAAATGATGGCAATAAGACAGACGCCAAAGAGCCAGCTAGCAGAAGAAGCCAGACAACTTACCAGGTTGCGAATCACCAAACAACAAGATGACGATGCCAAACATTACAACCTCCGGCACAGACCCCACATATACAAAGTGGACGACAAAGTATGGGTCTGGACACCTATTCGTCAGCGTGGGTTCTCCGAAAAGCTGCTTCGAAGATACTTCGGACCCTACAAGGTTCTGCGACGCATCAGTGACGTCAACTACGAGGTTGTTCCGGACGGCGTGCAGTGTTCGAAGCACCGGAGACATTCGCCAGAAATTGTCCACGTGCTTCGGATGAAACCATATTTTCAGTTACTAACTGTGCAGTTTTGGTTTCACCTTGCTTCTCGAATGTTTAAGGTCGGGGCGATGTTTTTTAACAGGGAATAATGGCGCGCGTATGTGCCAGTGGTGGCGAGAACGAAACAGCGCGAGTGTCCTTGGCCGAGTGCAAAAGACGAAGTGCTTCCTGAGACCTCAGCGTCCGGTTTCAATTTGGGATCTACCCCCGCTGCTACTTCAAAGGCACCTTCGTGCTTCCTCCTGTGGGGGAGCGGCCGGATCGGGCGGTGCTGTTAAGCCTATTAACCTGATGTCTCTTTCCTCTCCCGGCCAGGCATATTCTGCCTAGTCGGCTTCCCTTCCTAACAGTGATTTGCCAATCGATCTATATTTGCGCAGTGGTCTGAAGAGCGTTCCTGTGGCCCTAATTCCAACGAACGGCAAGTCTATTCGCATGAAAAACCCGAAACTAATTCAGGAAGAACTCCGGAAGATTTCCGATGATTACCAAATGATTACTGAGATGCGTCAATTTGGGCGTGGAGGCATCCTGTGCTGCTCGCCAGACCGGGCCTGCATCACAGATCTAAAATGCACAACGTTTGCCTCAAATCTGGTGAACTGTTTTGTACCTGTCCATTTGGCTTGTGTGAAGGGACTGGTTCGAGGAGTGGACTTGAGCCTTACACCACCCGAAATACTTTAAATGTTTGCGGCCGCAGGAGCAGTCTCTGTATTTCGATGCTCGCGAAACGTTGAGAACAAAAAGGTCCCCACAAAATCAGTGATTGTGACTTTTGCCGGCACGGCTCGACCGACCGAAATTAAGGCATGGCCACTAATTTATCGTGTAGATGCACTATCCCCTCGTTCACTGCAGTGCAAAAAATTCTGGAGGTATGGGCATACGATCAAGGGATGTAGATCGGATGTGAGGTGTCGCACATGTACTGACCAACATAACCCCGACAAATGTTCAACCCAAGAAGTGAGATGCTGTCTATGCAGTGTAAATCACGCGGCTGACGATGAAAGTTGCCCTATGAGGACATGTGAGTTGCAACTTCTAGAAATCATCGAACAACAACGATGCTCCCGGCGTGAGGCCCGATCTATTCTTTCTGAGCGTTCACGTGGCTACGCCTCCGTTGCCAACCGGGCAAACCAGATGCTTGCGTCGTCGTTGCCTGATTTAATAACATCAACGGTGGAAAAGGCCATGACGAAACTTATGGAATCTCTATTCGTGAGTCTAACGGAGTCATTGGCACAAATAGTCAGCACTCAGTTGAATCAAATATTGCAGGGAGGTAACCAACCTACCGTGCCCCCTTCTCTACCTTCACCAGTTAAGGTTACTGATATTCCATCAGAATCAGGCCCTTCGAAGTCAAAGCCAGACACGCCGAACACTGGCCATAGAATAATTATGCCTCTTGTACAGGACCTAGATTGGAGCTTGGACTCCGATTCTCATGTCTCACAACCAGAACAAATGGACTCTGACTCAAGAAATATGAAACGACGTGCTTCTCCTGAGGCACAACGGTCCTCAATTAGTCCTAAATCAAGAAATAAAAGATATCAGAAGGAAAACCCATCAAAAAAGGATTTTTTTAAAGTATAGCATCTTAGAGAAAGCAGTGAGTGCTGCTGGTACCTCTTCAAAATAGGGAATTTAAAAATACTACATTGGAATTGCCGCTCCATTTTTTCACCAGCTACAGACTTACTTCAACTTTGCGATAATTATTCTCCGGATATTGTTGCTTTACAAGAAACTTGGCTTGCAGAAAATCAGTATTTTAAGATTAAAAATTACCGCACATTTCGTCTAGACCGCCCAACTCGGGGTGGAGGTTTGACAATATTTATCTCATCTAAAATCGCCCATAGAGCTAAAATTATTTATCAGTCATTGGCTTCAGAAAGCTAGATTTTAGCAATAAGCATTACTATTCCTGGGTGCCTCCCATTCTCATTTATTAATGCTTATTTTCCTGCGGGTGTTCTAAATTCTTTCGTCCTAGATACTACAGTTCACTATTGCCAAAAAGATATTGTATCAGTAGGTGACTTTAATTCTCATCATATTTCTTGGGGTTTTAAAACTGATCTGAATGGCAAACGTTTATGGGATTGGGTGAACAATAATAACTTTATATGCATAAACGCAAAAACTTCTACTTTTATGTGTAATCAGTTCTCCTCAGTACTCAATCTAACTTTTTTTAAAGCTAAGATCTCCATCTTATCATGGTCTGCGATTAACTCGGGAACAAGTAGTGACCATATGCCAATATTGTTCGAGGTGGTATGTCCAACAACCTCCAAGAATAAATCTTCCGTAACACATGTAAACTTTAATACTTTCGAGAAATCCTTACGAGGCGCTTTATCTAACCAAACGAATGATGCAGGACTAGACGCCATCAGAATTAGTGGCATTTTAAAAGAGTCGTTAAATAAATCAAAATTCACCATTGAAAGCTCTAAACCATCTAGGAAACCTTGGTGGAATGCGGACTGTTCGCGGGCTTATAGACTAAGAAAGGCTGCATGGAAAAAATTAATCTTCAGCCAGTGTCCCAGGAACTGGAGTGATTATAAGTATGCGGCCGCTATTTTTAAGAGAACCATCGCTAATGTGAAGGACAAATTTAACAACGACCGATCTGAGTTCCTGTCAAAGCCGGTCAATAGAAAAGCACTTTTTCGCTTTCTGAGAACTAAGAAAGTTCTTCCGGTACAAAGAAATATAGAACCTGTAGTATCATCACCAGTTGAACTGAAGGCCCTTCTATAAGATATAGCTCAGGGCCTAGAAAGTCGCTTTACGACGCTTCTCTCATACCAAGCTCATCCCCCCATAGGGCTGAAGATTTCGAAGAGGTTACACCTGCAGAATTAGCAAACGTAGTCAGAACACTACCCCATTCTGCTCCTGGTCCTGATGGCATGACGACGTCGGTGATAAAATCAGTACATAAAATATACCCACTTGGCCTACTCGAAATTATTAATCACTCACTTAGACGCTCTTGGATGTCACCTGATTGGAGAATGACAAAAGTGATTCCATTATTAAAAAAGCAAGGCGCTGGGTTTACCTTAGATAATATCAGGTCCATTGCACCTACATCGAACCTAGTAAAACTCGTTGAAAGAATTTTATATAGACGTATAGATCGATGGATGTCAGAAAAAGTGACACTGAGCCCATGTCAAATTGGATTCAGGCGTGCTTGCTCCAATTGGTGTGCGCACGCGCATCTCGAAAGCAGAATTCAACTTGCTCGGTATCAGAAACAATACTCCGCTTTAGTAACCTTAGATATCACAAAAGCCTATGATAGCGTGGAGCATGTTAAACTGCTAGATTCACTTCAGAATTTAGGACTGCCTCAATACTTCGTGGCCTGGATCCATGCTTTTTTAGGTGATAGAGAATTTTACTGCTCGTAATCTGGTGTCAACTCTTCAATATACAGGCAAACGAGAGGTATACCGCGAGGGTCAGTACTATGATTGATATGTGGGGTTTAACGTCCCAAAACCACCATATGATTATGTGAGACGCCGTAGTGGAGGGCTCCGGAAATTTCGACCACCTGGGGTTCTTTAACGTGCACCCAAATCTGAGCACACGGGCCTACAACATTTCCGCCTCCATCGGAAATGCAGCCGCCGCAGCCGGGATTTGAACCCGCGACCTGCGGGTCAGCAGCCGATACCTTAGCCACTAGACCACCACGGCGGGGCGAGGGTCAGTACTATCGCCATTATTATTTAATGCACTACAATGTACCATTCCCATACAGCAAGATGTACAGGTCTATGTGTATGCCGATGATATTGCATTTTTTGCTGCGTCGGCGGACATTCACACACTGTACCTGATTCTGCTGACATACATGAATAGCCTAGAAACGCGGCGGGCGGATATCAACCTATGCCTCAATACAAACAAAAGTACAATCATAGTTTTCGCCCAAAATGCCCCAGTGCGAAATTCACTAATGTACCGACAAGACGCCATACCTCAGGTCGAGTCAGTTAGGTACTTGGGGGTAGCCTACACCGAAACTCTTAACTGGAGTCCCCACATAGAAAACATGGCTTATAAAGGAGCACGTGCCATGGGAATGCTGCGCAGGCTCAGTAATTATCGTGCCGGTTTGCGTAGAGACGTGCTCGTCGTGATATATTGCATGTATATTCGACCGATATTAGAATTCAGCTGGGTTTTGTTTTCCGGCGCTCTGGCCTACAAAGGTCGACCACTGATTCTTTTAGAACGCGAATCTTTACGCTTATGCGTAGGGCTACCCAAATATGTTGCCAACAATATCCTATACGAAGAATCCCGCCTGCCTTCTCTTATCAAAAGATTTCATAATCTAACAGTACGTACATTCCTTAAAATCTATGCATCACCTCAGCGGAGGGCACAGTATGTGTTCATTAACCAGCAGACCTCATTATTCAACCACCAATGGCCTAAATTAAGGTGTCCTCAAATAATATTTACTCAGAAACTTTTGGATCTCTTAAGAGTTAAACATTGGGAAACACTTGTGCTCAACACTGTAGATGCAATTAGGATAGAATTTGACGATATATATCCCAATAATGCAAAAAAACTTACCATATCAGTATATAAATGGCATTTTGGAAGATCATTTGGCCAATCTAGAAACATCTATTGTGATAGCGACTGACGCTTCGGTTTATGAAGAGAAGGCAGGCGTAGGAATCGTTTCATCCTCTCTAGATTGGGCTTTCGCAATTCGATTACCCGACTTTACACCTATTTACCAAGCTGAACTACTGGCAATAGTCCTAGTATTGCGTAAAGTGCCGCAAGATCTATCAGCGGTGATTGTTCTAACAGACTGTCTCTCAGTCTGTACTGCCTTAAGCTCACCAACTTTTTCGCGTACCTTAGAAACTTTCTACTCGCTCATTCCTACACATGTGCGACTCGTCCGAGTAGTTTGGGTACCAGGCCATAGAGGTTTAGCTCTGAATGAGTATGCAGATGCACTAGCTGTATCTTTCCTTGATTGTCCTGTTTTACCTATTTTGCCTACTTTGGAATATATCACAGCAGCACGCTTTGAAAAACGCACTATGGCTAATAACTTTGAAAAATCGCCTTTGTTTGTATCAGACTTCCCACAGCTAAAGTTCCTTTAAAAGAACAAGTGGTGTTCATCAAGGAAGGAAGAAATAGTGATTACCAGGCTGCGTTGTCGAGTCCCCTTAATGAACTTTTACCTTCACGGGTCGGGTCTGGCACAGTCGCCTTTGTGCCTTTATTGTAATGAGAGGGAATCTTTGGAGCACTTCTTTTTGTCATGCCGAAAATTCATAACTCAAAGAGAAAATCTACTAGAAGAACCCCTACGAAAGTTGGGCTTAAACTTGACACTTCCGGTGATTCTTTCATTTGGCGCAGTCGCATTTGAATTCAGCCACGGGAGCGTTTTTACCGCTGTTACAAACTTCTTACGAGAATCTAAAAGAATGGAATCTTAAAAAAATAAGTAACTTCAGTTGTTTTATATATAATTTTTGCATGTTTATGTTTTCTTTTCAAGGTTTTTTAGAAAATTCAACACGTTTTTTATTATTACCTATAATACCTAACTAATCCGATCCTCTCTTTCAAGAAGTTAATTAATTTAAAAAGCAAGGCACCGTCCCATTCATGGCCTATTTCCCTAGGTGGGTTGCGCCAAGGTGTTGAAGAACCAACCGACCAACGATGCAGAAGTCGTTGCAGTCTTTTTCCTGCGATCAATAAAGCGTATTTGTTTGAGGCGCTTTGTGTGCTCGTCGATCTCGCGTCGTCACAATATTAGGCTAGAAGAAAACCAAAGGGTATCAACAAGGGACAAAGCAAGTTTTTGAGGTCAGATTTTATTTCGCACAGCATCCGAACGGCATCTGGCCTTAATTTCTTCAAACCGTCCTGCCTCCTTTGCCTGAAGCTTGTGTCCTCGGTGTGGGCCTACAATAAAGCAATAAGACGAAAACTCATACATGGTGCCGACCACATATACGGAGTCCATACACAATTTCTCTACAAGCACTAAATTAAAACTGAGTTTACGACATCCAATCATCTGTTTGGCTGGTTATGAAACAAAAGGACGACAAAAATAACGATGCAGCACATAGGTAATAATTGAGTTATGGGCCAACAACCGACTTGCTTATTGCACATATACTTCACTGCTCAGGGCAGACAGACAGACAGACAGACAGCAGGATGGGTGGACATTAACAGTAAATCTGTCACATTGCTTTTTAATAAAGAGAAATTCATTATGCAATTATTGAGCGAGTTTTGGTGTGGTTGCGCGTATCATTGAAGGGAACAACGAATGCCCCATGACAAGCCGCACAAAATTTATTTGTGTTGCAAATGTGCAAGACTACAAGAGTCTACCGGGAACGCGTTCGTCAGCTCGTATGTCTACCTCTCTAAATGCCCTTCCTCAGAGACCGAGGTGAAATTGTAGTAACGCGAACGTCTGCCAGCAAAGGAAGACGCGAACGCGAGAGTCTGTAGGTAGTTTACGGGCCTGGTGTTTTCTGCGACGAATGCGGCGATGGCTTCGGAAAGCGATAAAGCGCAGATAGTGAATGCATGCAGGACCACACATTCGACTAGTCATATATATAATTCGATTGGTCAACTGCGCTTCGACTACAAGGATAAACAAGCATACTCAACCATCTTCCGCTCGCACAGCGTAGCCGAACGAAGCCTAATTTATTATTATACTGTGCACGTTGTTGTGCTTACTAAGCTCAAACTGCTGCTGTTATTGGTCTCCAAGCGCGGTTCATTATAGATTGACGATGCTAGGGCACGAAGGTTCGTAGAAGGGCGGCCATTGTTTCAACCACTTTAGAATCGGCC
This sequence comes from Rhipicephalus annulatus, assembly GCA_013436015.1. Classification (NCBI taxonomy): domain Eukaryota; kingdom Metazoa; phylum Arthropoda; class Arachnida; order Ixodida; family Ixodidae; genus Rhipicephalus; species Rhipicephalus annulatus. The sequence goes on along the minus strand of WOVY01000311.1, from coordinate 242,253 downwards.
ACCTCTATCTCTGGGCACGTTGCTTTGACGCTGCGCGTTGCTTTGACGCATGCGCGTTTGAGCGCGTCCGGCGTCCCTCGTCACGAAACCAGGGAGACGCAGTTTTGTCTGGGTAACACATTGGCATAGAGTAATGTTACTCTATAGCATCGGCACGAAATGCAGCGTGTCGCATTTCGCTCCGGTTGCCATCGGGCTGCACCGATGGACGCTGGTCGCGCCTGGCGTCAGTCAGACTATAGAGTGCTTGCGTTTTGCTAACGTAGCGTCACTGAGCCCAACATGCGCACGCGTTATCGCTACATTGGAGTATATTGGGCCCTTCATGATGCGTTCGCGACCGTTTTGCTAGCTCAATGTATACCAAATTTGGTGTTATGTAACGTCAACGGAAGACGAAATATATGACTGGTGCAAACATGATAATCCTGACACGCGTGTCATGTAAGAACATGATAACATACCACGCCCATAGCGTGCTTGCGGCCGTTTCGCTAGCTTCACATATACTAAATTTGGTATCACATGACGTGAATAGATGACGAAGATAAACGACATCCAAACATGATAATCATGACACGGAAGTCATGTACGGCATCATTTACTTCCACCTCGTAACGTTGTGACATATCAACATTTCTCATTCATGCCTCGCATATTATCGATTCCCACTGTACGCTTGCCATCAGCCATACCATGCAGAATGCGCCGGTTCTCGTCCACTGTACACGTGATCTGTCATTTTTTTAGTAAGCATCCAACTCAGGGTCAAATTTTATTGAAGATTAATTTACCGATACGTGTATCTGTAGATTATTTCGTCCGTAACAATTATCTCTTTTGTTATAAATAACGTGCATGGTGTTTTTTTCGCCAATTCTAAAGAGTGCGCGCGTGCCACTCCTGTAGTCCGGCCGTGGAGGTGGCTGCCTAATACTACGATGACTACTAGTACCTACATCGCGTACGCATGACCCACGGCATAAGGAGCTTCGCCCCTAAAAATTGTGTTGGGCTAGTTGGCAGTACACAAATTGAGCTGATTTAGCACAAATAAATATGACAAGAAACACAAGGGGGCGGGGCGAGGACAAGCGCTTATCCTAGCTTCCTTCCTTGTGTTTCTTGCCATTTCTTTACTTCCGATCATTTATCTGAACAAGTTGCCTAAAAGTGAACTTTCTTATTTCATCATTTATTTTCCTTATGTTTTTTTAGGTATTACAGCGAACACCATGCAAGACTGGGAGCAAGTTTTCAAGGCAACGCTTACATGCATATCTATGAACGCAGACTTAAGGACCTTATAAGTATTCATAAACCACGATATTTGCCCATGTAACACTGCAAATAATAGACACTGTGCATTATTATTTATATACCCTCGTAGAAAAGGTCAGAAACAGCCGCCATTGATGTTCTGACGTTTCATTTTATTACGATAGCAAATATATAGACACTGCCGGCTGAATTTTGCCGCTGCGTCGGCGTTGACATTGGCGTTGCCGTTACTCGCCGTATATGTATACGTATCTATATATATGGAAACGCTACAAAGGAAAAACATATCCAGAAAAACACTCCAATGCATGGAAGCGAACTTGGAATCTCTGACTTGTGAGTGCGAGGCGTTAACCACTGAGCCACGGAGAACACCTCCACGGAGAACAGCAAGCTATCTATGTCTACCACTTACCACTGCTAACGGGCATCTCGGGGGGAACTATCCTGTTCTCACCATTACCAGCAAGATGACGCAATGGCCGCGCGTCGCCACATCCTGATGACGCGAGGCATGCGCTCTCATCTCCCACGCAATTTTTGCACCGTAAAGAGGAGGGAGGCGACGCTCACTCGCGCCCCTTTATCTCGTGGTGGGGAGGATGGTACGTCTAGGCAGGCCTTGGGGTTTCATTGGAACAATTATGTTATAGTTACCAGGCGCACAAAGGTCACTGCAATTGTCACAGTCTCCGTTTGCGAAAAGAGTGCGCTTTTCAGACACAACGAAGTAGCAACTGAGACGTGTTCTTTTGTACCTGTAAGCTTTGTGCGTCATTTGTGCGTGAGAAACACGAGCCACGTTTCGATCTGCTTGTAACCTTGTGCATGACCTTCCAATTAGTTGCTATCGCGCTCATTGCTTCTCCTTTGCAGCAAAGCGGCGACTCAATGCTTTCCCAAAAGCACCAAAGAATTTTTTTTTCACTCTAATAGCGTAAAAAATTATATTGATTATAAGAAAGGCATTTTTTCGCGCTAAGATATACTGATAAAAACAAGATGAGTTGCTGTATTTCAAGCTGCGCTGATATGCCAGAGCTGACCTAATGGCATCGAAAATATTTTTATCTGGATTTTTCTGATTGACAAGCGTGCCTCTAGACTTCCCCGGATAATTAATTCAGCAATATAGATCTAGTTTAGTTTAATTCTACGAAATCTCTCCTCGTCTCGAAGCAATACAAACCTGGTGAGACTGGGAACATAATAAACAGAGTTGTTTGCTCCTACGAGCGAATGGATAAGCTGTATAGTATGGATACACGGATGTTCTTCGGCGATGATCTAACTTGTTACGCGACTTTGCTCATACGTTCGCTTGCATGCGCTTGTTCAAGAACCCTATTCTGTTCTTAAACTACTATGCCACTCTTGATACAGGTGGGTTGCGGCAATCATAGGTCTTTCGGTACACGATACATTTTGTTTCGTGGCTCTTACTCCTTTAGGTTTCAACAGCTGCACCTTCCGGCTTGTTTTTTTTTCTTTTTTGTTCCAGACTGTTGTTTTTTTATGTGACAACAAGAAATTGCCCCGTCTTCATGGAAGATATTTTTAAACATAAAGACACGTAGCCGTGCTTCACATCTTCGTCTAATTTATATTGTGTCTACTTCGTGGATTCGAGAACAAAGAAATCTCCTCGTATATCACCTGTCTTATTATTTTCCAATAAGTTTATAGTGTAACAATACTGATTGTTTGCCTAGTTGGTACTTGCTTACTGACATGATTTGGCCGCAAATAATGTGTGTGTATTATTTGCGGCCAAATCATGTCCGTAAGCAAGTCTATAGTGCAATATTTAAAACTGTACGAAAGAAAATAGGGAGCGCAAATAACATTTCGAAGTACCAAAACACGTTCGTTTTTTTTTATTTCCTCTTGAAGCAGTACCACGGAAGTGACACGCAATTTTAAGAAAAGAAGTCGTGCTCTTCCGTGTGGGGATGAATTTATTCCATGTAAAGTTGCTACTATTCTGCACAAAAGTTCTGTTTTACGCAAGTACTGAACTCCGATTCGGGTGCACGTGAAAGAACCCCGGGTGGTCGAAATTTCTTAAGTCCTCCACTACGACGTCTCTCACAATCATATGGTGATTTTGTGACGTAAAACCCTACATATTGATCGCAAGCACTGAAATGACAAAAAAAGCCTATCTTTCGACATCGATATCCGTCGTTATCCACAACACGGCCAGGCCTAACGAAAGCAGGAAAGTCTTTCTTTCTGAAAAAAAGAAAAGCTTATCACGCCGCACTAGCACTGAAGATTCTTTATGCGCATACTCATATTATTGTTAATTTTCGATATAATCATCGTAGCAGGTCGCTAGTGTAACCCGCGATCGAAGCTCGCGTGACATACATATACATGAAAAACATGAGGAAGGCTGTATTTAAAATACCCTGACCATAAAGAAGGCAACCTCCACTTAGCTGTGTGTGTCGTCTTAGAAATCCTAAACAGAAAAATGTTTGAAGACATCACTTGCAAAAATTGTGTTGCGTTAATAAATCCCCACCAGCTGCGGAGCAACTGACCACGGCGGCGGTCAGATCTGCAAAGCAGCCGAGGGTGCTAGGAATCTCTGGATACGGACAGGCCACCATTGGAACTTGAACTTAGCAACGTTTAACGTTAGAACGTTATCTAGTGAGGGAAGTCTAGCTGTATTATTCGAGGAGCTAGAAGGCATTAAATGGGATATAATAGGGCTGAGTGAGGTTAGGAGGACAGATGAGGCCTATACTGTGCTACAGAATGGGCACGTCATTTGCTATCGGGGTTTGGCAGACAGAAGAGAACTGGGAGTAGGGTTCCTAATTCACAGAAACATAGCTGGCAACATAGAGGATTACTATAGCATTAATGAAAGGGTGGTAGGCATTGTAATTAAACTGAATAAAAGATACAAAATGAAGGTAGTACAGGCTTACGCGCCTACATCCAGCCATGATGACGGTTCAGTCTAAAGCTTCTATGAAGACGTGGAATCGGCAATGAGTAAGGTGAAAACACAGTATACCATAGTAATGGGCGACTTTAATGCAAAGGTAGGGAAGAAGCAGGCTGGAGACCAGGCAGTAGGAGATTATGGCATCGGCACAAGAAACACCAGAGGAGAGCTACTAGTAGAATTCGCAGAACGCAATAATCTGCGTATTTTGAATACCTTCTACCGAAAACGAGAAAACCACAAGTGGACATGGAGGAGCCCTAATGGCGTAAATAAGAACGAAATAGACTTTATAATGACTGCACACTCAGGAGTCGTGCAGGATGTGGAAGTGCTTGGCAAGGTAAGATGCAGTGACCATAGAATGGTACGGGCTCGAATCCGCCTAGACTTGAAGAAGGAACGACAGAAACTGATACGCAAGAAGCCAATCAATGAGCTAGCGAGGGAAAGAGGGAAAGTACAGGAATTCAGAGTGTCACTGCAAAACAGGTACTCTGCTCTTAGCGAGGAAACCAATCTTAGCGTAGATACAATGAATGATAATCTGACGAGTATCATCACGGAGTGTGCAGTCGAAGTTGGAGGCAGGGTAGCTAGACAGGACACCGGCAAGCTTTCCCAGGAAACGAAGAACCTAATTAAGAAGCGTCAAATCATGAAAGTGTCAAGTACAACAGACAAAATAGAACTGGCAGAGCTTTCGAAGTTGATTAATAGACGTAAAGTATGCGATGTAAGAAGGTATAACATGGAGAGAATTGAGCACGCTTTGAAAAACGGAGGAAGCGTCAAAGCAGTGAAGAGGAAACTTGGGATAGGCAAAAGGCGGATGTATGCACTAAAGGACAAAGAAGGCAAAATAACTACCAATATGGATAGGATAGTTAAAATAGCGGAGGAGTTTTACAGAGATCTGTACAGTAGCCGAGACAACCACGACCTTAATACTACAAGAACTAGCAGTAACCCAGACGACACCCCACCGGTAATGATAGAAGAAGTCAGAAAAGCTTTGGAGAGCATGTACAGAGGCAAAGCTGCTGGTGAGGATCGGGTAACATCAGATCCGGTGAAAGGTGGAGGACGGATTGTGTTAGAAAAACTAGCCACTCTATTTACGAAGTGTCTCCTGACGGGAAAAGTACCAGAGTCTTGGAAGAACGCTAACATCATCTTAATACATAAGAAAGGAGATGACAAGGACTTGAAGAATTACAGGCCGATCAGCTTGCTCTCTGTAGTATACAAGCTATTTACAAAGGTAATTGCTAGCAGAGTAAAGAAAACATTAGAATTCAATCAACCAAAGGAACAAGCAGGATTTCGAACAGGCTACTCAACAATTGACCACATTCATACTATCAATCAGGTAATAGAGAAATGCTCAGAGTATAACCAACCACTATACATAGCCTTCATAGATTACGAGAAGGCGTTTGATTCAGTAGAAATATTAGCCGTCATGCAGACACTGCGGAATCAGGGCGTAGATGAAATATATATAAACATTCTGGAAGAAATCTACAGGGGATCAACTGCTACCTTAGTGCTTCATAAAGGAAGCAACAGAATACCAATAAAGAAGGGTGTAAGGCAGGGGGACACAATCTCCCCAATGCTATTCACTGCGTGCTTACAGGACGTTTTCAGAAGCCTAGAATGGGAACAGTTAGGGATGAGAGTTAATGGAGAGTACCTCAGTAACCTGCCCTTCGCCGATGACATTGCATTGCTGAGTAACTCAGGGGACGAATTGCAACTCATGATTACGGAGTTAGACAAGGAGAGCACAAAGGTGTGTCTTAAAATTGATCTGCATAAAACGAAAGTAATGTACAACTTCCTTGGAAGAGAGCAGCGCTTTGAGATACGTAATAGTGCGCTTCAAGTTGTAAAAGACTATGTCTACTTGGGGCAGGTAATAACCGTGGAGCCGAACCACGAGATTGAGGTGACTAGAAGAATAAGAATTGGGTGGAGCACATTCGGCAGGCACTCTCAAATTATGACAAGTAGATTGCCACTGTCCCTCAAGAGGAAGGTATAGAACAGCTGTATCTTGCCGGTACTTAGCTACGGAGCAGAAACCTGGAGACTCACAAAGAGGGTTCAACTTAAATTGAGGACGACGCAGCGAGCAATGGAAAAAAAATGGTAGGTGTAACCTTAAGAGACAAGAAGAGAGCAGAGTGGATTAGGGGACAAACGGGAGTTAAGGATATCATCGCTGCAATAAAGAAGAGGAAATGGACATGGGCCGGGCGTGTAGCACGTAGACAGGATAACCGCTGGTCATTAAGGGTCACCAACTGGATTCTCAGAGAAGGGAAGCGGGGTAGGGGGAGACAGAAGGTTAGGTGGGCAGATGGGATTAAGTAGTTTGCGGGTATAAATTGGCAACAGCAAGCACAGGACCGGGTTAACTGGCGGAACATGAGAGAGGCCTTTGTCCTGCAGTGGACGTAGACAGGCTGATGATGATGATGATGATGATGATGATGATGATGAATAAATAAAATCAGACCATGTGCGACAGTGATGCCTGGGTGAAGCGAAGGTACATCTCGCTGTATATATCAAAACGTTTATTTTAAAAAGAAACAATGAAAAAAAGATAAGGGGAGCATGTGGGTGGTGCTCCTATTCCACGGCTCCCTTGGCTTAAGCGGCCCGCTGCGCCTGGTCGAAGAGCGCTAGCTTCATTCCCAGATCCTCGCTGGCGAGCAAAGTCTCCCACTGCTCCCTTGCGGAAATTTGACGGCTATTTGCGGCGAATTAACTTCAGTTGACCTGTTCTGACAATCCCACGTTATGTGGGCGAGAGTGGGCCTGCCTCCGCACCACGGACAACTATCGCTGTACATCGCAGGGTGAGTGGCATGCTTCAACGAAAAATTTGGATACGTGTTTGTTTGTATACGGCGCCAGTCATAAGACTTCCACCCGGTTAAAGCTGTGTGTGGTACTCTGTACCTATGTCGCTCAAGCTGTTGGTTTTCAAGGATATCTCGCGGTAAAAAGAGGCTGTTGTCGGAGTGGTTAAAGCACGAGCTGCGCCGTTTGCTCTCTCATTGCCATAGAGTCCTGCGTGACCCGGGCACCAGATGATAGCATGGTCCTGCGTTAGGTCAGGTCCTAATAGACGAATGGTGTTGTGTGGTAGTCTGCCCGTAAGAAAGAGTCTACATGCGACCATGAAATCAGTGAGAAGGGACGATCGTCCCAGAACATATTTAGCTTTAATTGCAAGCGCGATAGCTAAAGCCTCGGCGTTATTCGCGGACGCGGCTCGTCCCATGGCGCAAGTCAAAAGGCCTTGACGCGGGGCCGCTCCTACGACTGCGAGCGCGTACTAGTTCGTGCCGCATAGGGCGACATCTGTGTACGCCGTGTCCAGATTGTTCCCGAATTGCCGCTGCAACTTGCAAGCTCGTGCACTCCTACGACCTTTGTGATATCGGGGGCTCATTTTTTTTTGGGGGGGGGGGGGATAGGTGATACTAGACTCTTTTCACGTAGCTGTTTAGCCATTGACTCTAGTTCCTCTCCCACATGCTGAGGAGGAGCTGGGTAACCTAGACGGCGTAGCAATTTTCTCTCAGTAGTGCCTAAGTTAAGCCTCTCCCGTTGAGAAATGAGCACCGCTGCGCGTAAGTCTTCATAATGATTGTGTATACCGCAAGAGCTTCCAGACGTTCTGTGGACGTTCCAAGTGGTAGGTCTAAAGCCGCCTTGTACGAAGTTTGTATCAAAGCATCTGGGGCCTTTAAATCGGTTTTATTTATCTGCTGGAAAGGAAGACTATATGTTAGCCGACTGAGCACAAAAGCCTGAACCAGCCGGAGCGTCTAAGCTTCCTTTACCCATTTTCGGTGATAGGTGACTCTATAAATCATACGGGAAATCTGCTTCACCGTTGTTCTGAGAGTTATGATTGTGTGCTCCTCGCTTGTTGCTTTGTAGCCACAGTCCGAGGACTCGCATTTTCTGTACCTCTTTTATCTTGTGGTCTCTTAGAAAGAGGTTGACCGGCTCGTGAAGATGACAAATTACACTGAGATCTCGCCTAAGGTTCAGCTCTAGATCTCGCTGTAATTTGTCATCTTCAGGTTCATGCGACAACCTGAAGTGCGTAAATTGCTCTGTTCTCCTTTTACGAAAAACAAACTAGCGATCCTATGAGGATAAATTTCATTGTCTTCTCCGTAGAGCTCAGCAGTATTGCTCATTTGCCCAGTCAATAACAAACATCTCGCATTTTTCAAGTGACCCCCAGAAGATTGACTACGACATATATTAAGGAATTAATGAATTTACATACCTTCAGTCGGCACACAATGCTCAATCACAGTATTGTATCAGCGCCTAGCGTGAACAGTTTATGCGTCTTACGTATTTTATCGACATGTGCATACTAGAGCGCTTGATTCAAAAGAATTATTAGTGGAACGCCGAGTGTTTCAAAGTATTCTTTCACAAAAGAAATCCTGCCTATGTCCCTTTCTACATAAAGGGTGCTTTTATTCTACACATTCTAAGTCCTTGGGCCCAAAGTTTCTCTGTTGTGCTTGAATTTCATTTCAAATTATAATTCAAAGTATAACACGTTGAAAGCTAACTTCGAAATCGAACAATATTGAATAAAATATTGATGTGCAGATGGCAGCACCATACAAGGACACTTAAGCACCGGGATAATGTTAAACGTTGTGGAATACCAGCGCTTCAGCTTCGAGGTAAGCGGTGCTGCTAAGTACCAAACTTGACCTATGTCACCCTGGCGGCATGCGCGAGCATATGATAACCATCAGCAGACAACCGCACTAACAGCTGACGCTACATTTAATAGACAATTTTGCGACAATATCATGATTACATTGAAAACGAACAAACACATAGACAGGACGACCACCCGTCCCGTCTATGTGTTTCATAGTTTTCAGTGTGGTCGGGATTTTGATGCAAAAGTGGCTATTCGTGCATGCCTGAACTTAATGTTCAGCCATGCACCAATTGGCACAACAGCGAGTACTGCTAGAGTTACCGCTACATCATTTAAGTATTATTTCATGTATGTTTTTAAGACAATGGGGTTTTAAGCACTTCATAAGCCACTTTTTCGACACGGTCATCTTGTTGCGTACGTGTAATTTGTTCTTGAAGAGTCAACAGTCCTATTATTGCGTAGTAATGATAATGACTCGATATTTCTGAATTAAGCCAATAATGTGTTCCCGCGAGCCGATTTATAAAAGTGGCCATTTCATATACTGGGGGCGTCCATAAAATTTCACTTTGTGCATACTGAAATGTAAAAAAGTTATAAGAATTCACCTAACTTTGTTGTATATGCAAATTTTTCACTCTTAAGAATTACTCTGACACCCCGGCTGTGGCGGCTGCATTTCCGATGGAGGCGGAAATGTTGTAGGCCCGTGTACTCAGATTTGGGTGCACGTTAAAGAACCCCAGGTGGTCAAAATTTCCGGAGCCCTCCACTACGGCGTCTCTCATAATCATATGGTGGTTTTGGGACGTTAAACCCCACAAATCAATCAAGAATTACTCTGACTTCACGACCGTCATGGCCACCCACTGGTGGCTGCAATGGGTGTGAACGTGTGACGCAATGCCGACAAATTATAGCAGTGTTTAAATTATTAGAAACATTTCGCGTTCAGGTGGTACTTTTGAGTTGTTGTTAGAAATGTTTTATATTAATCGTATGATGAGCTTCATTTTATTTCATAGGACCACATCACTGCGAGCTTCTTGTGTGGAACCGTCAAATATGACAAGTTCATCAGCGCCACAAAAGCTATGCTGAATGTCACGACGAATACAGAGTGCGCTGCGGAAATGCATCTTTCTTGGTGCAGCTTCATTCCATCTACCCGAATTTTGTTAGCACATTTGTGTGTTCTAAGGAAACTGGGTGGTTTATGCGCATGCATAGGGATAAACAAGAAGCCACAGTGTTGGCTGAAGCATGGGCATACTTTCGTTAAATATGTGTTTGGCGTGGTATTTAAATTCTGCTGACTTTTGGGATGTTTTACATGGGCCAAACTGGTCATTGTGTGAATATTAAAGCCTGGGAACATTTTGAATTTTCAGGGAAAGGAACAAACTCTAATTTAGCTCTAGATTGTAAAAAGTGTATATGCAAGCCAGTTCTGAACAAAATCTGGAGTTTGGGCAGAAGCCATAAAATGGCACGTGAAATACTTGAATCTTTTCACATTGCAAAAAATGGCGAGGCATATTTTAGTGATGGCTCTGTGGCGTTGCGCACAAAGGAAAAAGATTTCCAGCATTTTTTTGCAATCATCAGTAATTTAGTAGAGCGAAGAATGCATACATTGATTGTACGTTTGTACATTGTTTTGCAATTTTTTAAGGGCTTGTAACATGAGGATGGGACCACATGACAGCATATACTTGAGCCTCGTGTACGTGAATAAACACTTATTAGTTTAGCCGCTTTCCTTAATCTTCCATGGTTTCTTAAGTTCGTTCTTTTTTTTTGCTCGATCATTTCTTTTTTCTTCTGACGCATTGGGACAACGAGTGTCGGTGCTAACCTGCGCCGTGTCGGAATAATTGACGAGTACTTCACCGGCTCACCGTCGCTATTCGACATGGCGCTTCCCACAGTGCATTTGCTGCATACCCTCACGCACGGCTTTGGAATTTCAATGACAGCTATAGCACTGCTGCGGTGAAAAATTCCATCAATTGGCCCCAATATGGACAGTAAGATACAACAGACGCACGATCGTTTCACAATACTACATTTCGCCATCGTGCGCACTCGATCAAGTCTGAACGTCGATTACATATGCAGCCTTCCGCTGTAATTCAAAGGCGCACACAAGGGTTCTCTCTGTAAGCCTTGTTGCCGCGAGAAAAACAGAAGATAGAATCCTAGGTGAGTTGTTGCAGCCCCGTACTGGCTAACAGCGCCAAAGATCGTTGCGTGAAGGTGGCTTTGCGTGAAGCGTACAAGATGCCTTCACTTGTTTAACGGCTGCTAGTAAAGACGTCGCAAAAACTGTCTTGCTTCGGCGTGCAACAGTTTGGGAACACGAATACAAGCGCTACTGAACGTGTATAGAATCATAGGCACCGACGCATATGCGCCTTCGGAAAAGAATGAAAAACCCCGCGCTATGATTGCGCCATAGCCTGTGCCGCCTTTGCCAGACTTGCCGTACGGCCAATTTTTGTTGTGACCTCGTTGCGACTTCTCTGTTTGAATAAACATCACGTTTGGTCCAAGCTGCTGAGATACCTAAGCAGATCTGGAGCTCCGCTCTCGAAAGTTGGCCGAAATACCACCTAAAACATGACTGACGCAGTCGCCAACCAGCCCATCCCAGCACCGCCAGCACCATTGGCTGCCCCGTCGACCTGCGCTGGCGCTACCCGTCAGCGGGATCCGCCAATGTTCAGCGGCAGTGGTGAGCAAGACGTCGAAGACTGGCTCTCCTTGTACGAACGCATAAATGCCAGCAACAAGTGGGACGACAAATATAAGCTCGCCAGTTTTATCTTTTACTTGGCTAACGTCGCTAAGCTATGGTTTACCAACCGCGAAACCGCCATCGCCAACTGGCCCACCTTTAAGACCCTCGTGACCAAAGCGTTCGGCCCACCAGAGGCCCACAAGCTCCACGCTGACCAGCGTCTACGCCACCGAGCCCAGCAACCTGGAAAGACATTTACTAGTTATATTGAGGATTTGCTCGACCTCTGCAGGCGTGTTAACCCATCTATGCCTGAACAAGAGATAATTCAACAGATTCTCAAGGGCATCGAAGATGGCGCATACCAGATGTTGCTGGCGAAAAGCCCCACCATGGCGGCAGTCCTCTTAGGCCTGGGCCAGAGCTTCGATGAATTGCGTCGTCAACGTTCCATCGCCCGACATTGTCCCACCACCAGATTTGATCTAGGCCGTCGCACTCGCAAATGGCAACGTTCACCAAGGAACTCTGTCGAACCAGATTAAAGACTTCATCAGGGAGGAAGTCGCCCGACAGCTCTCCCTGCTGCCGCATAGCGACGCGCCCACCACAAGCCTGCCTTCGACACTGCAGCAGGTCATACGCACTAAAATTTGCGATGCCCTCTCTACTGTTCCGGCCCCTTACCCATGCACTTTGGTACCATCTGATCTCTCAACTGCCGGCTACGCACCATCTGCGCCACCTTCACCTCTCAGCTACGCAGCTGTGGTCGCGCGGCCCCCACCGCATCCAGTCTCCTTATCGGTTCCACCTCCTCCGGCCTTGCATCCAGTTTACAGGCCCCCACCTCGCTTTTTCCATCCATCTAATGAGTGGCGCACCCAAGACAATCGTCCTATATGCTTCGCATGTGGCATCGCTGGCCACAATGAACGCTTGTGCCGCCGCCGTCCCACACCTGCGCACGCATACTTAGGAACTCCTACCTACGCGCCGCAGCAGACCACCATGTCTGCATATGAACAGAGGCACTCCGACTCGGGTCGCCGCCCATCGACTGCTCGTTTCCCATCCCCTGGTCGCCGATCACCATCACCTATGCGTCGTCGACCACCTCCTGAGGAGGGAAACTAATTAGTGCAGTTCCGGGGCAAGTACTGCAACTTGTCCGAAATTCTCAAGGCCTCCATATTCGCTGCAAAACGTTGTTGATGTCGATGTTGAGGGAGTAGCCACATTAGCGTTGATTGATACCGGGGCTGCCGTTTCTGTGATGAACGCAAAATTTTGTCGGAAACGGAAGAAAGTGACCACATGTCTCAGTGGCATGGTGCTGTCCACGGCTAGCGCGCAACGCATTCATCACTCGGCTGTGTACGGCGCGCGTCGTCATTCAAGACCTTTTGTACATTGTCCAATTTTTTGTTCTACCATCTTGCTCTCATGACCTTTTCCTCGGTTGGGATTTCTTCTCACGTCTCGAAGCTATCATCGATTGTTCCCGTGCGGAAGTGCCCCTTGTGCCAACATGTGAATTTCCATCGCTGACGACGACATCACCTTTCCTCCAGAAGCTTCAGTCCCTATTAACCTTTCATGTGTAGCGCAACCTGACGTCACGGTGGTGCTTACGCCAACTCCAGTTTTTATTGAACGCAAGCGCATCGTTCTCTCATTTGCCGTTCTTACAATTGTGTCTGGTTTACCCGTAATGCCTGTTACCAACCGCTGGAACTACCCCATTCGCTTACTTCGTGGTGAAACATTAGGATATGTACAACCTCTCGACCATATCGATGATATTATTCTTCCCGACGAAACGCCATGTCACATTGCTGCAATCACTCATGCGTCTAAGCCATCAAGTTCGTCAGCCTTCGACAATGCTATTGACGCAGACCTTCCCCTCTCGCATCGCCGCCAACTCGTTGCTCTCCTTAACAAGTTTCGTTCTTCTTTAGACTTTCAAAAACCTGCTTTGGGCCGCACCACGACTATCACTCATACTATTGACACCGGCTCACATTCGCCTCTGCGACAGCATCCTTACCGTTGTCCGCCGAAGAGCGCTGCGTTATTACGGAGCAAGTAGATGACATGCTTAAACATGGAGTCGTACAGCCTTCTAAAAGCGCTTGGGCATCACCTGTGGTTCTGGTAAAGAAAAAAGATGGCACCGTTCGATTTTACGTGGACTATCGCCGCTTAAACAAGATTACGAAGAAAGATGTCTACCCGCTACCACGAATAGACAATGCTCTTGACTGTTTACAAGGCGCCGAGTACGTTACATCCTTGTATCGGCGTTGTGGGTATTGGCCGGTGCCAATGGCTGAATGTGATCGCCCTAACACAGCCTTTGTAACGCCGGATGGCCTATATGAGTTCAAAGTCATGCAATTTGGGCTCTGCAACGCGCCTGCGACAATTTAGGGCATGATCAATACCATCTTGCGTGCTCACAAGTGGAAAACTTCCTTGTGTTACCTGGACTACATCGTAGTCTTTTCAGCTGATTTCCCGACACATCTTGTTCGTCTCCACAAGATTCTGACGTGCCTGACTTCTGCTGGCCTACAACTTAACACCAAGAAGTGCCACTTAGCAACATGAAATTTAACCACCTTGGGACATGTTATCACAAGAGACGTTGTTCTTCCGGATCCCGATGAGTTTCGAGCTGTCGCTGGCTTCCCAATGCCCACATCACTGAAAGCCCTAAGAAGTTTTGTTGGCCTCTGCTCCCACTTTCGTCGCTTCCTGCACAACTTAGCGTCCATTAACGCACCACTGACGAGTCTGCCTTCCAACTGCAAAGATATATCTGCATGATCACCTGCGTGTGATGACGCATTTCACCAGCTTCGTCGCCTTTTGACCTCGCCACCTACCCAGCTGCTGCCACAGAAATTGACACCGATGCAAGTGGCATCAGTCTTGGTGCAGTTTTGGCACATTGGAAATTCATTCAAGCCGAATACGTAGTCACCTATGCAAGTCGCGCTCTCAAGAAGGCTCAATTGAATTACTTCGTGACAGAGAAGAAGTTTTTGGCCATAATCTGGGCATTGACGAAGTTTCGTCCGTACATTTACGGCCGGCCTGTCTACGTGGTCAAGACCACCACGCTCTATGTTGACTGTCCACCTTGAAAGACCTGTGAGGACGCCTGGGGCGTTGGGCACTTCGAATGCAGGAATACGACATCCGTGTCGTATATCGTTCCGGTCACGAGCATGCGGATGCCGATGCACTTTCGAGATCGCCATTAACACCAGATGTGGCTTCACTGTCACCCCTTTTTACCAACTTGTCACCACTCGACACCACTGACGTGCTTTCGGAGGAGCGTAAAGACCCATACCTTGCCTTGTTACTCGGCTACCTTACCGATCCGTCTGCTGTCCCTTCCACGAGAGCGCTACGCCGGCAAGCAGCCCTCTTCTCAGTGCGAGACAACATTCTACATGCCTGGTGGTCGGAAGTGGCTCTTGCAACTACATGCCTGGTGGTCGGAAGTGGCTCTTTGCTATCCCAACTCATTTGCGCTCTGACATCTGCAAGAATCTGCGCCAACGTAATTACTGGCCAGGAATGTATCGCTTTGTGCATAAATACGTTAAGTCTTGCACCACTTGCCAACAGAACAAGACACCTCCGCGGCACCTTACTGACATGTTACAGCTGCTCCCGTGCCCGGCTCGCCCATTCGCCCACGTGGATATCGACCTCTATGGCCCCCTCTCATATAGTGGCTCTGGAAACCACTGGATTATTGTCGGCATCGATTATCTGACACGCTACGCTGAGACTGCTGCTCTACCGGCAGCGACCACCCACGAAGTTGCACTCTTCATTCTCCGCAGCTTCATTCTACGCCATGGTGCTCCACGGGAATTACTCACTGATAGGGGTCGAGTGTTCCTGTCGGAGGTCGTCCAAGCTATTCTCGCTGAATGCAACATCATCCACCGGAAATCTACCGCATACCATCCACAGACGAATGGTCTCACTGAACGGTTCAACCGCACACTTGGCGACATACTGAGGATGTACACCTCCTCCGACCACACTAGCTGGGACGCTTATTACCTTTTGTTACCTTCGCTTACAACACCACGATGCAAACTACTAGTGGTTTTTCCCCGTTCTTTCTGTTGTACTGCCGCGAACCTTCCCACCCAATCGACACTATACTCCCGTACCGCCCTGATGCATCTGAGTGCTCCCCGCTTTAGGAAGTCGCCAGAAACGCTGTAGACTGCCGTCAGTTGGCTCGGTTTCTGACAAGTGGGGCTCAACGTCTACAAAAACCCGACATGACTACATTCACCACATAGCTCCTACGCTTCGTGCTGGCTCCCTTGTGTGGCTTTGGGTGCCCCCACACGTTTCTGGCCTTTCTTCTAAACTTCTTACCCGGTACCATGGTCCGTACCGTGTCATTAACGCGACTTCACCGGTGAATTACATCATCGAGTCCCTAACACAATCGCCAGATTTGCGCCGTCGTGGACTCGAGACAGTTCACGTCGACCATCTCAAGCCCTACTACGACCCCCTCATTGTTCCTACTCCCCAAGTCGCCAGGATGGCCACTATTCACTCCGGGGGTATTGTAGTGGAGCATACGCACCAACGCGTATGCACCTTCGGAAGAGAATGAAAAACTCCGTGCTCTGATTGCGCGAGAACCTGTGCCGCCTTTGCCAGACTTGCCATACGACCATTTTCCGTCGCGACCTCGTTGCGACTTCTCTGTATGAATAAACATCATCACACACGTCTTACATGTTTACAAACGTGTGTTTAAGAAACTTAGAAACATGTGTTTCGGGAGCAGTAGCCGGAGCACATGCTCCCAACGTCATCAGTTAGAAAAAATAACAAGGGACAAAGCTTACGGCTTATCTTTCTTCGTTCAGCATTCCGAGTTCCTCTCTGTGTGCAGCAAGGGACGCAGCAATACGTCGGCATTGCGATTATAGGGCAATAGACGCGTCACGTCGATACAGCTTCTGTATCATCATCATCAGCCTGACTATACGTTCACTGCAAGACAAAGGCCTCTCCCATATTCTGTCATGCAACTCGGCCTTGTGCTGCTTGCTGCTGCCATTTGCACCCGCAAACTTCTCAATCTTATCTGACCACCTAACTGTCTGTCTCCCCATAGCCCGCTTGCCTTCTCTGGGAATCCAGTTAGTAGCCCTTAATGACCTTTGGTTATCCTGTCTACGCGCTACATGCCCGGCCCATGTCAATTTCCTTATCTTGATTCTAACTATGATATTCTAAGCCTCAGTTTCTTCCCATATTCACTCTGCTCTCTTCTTGTCTCTTAAGGTTACACCTACCATTTTCCTTTCCATTGCTCGTTGCGTCATCCTCAGTTTAAGCTGAACCCTCTTTGTAAGTCTCCATGTTTCTGCTCCGTACTAAGTACCGGCAAGATGCAGCAGTTTAATACCTTCGCTTTAAAGGATGGTGGAAATCCAACTGTCATGATATGAAAGTGCTTGCCTAATGTGCTCTACCCCATCCTTATTCTTCTAGTTACTTTAGCCTTGTAATTCGGATCCACGGTTATTACCTGTCTAAAGTAGACATAGTCTTTCACAACTTCTAGTGCACTATTACCTATCTCGAAGCACTGTTCTCTGCCGAGGTAGTTGCACATTCTTTTCGTTTTCTGCAGTATAATTTTAAGACTTACCTTTCTGCTCTCTCTCCCTGTCTACACGCTGACCGTGCGTTCTGCGTCACGCTCGAGCCTTTAACATGGTGGTATGAGCACGACGGCTGACAAATAGCAGTGATTTTGCAAAAGGTCTCCTGCTAGTCAGAAGAAATCAAAATAAGGCCAGAAATATTTCAGTTGACCCAAGTAATCCAAAAAAGTTTGTTTATACACAATGCATTCCACTATTCACCCTTCACATAGCCAATGTCCTGCCACATGGCCTCATCAGGGAGCTCACTTGTTGAACCATGGTTTATTTTTGAAAGGTGTACCATCCAGCCATAAATAATATTCTTCTAGGTTCTAGAAACCAATGTGGTCTTGGCGGAAGGACAACGTGCTTTTTTTTTATTTTGAATGCGTGACAGCCTGGATATTACGATGTTTGCATTTGGAACGTGCTTGTTTTTACGTTGAGCCCAACACGTGTGCAAACTACGGCAACCACATGTACTCCGTGTAACTGATTGGTACGTGCCAGAGGCGCGTTTGTTTGATTTTAGCTCTTTTAAGTGCTACGCCACCTGTCCTTTTTTTAGCCTGGCGGTTGAAAAAAGGACTAACTTTGACTTTTGAGACGAGTGCTGAAGTGCTGAAGTGTGTCCTGCATGTGTCGATTAATTTTGGCGTGAATTTCACTACTTCCTCACGCTTATAAAGGCAAAGAATCCTCCATATACGGCGTTGTCTGCAGTACATGAAGATACAATCAGCTCGCCCTGGCGTGCATGAAAAGTAGGTACAGGATTCACTTCATTGTTCGATGTCCGGAAACTCGAACCGAAAGAGCGCTTCATGCATTCTGTTCGCGTATCTATAAACGCACTATTATCTTTTAGTAAAGCATCTATTGCTGTCAGTTGGCCCGTCACATTACCGACTACTCCTTTGCGATGAACAAATAATTTCTATCGTAGCGTAACCGCCGGAACATACGACGGTGTTAGCATTTCTTTATTTTGATAGAATGGTCTGCCAGTGCCCATTTGGCGTATGTTTCATATGGATATGGTTCGGCCGTGTACGTAGCATTTATTGCGCGTCACTACACTCCATAGAACATTCAGTTTTTTTTAGGTGCAATCTTACACAGAAAGAGTTGTACGTTCACAATTTAATTACCAACCCTTTACTTGTCCCAAAAAGCACGAAACTGTTAGTGAGTAAAGGTTTTACACTGTACGTTAGCGGAATATGTTTGATTTTGTTTTAAAGCGATAGCGAAAGGCAGGTCTATAGAATATATTTCATTCTATTTTAAAGCAATTGCGCTAAAGTGGTCGTATCACAGTAATTCCGGCGACAGCGATGGCATCGTTGGTTGTGAGCGAAACACCGTAACTGTTCGTGAGCGAAAATTAGAAATAGATGCAACGAAATAAATATCAATAATGCTTCCTCCGGGTTGCAATCAAACTCATGCCTTCCGTGTGTCCAACAGGGCTCTACCAAAGAGCCATTTCAGTGCTAGAAACTATTTGTCAAAAAGAAAACGCTGTAGGGGTGTCATGTTGCGGGTGGAGTCACCTTAACAGATGTAATATTGCATAGCACAATCGCAGAACCCTCAACAAATGTCAAAACATGAGAAATTAGGCTACCCGGACAGTCCACCTATTAAGCGGCCCACTGATTAGAAAGTGTGCAACTACGCAGAGGCACGTGGTAGTTTACTGAAGCGTAGTGGGTTTTTGGGCTATTCGGACAAGGGAGAATTTTTGGCGCAGTGAAGACTCATCAGGTGTATAGCTGGTGTAAATTCAGGGATCATCTGAGATGGCCATCATCATGCGCACGTACGTCCCTTTGCTTTCGCCTCTGTTCAAGATGATGCGCATGGGGCCTGATTACGCTTTGGCATTCTCCTCCTAGAAACGAAGCTGAAACAGCCTTCCCAAGTCTTTAGATGCGAAGCAGGTTCGTGTAGAGCTCAATCTGTGCTTAAAATCGCAGTTGCTGACATTCAAATATAAATAGTAGTCACTTTCGCAATTACTTCTGGTGCGATAACGAAGTCTGAGCAGTTACTGTTCCAAAGAAATAACACATACCGTTCGCCTGATATGCGCTTTCTAGTTTCAGTGAGAGCAAAGCTTTTCTGATGCGGATCTCTTTATATTGTCCTGTCACGTCAAATTAAAGATTAAAGTTCTGATCAACGATGAGTGGTCTTCAATAAGAAGGCTTATGGAAGAAAAAAAATTGCCCACAGCTTCCCTCGGGGGAACACTGAGGAGGATGCGGAGCATATAATTGGTTAACGGGGTGTTAAAGTGCGACTTACTTGGGTCGATGGCTAAATTGGTTAACGTGGTTGTGAAATGGGGTGTTAAATTGCGACTTACTTGGGTCGATGGCTAAATTGGTTAACGTGGTTGTAGGAGGGGGTGTTAAATGAGTGAACACGTACACACGTATGCGAAAGGGCGGCGCTGGTCGAAGGGATGTCGATCATTGTGTTTGTGGATTCGTTGGAATTCATTTCACCGCGACCTTGGACGTCGACGCGCCGTACAAACCAACCGACGAGCGGCAACTGAGCGAGCGAGCGCCGACCTTGAGTATATATACAGCGCGACGGCGCATGCGCTGTCAGCTGTCGAATGTTCTCGAAGGAGAAGCGCGCGCGGCACAGATGGTGGGCGACGACGCGACGGCGCATGCGCGCGCGTCAGCTGTCGAATGTTCGAGAAGTGGTGCGGACGGCGCACTACAAGGCGTGAGTATAAGATGCTTCCGCATCTAAAAAATGAAACCCCAAGAAACAGCTTCGCCGCGATTCCCAGCACCATGTCATATTTCTCCTTCATGTCACTACCCGAAACTAAATTTTGGGACCTACTTACACGATTTCACCGCCACTTTTCACAGTGCGTTCCCAATAGCCAGAGGCTATTGCCTCAAATTAAAAACTAACTTGCCTCAAATTGTTGCCTCAAATTGTCAAGTTTGTTGCCTCAAATTGTCAAGTTTGTTGTGCCCTCAAACTAACTTGCCTCAAATTGAGGGCACAACAAACTTGCCGAAAAGTGGCCAAGTAGCTAAGATGCCACCACTTTAAAACTGAGGCCACCACTGATGCCACCACTTTAAAAAAGTAGCCGAATTGACACAAAGCAGGCAAGGTTTGCAACCCTGATCTGCGAGAGTTGTGTGGTACCCCAAGGGAACGGTGCAAAAGTTGCTGTCTACTTTACCGAAAGGGAAGAGGGGGACAGGCGAGGAAAGAGCAGTACGTTCGCGGCTTGATTTTCAGGCAATGCGTTTATGTCGTGTTGGTGTAACAAAGAAACGAGCCACTTGAATCAGTCCTCTAGTTTTTACGTAATGTAAACGTAACCAGGAAAAAAAATTGCCCGCAGCTTCCCTCGGGGGAACACTGAGGAGGATGCGGAGCATATAATTGGTTAACGGGGTGTAAAAGTGCGACTTACTTGGGTCGATGGCTAAATTGCTTAACGTGGTTGTGAAATGGGGTGTTAAATTGCGACTTCTTGGGTCGATGGCTGAATTGGTTAACGTGGTTGTAGGAGGGGGTGTTAAATGAGTGAACACGTACACACGCATGCGAAAGGGCGGCGCTGGTCGAAGGGACGTCGATCATTGTGTTTGTGGATTCGTTGGAATTCATTTCACCGCGACCTTGGACGTCGACGCGCCGTACAAACCAACCGACGAGCGGAAACTGAGCGAGCGAGCGCCGACCTTGAGTGTATATACAGCGCGACGGCGCATGCGCTGTCAGCTGTTGAATGTTCTCGAAGGAGAAGCGCGCGCGCGGCACAGATGGCGACGGCGCGACGGCGCATGCGCTGTCAGCTGTCGAATGTTCTCGAAGGAGAAGCGCGCGCGGCACAGATGGTGGGCGACGGCGCGACGGCGCATGCGCGCGCGTCAGCTGTCGAATGTTCGAGAAGCGGTGCGGACGGCGCGGACGGCGCACTACAAGGCGCGAGTATAAGATGCTTCCGCATCTAAAAATTGAACCACTATTTCCTTTAGGAGCACCTCAGAAACCTTTCTTTACCCTGGCATCAAGAAATAGAACACAATACTCATAAAAAATAAGCAACTAAATCTTTCGTCAACTTCACGCTACGTTTTTACTACAAAAATGTTTTAGGGAGTACCCATAACGGTGCCATGCTTGCAGCATGACGTGGCAGTGTCTCCGCTGCAAATAAATTTCTTTGTTGTAAACGTAGGGCTTTTATTGAAGCGTCACAATCCAAGCGTGCCACGTAGTGCCCTTACAATCGTAGCATTCACATCCAAAAGCATCGTTTCCTTTTTTTGAAAATACAGGCGCATAATGAAAAAGGAATGGTTCGTTCACAAAACGAGATGCACTGAAACAGTGGAAGAAAATTTTCGTTACTGTGGATTTTATTTAACAGGTAATTGCATAAAATGCACCACAATTTACCGTACAGTCTGCGTTTATGCCTCAACTAGAGCATCGTTTATTAGCTTTCGGTCAACTTGCAAAGCAGCTCGCATAACCAAAGCCATTGAACACTGGCAGAATCTTATATGGCACGCGACTTTTTGTATGGTACAGAGGTATTGGCACTCCAAACTTGATTAGTATTGCAAATTACGCTGTTCCCACGAGATAAACTTGCAGCTCACCTCTCTCATAAAATTTGCTAAATGAAAGTTCATAAAATTTATTCCAAATTCTTTAAACATGATATCATAATATTGATTTGAAGCCGCATCTATAATGAGCAAGTTTCAAGTTACGGGTTTTGTGTTTTTGTGCAATAATTTTCACTCATTCATTTCTAGCGGGGACATTATTTGAATGAAACAACCTACTAGCCTCGCTAACAATCAACTTTGACAATTCGTCTTTTCTATCAGCAGTATTAAACACTGTGATAAAGATATATACAAAAAGATATCCTTGTAACGTTAGTGAGAATATTACAGCGTAACGTTATCGTTAAGTTATGCTAAACAGAAAGATTAAAGCGTATGTTCCTCAAGATGCTGCCGCAGTCATAGGCACGCTACTACTACATATAGCAAAGTGTTGAAGCCATGCGGTGTGTCAGTGCTCAAGGGCCCTGTCTCCTCTTTCTCTTCTACAACTAGAAAAAGGACTGACTAATAGGTGCTACGAAGAGCGCACCTCTTTGGTGCCTTTACAACATTTCATTGCCTTGAGGACCAAAAGGCCAGGAAGCATGGTTTCTCTTGACAAAGGAGCTCCGCCAAGCCCACTGCAACGACGGGATATCTCAGCCCGACAGAGGCTGCCTGCTTGACCCGGCTAAATTTAAAGCAACATTTCGCAATTGACTATATAGGTACCGGATTTCTCCAGTAGTGATATCTTAGTGTCATTTCTTGAAGACCTTGGCCTAGGCATGCTAGATCTGTAAGGAACTCTATAATATCAGAAGGAGATGGCATAGCCCCTTGTTCAGTATATTAGTAAGAGTTACAGCATAATCACCTCGCCAATACAAAATTACTGGCGAAACGCTTGCTTACAGACCTTCTTGTAAAGGAGCATGCTTTCGCGTAAAGCAATTTTTTTCACGGTGACTGGGTAAACTTATGACGCTGGTAAACTTACATAGTTGGGCAGCGTTGTGGCTTCCTATGATCTTCCTTTACCGCGGCACTTGTCCTTGAGTACACAAGGACCATTTTGCCCTTTGTCTCGGTAGAAGCCACTTTCACAGAAACATCCATCCCTTGAGTCTCTTCTGCAGTGCGTCGATTCATAACCACAATACTTCTCACCACAATTGCTGCTTCTACCTTGCTTGTAATTTTCGTGTTTCCTGCAAGGTCGTCTGTGAACTGCGAAATGCAATAAAGAAATTACACCATCTCCAGCTAAAAAGAGCCATGTGTGGATGCGAAGCACCGAGCTTGCACTGGCGGCAGGGTAGCGTTGCTGATCATCGCGGAGTTGCTTCGGAGAGAAACCTGGGGAGGCGCAAAACACGCAGTCATGGACCGGTGTTTTCTACTCGAACATGCTAATCGCTGCTAATGGGCAACGAGAGACCGAAGACGCCGATTGTACACTGAGGCCCACAGTCCACTTTTAGCTAACGCACACGCTGAGAATTTTTATTATTCAACAAATAACAAGAAAAATCTCCCACTGGCACTACCTTGGAGGTCGAGATCTAGTGGATATATATACGGGGTGGCTAGTGAACAAAAATGAAGCGCGAGAAGTCAGCTTTTTTTTAGGGGCGAAGCTTCTTATAGCGGCACCCGTTCATCCCTCGTAGCCGATGTAGTAGTGTGTAACAAGTGTAACATTTTGACCTCCAAGGTGGTGCTGGTGAGAGATTTCTTATGTGCGTTGTTGAACATTAAAAATAGGGCTCAATGTACATGCCAATGGCTGCTAAGGGGAATGAGAGACAGGAGAATTCGGCTTTCAGTTAACGCACACGCTGCGAACTTTTTATTGTTCAACAACGCACAGAAGACAAGAAAGAGTTGCTACGTTATACTCGCTGGGCGGTAACCTCCTAGGTTTTAGAAAGGTTTAGCGAGCGTTGGGCCGCAGTGCTATGAATACAGTGAACTAGTATATACCATGAACTCGAGGTGGTTAAAGGTGGGAAGTAGACACGAAGCGCAAGCCGTAAGAAAGTGTGCGTGTGCCTCCTCTCGTTCAGTCCTTGGAATGTCCGCTGGATGGCGGTGCTTCTATATGAGGCATTTATGATTAAAATATGCGAGATGGTGGTACTTGGAGTGTTGAATAGGTGGATGAACGTACACATAGACAGATGCATGGACGGACGCACGGATGGCTGCACGGACGTATGGACGCATGGACGTACGCAGGAGCGAATGCATGGACGAAAGCAGGGACGGACGCACAGATGAACGTGAGGACTCACGAACAAACGCACGCATGGACGGGCGGATGGACGCACGGGCGGCCACACAGACGGACGCATGAATGGACGGAAGCAAGAACGAATAGACAAATGGATGCTTCGCCCCACTATCCATCATTCACTCCGTGGATATGCTGCCTTTTTTTAATCAAGAAAATCGCTAGCAGACGCTGCCTGCGTTGGCATTACAAGGCGAGAGAATTCACTTTTTCAAAAACGCCTCCCTGGGCACCGCCATAGCCCTCCTGGGGCTGTAGGTAGGTAGGTAATCAACTTTATTGATTCACGAAGGAATCATTTGAGGGGGGGGGTGGTTGGGGAAGTGGAATCAGGATGACGACGAGCCCTCGGGCCGCTCTAGGTGGCCGGACACTGCTGTGTTTCGGCGACCCTTCTGGCCCAGCTCACTGTCCGGAGCTGTAAACCCGGTTGCGAGCTTCGCAGAGCAGCCTCCCATCGCTCCTGGTGTTCTGACTCTTGCCACGGAGGCTTGGGTTTGTTTGGACAAATCAGAAATATGTGCTGGAAGTCGGCTCTGGTGCTAGGACATAAGTTGCAATTAGGCGAGGTTTCGCCATGTGTAAAAGGGAGAGAAGAAAAGGAGTCGTTACTGTGGCCGTTTGAAGTCTGCGCCACAAAGCCTGGTCACTTCTGGAGAGAGATTTATGTGGCGGGGGATACGTTAGGCGGGAATTTCGGTAAAATAGCGTGATATCGTGATAGCTGAGGAGTCGATCCCTGGCACTTCGAAGCGAAGGCAGGTCGCTGTGAGCCCGGTTGGCGAGTGCTCGGGCTTGGGTGTGAGCGGCCGTGTTGCCTGGGTGTCCACAGTGCGCAGGGACCCAGAGGAGGGTGATGAGGCGATCAGGCGAAAGAGATGATTCAAGAATTTTAGCAGCCGGAGAATTAATTCGGAAAGTGGCGAAATTACGAATTGCAGTATTTGAATCAGAAAAAATATACTCACCGGAGGAGTGAACAATGGCTAAAGCAATTGCCGCCTCCTCTGCTTCCAGAGATTCTGTCGAATTTGGAAGGGACGCACTAGTGACCAGTTTTTGAAATTCATCTACGACGGCTACCGCGAAAGCTCGATGATCTACATATTCGGCCGCGTCTACATAGACTGCGGGAGAATTGGGAGGGAAGCGCTTCTGAAGGGACTTGGCTCGAGCTTCCCGTCGCGCCCGATTATGTTCTGGGTGAGTATTTTTGGGTAGTGGCGGGATTAATAGGTTGCTGCTAACAGTGACGGGAACTGCGTGCATGGCCGTGGTGTGACTAGGAACGTTGATTCCAAGTCGGCGCAGGAGTACCTGTCCTGTTCCTGTGAGTGATAGTCTTTGATATTGGCTGAAAAGATGCGCCTCTACAAGCTCTCCCAGAGTGTTGTGCACCCCAAGTTGAAGTAGTTTATCCGTGGCTGTTGATTTAGGGAGATGAAGCGCAGTTTTATAGGCATTACGAATGAGTCTGTTAAGTTGCTCGATCTCCGTAAGTGAGAGATAGAGGTAGGGGATAGAATAGGTAATTCTGCACAGGCAAAAGGCCTGTATGAGGCGGCGTGTGTCTGTTTCTCTCATGCCGCGATGACGATTGGATATGCGCTTAATGAGGGAAGCTGTATTTTGAACTGAGGTGCGGATTAACTTTATGGTGTCAGCATTCGAGCCACTGGCGGAAATATTAAGGCCTAAAATATTGATTTTATTGACCCTGCGAATAGGGGTGTCATCAAGCATGACTTCAATGTGACATGTATCTTGCTTTTTAAAGTCAATTACTAGGAGTTCCGATTTAGCCGCCGAGCAGGTGAGCCCAATATTGTTGGCGTGTTTAACAACAATGTCAGCGGCCAACTGAAGCTTCATTTCAATTTCGCCATGGTTGCCAGTATTGACAAAGGTGGTGATGTCATCCGCGTACAAGGAGTGATTGATGGAAGAAAGTTTGGCAAGTTCCCGCGCTAGCGGTATGAGAGTAACGTTAAAAAGGAACGGGGACAAAACCGATCCCTGGGGCGTTCCCTTGCTACCTAGCGTGAAGGGATCGGTTTTGAAAGTGCCCAACTCTAGGCAGACGGACCTATTGCTGAGAAAGGCAGAGACATACCTGTGCGTGCGGGAGCCTACGTTTAGTTCACTAAGAGATTGTAAAATCGAGGAGTGAGAAACATTCTCAAAGGCCTTAGTCAGGTCCAATGCAAGGATGGCTCTGGTGATGTGTGGAAATGTAGGATTTAGCACGTCCTTCTTGAGCTGCAGCATGACATCCTGAGTGGAGAGTCCCGCTCGGAAGCCGTACATGGTGGAGGGAAACAGTTTTTCTTGTTCCATGTAGCGATTAAGACGATTGAGAATTACATGCTCCATCAGTTTTCCTGTACATGAGGTAAGAGAGATCGGTCTCAAATTATTAAGGTCTAACGGCTTATTATGTTTGGGTATGAAAGTCACCTTAGCTGACTTCCGTTCCTGGGGCAGCGTGCCCTGCTCCCATTGTTGATTCATGTAATCGGTAAGAGCTGCCTCTGACTTGGAGTCTAAATTTCGGAGTGTTTTGTTAGTAATTCCATCTAGTCCTGGAGCAGATGTGGTGCGAAGTTTGCTTAGGGCAGGCCAAACTTCCGCCTCTGCATTTGGTGCATCCAAGTCAGCATTGGGAGCTCCATTGTAGGTAGGTAACGATTCTCGCCTTGGGCCAGGGAAATACGTAGTTTTAAGAGCAGTTTCAACGTCTTGCCCTTGTTTTTTCTACTTCAAACAAGAATTTTGTAATTCGCTTATTACTTTAACATCGCGAGGAGCATGGATCTAACATATGGCGAAGCAGGGACCAAGAGTTCTTCATATGTAGAGTACCGTCGAGCCGGTTACATATCTGGTTCCATTGCTGCGATGAAAGTTCGGCCGCGTGTTCAGTTACAAGCTGGAGTGTTTGTGAGATTTTGCGTTCTAGCTTACGATTATATTTTTGCTTGAGCCATCGCTTCTCCAAGCTCTGATAGGCCTCCCATAGGTGGAGTAGCCTGCTGTCTATTGGATCACGGATATGTGCTGCTGGGGCTACTTTTTCGCTAAGAGCTACATCCTGTTTAAGCTGAGACGCCCAGTCTTTGTTGTCTTGAATTTATTTTTTCGGGTTTCGGTCTCGGATTTCGCGAAATTTATCCCAGTCAACAATATGTTTTAAATGAAACTGTGGACGAAAATTGGCATGGGGCAGTGTAATTGTTAGAATGTAAGGATCACTGCCTAGGTTGACCCCACTGTGTGTCCAGTTAGCTTGTCACACATTTTTAGTGAAAGTAAGGTCAGGGGTGGTATCTCTGCTCACACTGTTGCCAATTCGTGTTGGTAGCATGCAGTCAGTAACTAGAGTGCACCTGCTTCGCTGAATGTATTGAAGAAGGCTGGTGCCCTTCCGAGTGTTTCTCCTGTAACCCCAATCTACGTGCGGGGCATCAAAGTCACCCGTTACAACTATGGGAGCAGAGTTTGCTATTTGGATGGCCCTATCGATTGCTTCAAAAACAGCAGTGAGGCCATCTCTAGGATGAGAATAATTATTCAAAATAAAATATGTGCTTTGTCCTGTATGACGTGGGAGAAGTTCAAGAAGGAGACAGTCACTGCAAAGATCGGAAAGATCATGCGCTATAAACGAGATACTCCTGTGTATATAAGTGGTAGCCCATGGGGAGCTAGGATGCGAATGTACAGCCTGATAGCCGAGGAGTTTGCAAGCTTTTAAAGGCTCCTGTACGGAGATGACATCAGGGGCCCGTGTAGACCGCTGTATATAAAGTGAGAGGTTGTCTCTCTTGTTTCTTAATTCACGGCAATTCCATTGCCATATGCAGAGTGAAGAGGGTGAAGATGAGGCAATGGTGCAGGAGGGGGTTATGGCTGCGAAGGCGCTGGAGAGGGTTGAGATTGTGGGAGAGATTCGAGCCGAGCAACTAACGCGTCTAGAATACTCTCTATCTTATTGAAGCGCTCAGCAATTTGCGTAAAGCCTAAATCAACCTTTTGTTTGAGTTCCCGGTGTTCTTTCCGAATTCTTTGACTGGTGCTTTTAAAATCGTCCTCCGATGACTCGGGTTACTCTGTCCTTTTCTTTTTTGCTGGCTGTGGAGAGGAATCTATAATATCGGTCCCTGACTTGGCTGCCATATCAGGCTCTATGACAGAGGGGGAGATGGATAGGGGTGGAGAAGACGCGGGTGGGGCAGCTGTAAGTGCACTTAAACGTTCCAGCACCAGAGCCAACTGTTGCTTTAACTCTTGATTCTCTCGCATTAGACGTTCGATAGTCTCCTGAGTTTTGGAATTTTCTTTAGCGTCAGAGAGCATACAACAGGAGCAGGAGGCTTGCTTTGCCCAGCTCACCTTTTCGGGTTTTGTGCTGAAGTCGCGGCTTTGTGATGCACTTCGTCCGGGGCTTTTGCCTTTGCTGCCACGGTTTCTTCCAGGACTCCTGCTTCTGCTGCTACGGTTTCGTCCAGGACTCTTGCTTCTGCTGCTACGATTTCTGTCGTCGATGCTTGGAAAAAACTCCTTCTTGAGCTGGAACTCGGGCTGCTCCTGCTGGTGCTCTTGTTGCGGCCTTTGTCGTGGCCGAGAGAGACGGCTGAAGCCACGCTGAAAGCGTTGCTTGCATGCTCTGTCACCCGTCTTGTGAGCGTCCCCACAGATGACGCACTGCGGGGTGCAGGGATAGTCCTCCGGGTGTTTCTGTCCGCAGCTTGAGCAAGTGAGGCGATTTGGCAAAGGACATACATCTCGTCGGTGGCCGACTTGTCTGCAGTTTAGGCACGCTTCCACCTTCGGTCGAAAGTTGAAAACGGCGTAGAGGATGCCAAACATTTTGACTGATGGAGGAAGCTCCTCAGCCATGAAGTGAATGAGCACTGAGCGTGAAGTACGCCCCATGTCCCTTGCTTGGACTATTGGTAGAAGGGGATTCGCCCGACGTAATTCTTGAAGCAAGTCCTGAGGTGATTCACCATTCCAAGCGCTGTAGATGATTCCTGCCCGTGCCCCGTCCGGGGGAGCTATGTACGCGTGAAATCCCAGTTTTGTACCACGTAGCGTGAGTTCTCGTATTTTTGCATAGTTGGCAACTCGGTCGGCGCAAGATGTGGACACGGTGAAAATATTCTTGGCCAGATTGGTGCACACAAGATCTTCGTCGGCAACCACAGAGTGCAGTCCGCTTTTGGCGACTACAGCCGCTCGTAACTCTACGTCGTTGTATTGGGCAAGATCTACGCCCGCACTCGGACGAAAGACAATCTTGAAGTCATCGACTGGCAACCGTGGCAGTCGTTTTAAGCGAGGACGCGCCACAGCTGTGTTGTCAAGCTTTGAGGAAACGCTGGGCGGTGATTCCGTTTTGCGTGCTGGCGTTTCAGCAGCTGACGCCGCTTTACTTGACTGCGTTCCTTCAGTTTCTTTTGACTGTTGTCGAGGTGACCGTTGTCGGGCATTCAGGACTACACTCAATTCTTCTGGGTTGAATTCTGTGGCAGGTAAATCCATGCCACTCACCATGTATGCCATTGCGTCGCCGAATGAACTTGTGCACGCGCTTCGAAGCGCGAGCCCGACGCCGGTGCCGGTGGCGTTAGGGCTGACGAGGCGGCGTTCCCCCACTCAGCAAGAGTTGATGTTTGCAAAGCTCCTAGAGAACAAAGAGGTTTGAGGCACTCACCAGCAGCGTCGGCAACTTGCTGAAGTTCAAGAGAGACCACTGTTGGCACCAAAAAAGCAGTCTTGGTTCGACAAAAACTTTGTAGAATACGGAGCCCATGCGAGGCACACCAGCCTTGCCTGGCCCCCTAGCGGACTCCTTCTCCTGGGGCTGTGCAAATTAGCGCGTCCCCTCGAAAATGCACTGGCAATGCTGCGCCCTTAGCCTTTGTACTCCCGCACACAGCCCATCATGGCGATGTTTTTCCTTCTTGTGGAAAGGTGTATAGGGAGCGTAGAAGTGGTAAGAGATGAGGAGGGGACGCACATGCGCAGTCAAGCGGGGACGCCACCGGATCAAGCTTACACATAAGATACTTCGCATCTGAATCAACGATCAGTAAACACATGCAGCCACTCGCATTTATAGGTCATATAACACTTATACGTTCTACGTATTTCAAGTTCACTCGAGAATAATTATTATATTCTATTATGACCCTCAAACTGCACTACTCATATCAACTAGGCCGGAACGAGGTTGACGTTATTATTTCAGCAGGGGGCAATGCAGGTTGCCTTCAGATCTCTGACGAAAGCCAACTGTGATTCTCTGGTAATGGTGCGAAAGTGGCAGAAACTATGGGGGCTAGAAGGGGGAGGTGGCGTCAGCGCCCATGCGCCGCCGCAGGGAAAGCGACTCGTCGTTTCATGACACGGCCGCGGTAGCCGGGGTGGCGCTCCGGCCAGCTCTTCGATGCTTGTCGAAAGCGAAGCGAGGGGGTTGGCGCTGTTTCTTCCGTCGTTTGTTTACCGTTTCGCGCACGTGTTTCTTTGTGCCTTACAGGCTGAGTTCGTCGCTTTTTGTGTGACAAGTATGTCGCAGAAACTTATTTCCAGTCAGTACTGAGTGCGGTGATCTAAAGCGCTATGAGCTCTGGCGTAAAACCGAAAGCGTCGCAGACGCACTGCTTCGCGCCCGGCTGTTGTTCGGGCTACGTCTCTGCGAAGGAGTCCGGTCGGCAAGTGTCGTTGTTTTCTGTGCCCAAAGACCCTGAACGCTTCAAAGCCTGGCAGCGAGCAGTGCCACGTGGGGACAAACCACTGGAAGCAACCTCAGTTCTTTGTGAGCTGCATTTCGACGAACAGTACCTCGTGCGGTATTTCACCCACACTATCAACGGTGAGACAGTGCGAATTCCTCGTGACCGACCTAAGCTTACGGATAATGCAATCCCCACCGTTTATCCGAACGTCCCTGCGTATTTATCAAAGAAACCGCCCCAGAAAAGAACGTCGAGGACGTCTACGGGGGGCCTACCTGCAAAGATTCCGCGGTGTGAAGGAAGCGCCTCTGTGCACGACACTGCTGCCGACTCCCATGAAGATGGAAGCTTTTCCAACTCTCCAACCGCGCTTGATATCGCGAGTTGTGAACCACCAAGTGCCTATTGGGCGAAGCACAGGATCGCTTGGGCGGACAGTGCTACAGCATTCACAGTTTGTGCCATGAATAACGGTAAGCTCGCCTTAGAAAAAGTCGTTCTCTTCACTGCAAACAAGTGCAGCGTTCAAGCAAAAGTTTCCGTTCAAGCCACGGTAGTGAAGAACGTACAGGTCAGTAGCACTGCAATGGCGCAAGAGCTGCTTGCGGAAGCGGATTCTCTGATACCGTGCAAAGGACTCGGCGAAAAGGGCGAGTTCGCTGCTAATCTCAAACGCCAAGAAAAGACCTGTGGTGGGAAGACTTTCAGCATGTCTTGCCCCGGAGTGGCACAAGAACTAGGCAAAGCCTGCCCACAGTGTAGATACCTAAGAAAGCTACTGCTCAATCAGGCCTCCTACAAACGAAGGAAGGCACATGCTTGCACCCGGCCCCTTTCATACAAGCTGAAGATTCGCAGCATGCAACTGAAGAGGACGAAATCGAAAATTCTGAGAGTGAAGTTGAACATCGAGAAACTAAAAAGGAAAAATGCAAGCGAAGATTCCTCGGTGTTTGTGGATGTCATCAAATCCCTGCCCTCAAAACAGCAGCAGCAGGTAAGAGCATGCCTAGCAGCGGCGACGCGCAAAAGCACCAAAGGAATAAAATATGACTCTGAATGGGTGCTTGAGTGTGCAGTCATGTGCACGAAGAGTCCACGGCTCTATGAGCACATAGGAGAGCATAAGATTATGGTTCTTCCATCACGTACGTGTCTTCGGCGCTACTTGAAGAAGTTCAGAAGTGGCTTTGGCCTCAGCAGCAAAGTTTTTGCTGCTGTAAAAGAAAAAACAAAGTCGATGGACCCGTTTCAGTGCCACGGCGGCCTACTCATCGATGAAATGAAGCAATCGGAAAACTTGAGTCTTGCTTCGAATGGCAGCATTGAAGGCTTCGTTGACCTCGGGAAATTCACACCTGAAGCCGAGCGCTCACTTACATGTGATCATGTACTGGTGGTGATGTTCCAGCCCTTCAGTGGGAAGTGGCATCAGATTATTGGAGTATTTGCCTCGCATAGCAATGTTAAAGCAGAGACTCTAGCCAAAATAGTCTTTGAGTGTGTCATACTGTGCGAGAATGCTGGGCTCCACGTGTATTTCGTAACGTGTGACGGAGCTTCATGGAATCTGGCCATGTGGCATTCATTTGGTGTGGTTGGAACGAAGGAAAAAACTCTGTGCAGAAGAAAGCACCCCAGTGACCCCGAGCGTTTCCTTTACTTTGTATCAGACTTCCCTCATCTCGTCAAATGCGTGAGGAACAGCTTTGTTCGCACAGGCTTTGAGCTTCCAGAAGGGCACGCTGATGTTGACGGTATAGACTGTGCCCGAAACTCTGATGAAAGTCGTAGAATCACGCTCAAGGCAATGCCACACGTCAGTAAGTCCGTGGTTCGGCCTACTGGTTTTGAGGCTATGAGGGTCAACTACGCATTTTTGCTGTTCAGTGATGAATTCCTCCGTGGCCTTTTTCTCTACAGAGAAGATATTGAAGAAAAACATGGAGACCAATCTCCCACTGTCAACTTTGTAGTAAGGATGCGAAATCTTATTGAGGCCATGACTTCTAGGTGTAGTTCAGGTGCACTCAGGCCCGGTAACGCCCACAAAGCCTGCATTGAAAGCTTCTTGGCTCACTTGGACCTGTGGGAAACAAAATGTGAAAAAAAGTCTGAAAAAAAGGGGTCAGCTGGCTTCCTTAGCCAAACCTCCGCAGACGGACTTCGCGTCACGCTTTCAAGCACCCTACTCCTTCTGGAGTACGTGAAAACGAAATTGAATTACAAGTACCTCATGACAAGCCGGTTGTGCCAAGATCCGATGGAAAGGGTCTTTGGGATTGTTAGGCAAATGTCTGGGTCTAATGATCACCCGTCGCCCAGCATGTTCCTCATTTCCATTAATACTCTGACCTTCCAAAATCTTGCCAAGTCACCGTCACATGTCAATGTGTCTTCAGGAGTGCTAAGGAACCTGATAGACACCGAGGGTGCAATGGGCACCACGTCTCATAGGAGGATCGATGAACTGCTAGACATAGGCAACCTCTGTGAAGCACGTGAAGTCCTCAGCGGGTGTGGGCTTGACCACACTGACATGGTAGTGGAAGCCAGTGACTCAAGGCTCATCTATTACATTGGCGGCTATGTGGCAAGGAAAAGCATCGCAACCACAAAGTGCACCGACTGCTGTGCACAGCTCCTGCGACAGAACGTGGGGTCACTGCCAGCCGCAGCATGCCTCACCAATGCAGTGAACAGGGCTGGCCTGCTGCATCCATCAGCCAAGCTGAATGACCTGGTGACTTCGCTTGAGAACGCATTCACACGTTGCTTCAGCATCAAGGAGATCAAAAGTGACAGTATCCTGGACTTGATCTCATTTTTGCAGTTGGCTAAGTTGACCGTCATGGGCTGCCCCGACCACAACATGGAACTCACAAACAAGGTCATCAAATTCTACGTCCTCACCAGGCTGCATTTTCTTGTGAAAACTCAGAACACCAGCCAAAGTGACAAGCGTAAGAAGATGAAGATGCTAAAATTAAGAAGAGTGCTGTGAATTGAGTGGATTAGTTGCTTTTCCTCACTCTACTTTCAATGCAGCCTTTGTATGAGTTGTGTAAATATGTTGAAAAGTGATCACCATAGTTGAAAATGTGTGAACATGACTGACTTTTTTTTGTCGTCGAGATGAATTGGTGCCGTACTCAAATGCAAACGTTTTTATTGTATTTGTGCATGTTTTCAATGAAGTGAAGCGCTTTTACCTTTTCCCCCAATTGCAGACTTCATGTTTTTACTCTGCTTTCAGTAAAATGTGTTCTAAATTTGCAAAAATATAATCTGCACTTAAAAACTGAACAGTCTTTCTTTTATTAGTTAAAGTTATGTGCTGCAGTCGCAGATACAGACGCTTTCTGTTTACGTGCAGATATTGATTTCTTGTCAGTTGTTCGGATTGGAAAAAATAAATCGTTTTTATGCTTTGTGTACTCATGCAAACAGCGGGTATGGTCTCTTCCTTGTATTTTATCGAAACTAACGTCGAGTGCAAAATGGGAAGTGTGGAGTAGAGCATGGAAGTCGGAAGCGAGGGATCAGTGCCGTTCGGGATTTCATCGGTCATGCGCATCGGAATAGAACACTTCGACGTGCTCAGTAAGAGTTCCGAAGTATATGCCACTTAAGGCCACTTGCGTGCTTAGTAAAATTAGACTTGCGCGTGCGGCGAACTTCTAATTTGCGCTTCTGCCGCGCGCTCAGCCGTAGAGCGAGCGGCCGAGCGGGCATCGCACTACGACAAGCAGCACCACCGTGCGCCAGGCATGAAACGGCGCATCGCTTTTGACCGGCCCTTGGCGTCACCTCCCCCTTCTAGCCACCATAGCAGAAACCGCTAGATGTAAACGCCGCTGGTCTAGTCCACATTTATACTACATGAAAATCTCACCGCAGTGTCTCCAAGATGAAGTTTCATACAATAATACCTAGAGAGGAATCTGGCGCTGCAATCGGGAACCCTCATGAGAATTATGGGAAGTACAAGCTTTCGATTGGATCGCGTTAGCCAGCGAACTGTCTACGAATCTTTTTCTACTGTTTCAGTTTCATTATTTGCATAGAGTGGGTAGTGTGGTGTGTGCAAATAACTGAAGCGGCTCTTTTGTTGTTCAAATGGCTGAAAACTGCTAGGCCTCTGAATTTACTGCAACATTGCAGCTGTATAAGTCTTGCTTGACTGTTTAAACGAAGCGTCGTCGACTTACCGCGGAGCATGGATGTAGCGTCCCATGCCAGTGCAGGATATTACATCGAGTTCACGTTTGTTGTCAGTGCGTCTTACCAAAACTCGTTGAAATCAACTACAAAACGACTGCGATGAGAAGTAGACGCACGTCCCGCTCTTCTGACTCGACTTTACAACAAAACGATTGGTGTGTTGGGGGCCGACCGTTCGAACAGACGCACCTGGCATCGCAGCAGACGAAACATTAAGTGTTTCTCACCTAATACTGTGCTACTATTTTCATAAATAGGTATTGGGTTCTTTCGAGGGAAAACAAGAATGTTTGTTTTGAAATGTTGTAAAGAATAATTCATTACATCTTGCATGATGCCAAATCTGGACCACAATGGCCCTGGTGAGTGAATTTGTCCAGGTTTCACTTCTACTGCCTATTCACAAAAACCTTTTTGCATTAAAGTTGGCGTGCAAAAAATAAAGCAAGTTTCAATTAGAGTTAACCTCATTACACTTTTTTAACACTCGGCAAACAAGCGTCACGGATCTCCAGTATGTAATTCATCTGAAGCAGATCCGAAGCCTGTAATTCCCATAATTCCCATGGTGGTACAAGCGCTGTTGAAGGAGCCCGCGTAGACACTAGTGCCACATTCTCCTCTAGGTATTATTGTATGAAACTCCATGGTCTCAACAAAATAGAATGTTCGACATACTAAAATGTCGTGCACAGACATAAAAAGGGGGCAAAAATTTGTCAGTCTTGTCTGGTATGCTTGAGCGAATGTCTGGTCAACAATACGACCACAAGCTGGCGCTCTTGTTTTCGCGTTTGCTCACATAAAAGTGTGACGGCGTGTGCCTTCACTTGCTTACATGTTTTGCTCAGTTCTGGCGCAGTGTACACGGTTCCACTAAGGTCCCTAGATGAAACAAGTTTCCAAGGTAGCGACACCCTCCCTTTTCCTCCTCGCTTATTTGCCTGAAGCGCCCCCTAGAAGGTTCAAAATTTTCATTCAAAAGCGAATGTTTGGGTTTTGTTGCTACGGTGAATAGATGTAAATGAAACAAAATGGAACAAAATAAGACGTAGAATAAGCAGTTACCTTTATGAACATAAACGGCACAACACAATAGCAAGCGGGATGTGCGTTACTCAACCGGCAACGTTGTGCAGTTCTATACTTTACACCACTAGCCATGGCGTCTCGCGTAGTACATTTTAGTTCTACGGCCGCGGTATTTCGACAAGTCCTAACTAGTCCACTTCTCCGATTGTGTTTTGTTCGTGCTGTGACACAGTGAACGTGCTTCTTGCTGGATCCTGTAAGTGGCCACAGGGCGTGACGTTGTGATGATTGATTACAACCGGCTTGTGCACACGCAAGAAAAAAAAACTACGATCAGACTGGTACGAGCACTCGTCCAGCAGCACTGCGATGACGTTTTTTTTTAAATGTGCTCATTTGGACAATCGTGATGCCAAGTGATTCTGATGCGGTGCTGGGAACTTCCTGAAAAGTGACAGTTCTACTAGTGAGGTGTCTCGAAGCAGCGCGTTTCGGCTCAAGCGGGAACTGGTCAAGAGTGAAATGTTTCTGAAGGTGCGTTGATTACAACCTACAGCTGCTCTGTATACGTACATACCCACATGTATTTGTACCACCTGGCATGCACTAGACACGCATTAGACGCGCGCCTGGCGTTTCAATAAAAACTGACAAGTGAAC
Source organism: Rhipicephalus annulatus (assembly GCA_013436015.1). Taxonomy (NCBI): domain Eukaryota; kingdom Metazoa; phylum Arthropoda; class Arachnida; order Ixodida; family Ixodidae; genus Rhipicephalus; species Rhipicephalus annulatus. The sequence goes on along the minus strand of WOVY01000311.1, from coordinate 205,250 downwards.
TCGCTTCGCAGATCTGCGTCGACATACGTTGACGGAGTTGCACGAAAGCATTCGCGTGAAATGGTTCATAGTTGCACTTCATGGTGCGCTTCATCTCGGAAAGCACGAGGGAAGTTGAAGAGAGCGAAACCATTTTTTGTTGTTTACGGCAACGCAGCATTGCTGAAAAACGCAGATGTTGCATTGAACGAGCATGGCGAAACAATCTTGGTCGACTTAGCGCACACCGAAACGCTCCTCCTCTTCAGCTTATGTTCTGGCTACGATTTTGTCTTTGGTCACGGCGAGAATCCGGCTGGAGCCATATGCGCATGCGTACTCGTTTTGAACCTTTTGCATAATAATAAATAACACCACCAGCCATTTGCAAGATCACGTGCAAGTAATGCACCAATTACAGACGTGGATGGCAGAGAAAAAGAGGAGTAATCGAGAGAGTGAGGAGGACGGCTCGAGAACAATGAGTGACGCTACCTTGTTTCATCTAGGGACCTTAGGTTCCACTCGGCGGTATAAATTAGAAGCATACATTCTAAACTTTGTGTGGTTAGAAAGATTTTAACAACGAAGCATTTTATCAAAAGATTGCGTTTCTATAGCCGAAAGAATGAGAAAAGGATAGAATGAGGAAGAAGTAGAGGAAGAAAAGCAAACAGGGGAAGCGAGAAAAAAAAATAGGTAGCAGGAGAGCAAGATATAAAAAAGGAGAGAGAGAAAGGATAGAGAAATGAAGAGAGAAAGGGGGGCTCAACATAGCTTTGCGTGATTAACTTGACTTTCCTAAGTTGAGCCAGATGAGCTGTCCGAGTTCATGCGGCTTAACTGATGTATCTCAAGGCTAGGCTTCGCTGGTATGCTAAGAAATGCGGCCAAGCTCCACAGCTGCATGCTTCGGGCTTGGCAGTCTGTAATGTTTTACACATTGTATTAAGTACGTGGTTCTAAGTGATACTACGATATCAAACCTTTTAAATGTCCTTTTAGCGCGACTGGCCTTTCTTTTTTTAGAATGTGCTAATGGTTTCGAATAGGTGATGTACTTGGTTGGCTATGTTATTCATATTTGCTATATTTGGCAAAGTTTTTGTAGCAGCTGTCACTGCTGCTGTGCTAAACGTGAGTCAAATTACAACCACTCATGCGTGTGAGACACGTCAGCGCAAAGCATAAGGACATTAGTATTAAATACATTTAATTACGTTGTAGTTTCCCCGAAAGTCATTCAGCCCTGGAGTACAGTTATATTTTGTCACCAGAGAGCGTCAATCGTTGATGGGAGGGCAGTGGCACTATGTGGAGAGTGCTGTACATTAGAGTGTAGGGAGACCACGGTGTTTCGCGGTTATTGTGTTTTATACTTCTCATCCTGTCACTATCATCATACTTAGACTTTTTTTTTACTTTACCGTTGCTTTATATGCTTAGTATATGGTCAGAGCATCCTGTTATAAGCTCTCTCTCTCTATCTGTGCGCTTCTATAGCTTGGAAGCCAAAAATTTTAATCGCCAGATGCATAAACCTCGTAATGTGCACTACATTATCTTCAAGAATATCTCGCGTCCGAGCTCACACATTTGTAACATATTTTACAATGCTTATGGTATTCCGAAGATATTCCTACCTGCAAGCAAGCGCATTACTGATATCTATGTTACTCTCAAATAGAATCAAGTCGCACAGGTTGATTGATTTGCAGGGTTTAACGTCCAAAAACCACCATATGATTATGAGAGACGCCGTAGTGGAGGACTCCGGAAATTTTGACCACCTGGAGTTCTTTCACGTGCACCCAAACCTGAGCACACGGGTCTACTACATTTCCGCCTCCATCGGAAATGCAGCCGCCGCAGCCGGGAATTGATCCCGTGACCTGCGGGTCAGCAGCCGAGTACCTTAGCCACTAGACCACCGCGGCGGGGCAAGTCGCACAGGTTGAACAGCATTCCCGGTATTGTCACCAAACAACGTTACGGTGGCTTATGTCAACTCTTCCACACCGGCTGGACCATCATTACAACGACATGGTAACGAATGCATCGTAAAGGCTGACCCAACGCCTCCTAGAAAAATTATGCCTAGAACGTCGCTCTTTTTCCCATAGGGAGCTCCCTGCCAAGTGTTTTGACCAGGCGCCGTGCGAGAGCGCTCGCTTCCGTACCGCCTTCTGTTCGGGCTGTTCGACTGTACCATTCGGCTGTTCGGCTGTACTGCTTCAGTTCAGCTTCAGTTCGGGGTTCAGTTCGGGCTGTCACGGTGGATGGACGTGTTTTTGAGCGCTCCGGATCGACTGCGCAGATAAGTGTTTTTGCATGTTTGGAGCTTGTCTTTATAAGGCAGCGGTTGAAATCTTCGTAGCACTTTTTTATGGTACGGCTTTTTCGGGGGCCAGTCACCAGGTATTTATTAGTTATTGTGGGTGTGTGTGTTTGAAATTTTTCGTTGTTGTTTTTTCTTTTGCCACCCCGTGGGGCAGGTGCGCGTACATTGAACACGCAAATTTTTGTAGTAGAGCTTAGACTTTCTTTCTTTTCGTAGTGCAGGGCTCGAGTTTAGTAATTATCGTGTATAGGTGCAATTGGTGTCAGAAAGACATGGTTCAAAAGACTGTAAAGTGTTCAGGATGTGGAGTGGGTTTGAAAGTGCACCCAAGCGTAGAAGCGGATAGAGAAGAGGCTGACGCGAAGTGTAGGCAATTTGAGGTTGAGGAAAAAATGGAGAAAATGACGGTTGCCCAGAGCGAACTGCTGATGAGAATCGCCGAGCTCGAGACTGCGTTGGCGACAGAGCAAGAGAAAACGAGGGCAATGGGAGAAAGACTGAAGTCCGCCGAGTAAGCACTAGCGAAGCTGAACAAAGAAGTGGCCTACGGAGAGAACAGTAGGGAACCGGCAACCAGAACGGTGGAGAAGGAAGAGCAAGCAAGTTTGAAAAAAACAGGTTCAGCCGGTTCAATTGTCGCAAGGCCCAGCTTCAGCGAGGTAGTGGTGGGGCTGGGAGGGGACAAAGCAGCCGGCGTCACAGGTGCAAGTAGCCCCCAGGTGCAGGACGCTCCAGCTGAAAAGTCTCAGCATGTGATAATCGCCGGGGAATCGAATTTAAATCGATGCACATAAGCCATCAAAGAGAGGGTGAGAGGTGACAAGAGGGTTGCAGTAGGGGCGTTCCCAGGACGCAAGCTTGAAGCAGTCATGAGGCAAGTGAGCGCAAAACTCAAAACTACAGCTGATAGACGAAACCTCGTGATAATTTCAGGTGGTTAAAACAATGTCTTAAACGAAGATACAGCAGGACTAGCAACCACACTGGCGAAAGGCGTCGATGACATGCACGCCACTTCTCCTAAGGTACATGTAATGATATGCACGATACCGGAGGTACCGGTGCGTGATAGCAACCTGCAAAGAGCGGTTGTCAACGCAAACCAAGAGATATGGCGGATGAGTCGAGAGAAAGGCTTTGAGGTGGTGGTGCATAGGCGGGGTGGTTTTAACGAGACAGAATTCACTTCGATGGGCGGCTAGGTCATGAGGTGGGTCGGCGACTTGCAGGACGCGCAGTAGCTTTTTGGGGGGGCAAGCGAGCCCTTCGGGGTGCAGGATAGCTAGTAACGAGGAAAACAACCAGGGAGACTCTTCGACAGGTGGTATGGACAGATACGATTCCAAAGTGGCACCAATATCTAAGATAGGTAGAGTCCGGGGCATAAATAGACGTAGCCACGAGCGCCGAGCCAATTCAGACATAGGGTATATTAACATGCAGGGTGGTAGGAACAGGCTGAAGTGGGAAGAGATAGAAGAACAGCTAAGGGAAGAGAGGCCGATGGTATACGGTTTTGGAGAAACACATCTCAGAGACATGAAACAACCTCCGACTCCGCATGGTACTACGCGTGGGAATATTGTAATAGAACAGGAGGCAGCAGAAAGGGGGGTGGTATTGGGGCATTCATTCATAAAAGTACAGACTGGCAAAGGGTCAAGCAGAAGTGTAAGGGACATTTATGGCTAAAAGGGAAAGTGGCAGGGCAAATGACACTCCTTGGTTTCGTGTACTTGTGGACGGGAGCAAAGGCCAGAGAGGAAAACCAGGCAATGGTAGAGTGTATATCAAAGGACATCAGGAGTTAGGAAGAGAGTGCGAGATAAATGTACTAAAAGACATAAATGCGCACATAGAAGATATAGATGGATATACCGACCAGACAGGCAAAATGATCATGGATATGTGTGAAAGGCTTGATTTGATCATTTGCAACAGTACCGAGAAGTGTGGAGGGCAAATAACATGGGAGGTAGGAAGGCTGCAGTCGACGATAGATTATGCACTGATGTCACATAGGATATATAATAAGCTCAGGGGAGTGCACATAGATGAAGGTGGCTCCGGAAGTCTGTGTAGTGATCACAAACGTATCAAGCTAAGTTTTCGAAGAGCAGTGAAAGTGGGAAGGAGACAAGATGAGCAACTACAGGAAACTTTTTTTCCAGAAAGGCAAAATGAAATAGCCACTAAACAAATTGAGAAAGTAATCACGGAGGATAATAAGACAGTGTGGACATACACGAATCTAATTTGACTCTTTGAGCTAGAGCTTGCTAATACGCGTGACAAATCACCCCGGAAAAGAAGACACAAACCCAAAAGTTGGTGAGATGAGGAAGTTCAGAGAGCCATAGCAAAACGTCAGGAAGCCTCTAGGGAACACAGTGTCACAGAACGAGCGCTCAAAAAGGGCGCGCCGCCAAATTCCCGCGACAAAACACCGGAGTGACGCCGCGAGGTCAAAAGAAAAAGAAAAAAAGGACAACAAGCTCCCCGGGCACGCTCCCTTTCCTCTCGGAGGCGTGGGTTCGCCCACGAACCTCCTCACCCCACAACGGCGGCCGAGCGGGCACTCGAATGTTCTAGATGGAAAGGGGCGTGGTGATCCCGGGTTGAATCATCCGTCGCGGACAGTTTCGTATCGTCTTGAACTTTCCCCCTACCTTCGCTGCGCATCGCGCCGACGAAATGATGAAAACTTTCTGGAATCTCGCGCGGAAGGTATTTAATCGAGCAGCCGAGACGAAAGATCAGGAGCAGACGGAAGTTAGCGCCAGAGCGCGTAGGAATTCCGCCGTGTAGTCGGCGAAGGTTTTGTCCGTAGAAACAAAGCAGGAGAAGAAGATGATTTCCACCTGAGGGGTGACGACTCGAGCTACAGGCAAGAGTGTGTGTTTACCGCTATCGAGCGAAGACGCGTGGAAACAGCTGCGTGTGTGAAGCCGACGTGTTTCCCGCAAAGAAGTGTGAAGCTTGGAGAGTGGCCAATTGAAAACGCGAGGTTTCCTGGAAGAGAAACTTCGGCGAGGTTTCTTGGAAGAGAAACTTCGGGGCAGCGGAACGACAGAGGTTTCCTCGAAGAGAAACTTCGGGGGCAGCGGAACGACAGAGGTTTCCTCGAAAAGAAACTTCGGGGGCAGCGGAACGACAACAACGCTGGACTTTGAATGAGTGATTCTCGGAAGAGTATCATCCAAACTTTTGTTCCAAGAACTTTGGACTGAATAGGTTTTCTATCTCGTTAGTCTTTAAGTGTATTGGTTGTTCAATGCATCCGACTGCATTGTAAGTGCGTATTGTTGTCTGTGTCCGTTGTTTCGAGGGTGGCTGATTGTACTGTGTAGTACGTTGTTTGATTGGTGACATATTGTATGCAACTATTGTGGAGTGTGCATACTTGTGTATTGTTTTTGATCTGCCAGTATTGAGAATATAATTTTCTTTTGTTTATCAACTCTCGGCTCTGACTTGTTCTTTGGGCCACAGCCGGCATCCGCTGGCGCGCCGAAAAGGACCACTTCTAGATTGTCCACGCTTTCATGGTGCGGTTCGGGGGGCCGATACCTCGGCCCTTGGAATTAGCTCGGCGATCGCCTCCCTAATTAACGGGACCCATGGCAATTAATCTGGCGTCCGCGACAGGACCTTTTGGTGCACAGTGTGTCCAAAGTAGTGAGAAAGAGCCTCGAGTTGTTGATAGTGCTATCGGAACAATTTTGTGTGCTGTTCAGTGTTCTCGTTAACGAGTGCAGGAGAGTGTTTCGATATACTGAGTTAGGCAGATATTTTTTGCACGCGCCAAGGTTTTAATTGCGAGACACAATGGATCTCGAAAAGTTAGTCGCTCTTGGTGAGAAGATGGGTCTTTCTGGCGCCGAACTACGGAAGTGGGTCACCCAGAAGGAAGAAGAAAAAGAGAGGGCCAAGGAAGAAAAGGCAGCTGAGCTGGAAAAAGAAAGGTTGGCGGTCGAAAGAGCCAAAGCGGAAAAAGAAGCTGAGTTGGAGAGAGAAAGGCTGGCCGCTGAGATGACGAAAGAAGAAAGAGAGGCAAAGGAGTGACAGCTGAAAGAAGAAAGAGAGCAGCAATTGAAGTTGGAGCTGGAGAGAGAAAAGCTGGCCACTGAGAGGGCGAGAGAAGAAAGAGAGGCAAAGGAGCGACAGCTGAAAGAAGAAAGAGAGGAAAGGGAACGGCAGCGACAGCACGAAATGGAACTCGAGCGGCTCCGTTTGTAACAGCGAAGTGAAACTTCGGTCCAAGCTAGAGTTGAAAGCAGCGAACGGGAGCACCACAGCTTCCGCTTGAACCCAAGCAAGCTGCTCGTAGCGTTTGATGAGAGGAAGGATGACCTTGACGCGTACCTTCATAGATTTAAGACAATTGCAAGGAGCCAGAATTGGCCGGAACATCAATGGGCTACTGCTTTGAGTACTTGCTTGAGTGGTGAAGCGCTCAGTGTGTACGGCAGGCTGACGCCGACCGATGCAGCCAACTATGCAAAGGTGAAAGCTGCTTTGCTGAAGCAATTTAGATTTACTGTGGCAGAATTCCGGGACAGATTTTGGACAGGAAAGCCAGCTGATGGGGAGACGGCTACGCAGTATGCCGCCAGACTTTGCCATTATTTCGACAGATGGATTGAACTTTCAGGGACAGCGCAGGAGTACGATGAACTTAGAGAGCTCCTAATTAGAGAACAATTTTTTACTAGTTGCCACCCAAGCCTGTCGCTGTACTTGAAAGAGAGAAAGGCTGAGTCACTTGAAGGAATGCTTGAATTGGCTGATCAATTCCTGGAAGCGCAAGGTGGAACTAATTTGGCCAAGGACAAGAAGGAGTGTCCTGAAGATTCGAAGAAATCGGCTCCCGAAGAAAAGAAGCATGCACCGGAGAGCATTCTGTGATGTTTTCTGTGTAACCGAGTGGGTCATCGCCCGAAAAACTGTCGAACGATCTTTACAAGCCCTATGGTTGTAAAATGTTTCAAGTGTGGTCAGACTGGGCAAAAAGCAGACGCATGTTGAAACGGAGCGAGTCAAACTCACCAGGTATCCTGTGTGCAGGTGGCACCAAAATCCGGTAATAATGCCGTCACAGATGGATTCGTAGAGTTGAAAAATGGGGAGAAAATTCCTGTTGTGGGTGCTGTAATGGCAAAACAGCCAACCGGTGTTACGAAGGGAATGCCAACGCTGCCTGGGAAAGTTGCGGGCAAAAAGGTTACGGTGTTAAGAGACACCGGTAGCTCCACGGTTATCGTGCGGAGAAACTTGGTACGGGAAAGTGAGTTAACAGGCGAAACGAAACCGGTTTGCCTAATTGACCGTACGGTTCGGATGCTTCCCGAAGCAGAAATTGAGGTTGAAACCCCGTACTTCAGCGAGAAGGTTACCGCTCTATGTATGACGACTCCCCTGTACGACCTTGTCATCGGAAACATCGACGGAGCGCGAGGACCGAATGATCCGGAATGTTTGGGAGAAGACCCTAAGATAGAGCCCTCGCCAACCCAGCGACCGCCAGATACAGTAGAGGAGCACCCGTGACGGATCTCACTAGAGCCCAAGGTGACGCCGCGGAGCAAGGAACCATAAATGATAAGATGATCGTGTTGAATGAGTTTACGTGCTGGGAAGCTGGACGTACGTCGGCACGACCTCAACCGACCGACAGTGTAAAAGTGACGGAGTCGGCCAGCCAGGCCCAACGTCCTGACATGAACAAGCGGGTGAATAACCGGGCAGGATCGATTGAGCGTCATGACCAGTTAACAATGTCGGAAGTGACAACGATGGCTGAAACGCCACCTCAGATACCGTCGTTGGAAAGGGCTCGCCGGAACAAAACGAGCAAAAACAATAAGAAGAGATCGAGAGAGCACTGCAAGAAAGGGCGCAAGCGCCGCTCGAAATGCAGAGGATAGGTGCTGAGGTAAAATCGGAATGTGTTTGGCAGGGCTGAGTGCCATATGTTGTGTTAATGTTCTCGTTATTCTGTGTCACAAGTGTCGAAGTGTTTGTGCTGTGATGTCGAGCGACATCACAACTGTATGTCGAGCGAGTCAAAATGTGATATGATGTATAGCATTGTCCCATTATTGTAATGAGAAAACTCTGTACATTTGTATTGTTTGGAATACGTAATGGAGTATTGTATTCATGTACCGGTGGTTATATTCTATGTGTTGTGAGATTGAATTGCAATGTACAGTTGTATTAAGTGATCTATTGTGAATGTGAAGTGTCATGAGCGACGGTTTGTGTTACAGTCTTTTAGGGTGTGTGCTGACTTTTCGCGCTCGTTTGTGTGGTTTTGAATATTAAGAGATAATATTATTAAAGTGGGGGGCAGTGTCACAAAACGAGCGCTCAAAAAGGGCGCGCCGCCGAATTCCCGCGACAAAACGCCGGAGTGACGCCGCGAGGTCAAAAGAAAAAAAAATTGCCCGCAGCTTCCCTCGGGGGAACACTGAGGAGGATGCGGAGCATATAATTGGTTAACGGGGTGTTAAAGTGCGACTTACTTGGGTCGATGGCTAAATTGGTTAACGTGGTTGTAGGAGGGGGTGTTAAGTGAGTGAACACGTACACACGTATGCGAAAGGACGGCGCTGGTCGAAGGGACGTCGATCATTGTGTTTGTGGATTCGTTGGAATTCATTTCACCGCGACCTTGGACGTCGACGCGCCGTACAAACCAACCGACGAACGGCAACTGAGCGAGCGAGCGCCGACCTTGAGTATATATACAGCGCGACGGCGCATGCACTGTCAGCTGTTGAATGTTCTCGAAGGAGAAGCGCGCGCGCGGCACAGATGGCGACGGCGCGACGGCGCATGTGCTGTCAGCTGTCGAATGTTCTCGAAGGAGAAGCGCGCGCGGCACAGATGGTGGGTGACGGCGCGACGGCGCATGCGCGCGCGTCAGCTGTCAAATGTTCGAGAAGCAGTGCGGACGGCGTGGACGGCGCACTACAAGGCGCGAGTATAAGATGCTTCCGCATCTAAAAGAAAACAAGCTCCCCGGGCACGCTCCCTTTCCTCTCGGAGGCGTGGGTTCGCCCACGAACCTCCTCACCCCACAACGGCGGCCGAGCAGACACTCGAATGTTCTAGATGGAAAGGGGCGTGGTGATCCCGGGTTGAGTCATCCGTCGCGGACGGCCCTCGTATCATCCCGACCTTTCCCCAAGCCTTCGCTGCGCATCGCGCCGACGAAATATAACTTTCTGGAATCTCGCGCGGAAGTTATTTAATCGAGCAGCCCAGACGAAAGATCAGGAGAAGACGGAAGTTAGCGCCAGAGCGCGTAGGGATTCCGCCGTGTAGTCGGCGAAGGCTTTGTCCGTAGAAACAAAGCAGGAGAAGAAGATGATTTCCACCTGAGGGGTGACGACTCGAGCTACAGGCAAGAGTGTGTGTTTACCGCTATCGAGCGAAGACGCGTGGCAACAGCTGCATGTGTGAAGCCGACGTGTTTCCGGCGAAGAATTTTGAAGCTTGGAGAGTGGCCAATTGAAGACGCGAGGTTTCCTGGAAGAAAAACTTCGGGGCAGCGGAACGACAGAGGTTTCCTGGAAGAGAAACTTCGGGTCAGCGGAACAACAGAGGTTTCCTGGAAGAGAAACTTCGGGGGCAGCGGAACGACAACAACGCTGGACTTTGAGCGAGTGATTCTCGGAAGAGTATCATCCAGACTTTTGTTCCAAGAACTTTGGACTGAATAGGTTTTTTATCTCGTTAGTCTTTAAGTGTATTGGTTGTTCAATGCATGCGACTGCATTTTAGTGCGTATTGCTGTCTGTGTCCGTTGTTTCGAGTGTGTCTGATTGTACTGTGTAGTACGTTGTTTGATTGGTGACATATTGTATGCAACTATTGTGGAGTGTGCATACTTGTGTATTGTTTTTGATCTGCCAGTATTGAGAATATAATTTTCTTTTGTTTATCAACTCTCGGCTCTGACTTGTTTTTTGGGCCACAGCCGGCGTCCGCTGGCGCGCCAAAAAGGACCACTTCTAAATTGTCCACGCTTTCGTGGAGTGGTTCGGGGGGCCGATACCTCCGCCCTTGGAATTAGCCCTGCGATTGCCTCCCTAATTAACGGGACCCGTGGCACACAGACATGCTAAGCAGCAGGGCGAACCGACAGATGATGTTGAAAGAAAATGGGAAATCTTTCTAAGCTATAGAAGGGATGCATCCCTTCTGATCAATGAAAAGATTAGAAGAAAGGGAGCTCAGTGGCTGGCAGAAGTGCATAAAAAGATAGAAAGGCAGCTGCGAAATTTTGGAACCATCTAAACTCTTTAAGAAACGAGACGAGCCTAGAGCAGAGTTTTATAACTGCAGCCCAAGGTGCTTGGCTAGAAGGGGACGAAGCTATTCAATATATAAAAACAAGGGTGACAGAAAAATTTCAACAAAGAAGTACTCTATGCACCACAATAGACAAGGACGAATCAAGTGGTGCAATGGCTCCATTTTCACAACGAGAGTGGGAAAGGGCTGAGAAAAAGGTTCCTAGTAGTACATCAACAGGCCCAGATGGCATTCCAATTATTCTAATAAAGACATTAAAGCCGAAGTTTAAGCAGGCTTTGAGAGAGGCCGTGAGCAAAATAATAATCGATGGTGAAGTTCCCGATGGATGGAAACTTAGCACGAGGAGCATGATCTATAAAGGAAAGGGGGTAAAAGCTGACATAAACAACTACCATCCTGTAACAGTGACATCAGTGGTCTACAGGCTGGCGATGCAGATTATAAAGGAAAGACTGCAGGCATGAATAGAGAATGAGGGGGTGCTGGGGGAACTGCAGAATGGGTTTCGGAAACACAGGAGGTTAGAAGACAATCTGTTCTCACTGACGCAGTGCATCGAAATAGCAGAAAAGAAACACAGGCCCCTGTGGCTAGCATTTTTGGATATCAAGAGAGCGTACGATAGCGTGGTTCAAGAGGAATTGTGAGGAATACTGGACACACTAGGCGTGAAACATGTAGTCACTATCTTTTCAAGGATATCTATAAAGGTAACAAGGTAGTTATAAACTGGGAAAAACAGGTATCCAAGCCTGCAGAGGTAAAACGGGGGCTTAGGCAGGGGTGTCCCCTGTCAACCTTATTATACATGATGTACCTACAAGGATTAGAGGCCAAATTAGAGGGACGTTGACTGGGCTTCAACCTCTCTTCAGTCAAACAAGGAAAACTTATTGATCAAGCACTACCAGCATTAATGTACGCAGATAATATAGTGCTAATGGCCAACAACAAGGAAGATTTTCAGAGATTGATGGACATCTGCGGTAATGAGGGAGATAGGTTAGATTTTGGATTCAGTAAGGAAAATATAGCAGTCATGATTTTCAATGACAACGAAGGTAGTGAGCTTAGAATGCAGGAGGTCACGCTAGAGATAACAGATAAATACAAATATCTGGGCGTATGGATAAGCAATGGGACCGAGTACCTGAGGGAACACGAAATATACGTGACGACTAAAGGTAAAAGGAATGCAGCAGTCATAAATAATAGGGCACTGTGGAATTACAATACGTATGATAGTGTGAGAGGAATATAGAAAGGGGTCATGGTTCCTGGGCTGACGTTCAAATATGCGGTCATGCGCATGAGATCGGAAGTTCATGCAAGATTAGAAATTAAGCAACGTGGAATAGGTAGGCTTGCTTTAGGAGCTCATGGGAATACACCAAATCAGGGAGTACAAGGTGATATGGGATGTACATAATTTGAGGGCAGGGAAGCTAACAGCAAGATAAAAATTGAGAAGCGATTGAGAGAAATTGGGGAGGAGCGTTGGGCTAGGAAGGTTTTCAGCTACTTGTACATGAACAATGTCGATACGAAATGGAGGAAGCAAACCAGGAAATTGACTGGTAAATACTTAGAAAACAGCAAGAAAGTGAAGGAAGCGGAGACTGACATGTGAAGAATGGGCATGATAAAGAAGTCCGCACTAGAGATCTATCGAACTTTTAAGCAGAAAATTGCCAAGGAAACGACCTATGATAATACTCGGGGTAGTTCTCTACTGTTTGAGGTCAGGGCGGGAGTACCGCGAACCCAGACATATCGGGCCAAATACGAAGGGGAAGACACAGTATGCAGTGCGTGTGGAGAGGAAGAAGAAACTGCCGAACACTTGATAATGTTCTGTAAAGGGCTTCACCCTATAGTTCAGGATGATGGCACAGAGTTTTTCAAAGCACTGGGGTTTAGGGACCGGGACGGAAAAATAGACTTTAAGCGGGTAGACTTAACTAGAAGGAGGTTATCTGACTGGTGGCTAAAGTCAAGGCATGAGTGAAAACTAAACTCTTCACTGCAAAGTGCGAATCCTCAAACTCACTTTTAAAAAAAATAAATCTAGTATTTTTGGTTCATTAAGTATTACGGCTTGGTGGCGCTAGCCACCGCCCGATCTAAAGGGTACAGCCATATCCATCCGTCCATCCATCCATCCATCCTGGTCACGTGATAACCCCAGCGCAGCGAATGGCGTTTCTCGGAGCAGCTGGTGCGCCGGCAGTGTCGGTGGAGAGCAGACGACGCCGGGTACACAACACCACCGAGAGAGAGAGAGAGAGAGAGAGAAAAAACTTTATTTGCGCATAACGCGGAGCATTCCAAATGGTCGGGCCCCTATTCCAGGGCTCCGCTGGCCCTAGCCATCATCTCTACCCGTTGGACCAGCCAGCGCTGATCAACAATGGCCGAGCTGGACAGCAGCGCCTCCCATTGTTCCTCTGTGTTATTCATGTTGTGGTGTTCTTCATTGTGATGCGTACACTCCCACGTGATGTGAAACAGAGTTGGTGTGGCCCCACACCACGGACATATATCTTTGTATGCTGTGGGGTAGAATACATGCAGCCTGTGTAAGTTCGTGTATGTGTTTGTTTGGATTCTGCGTAATGCCACCGATTCCATTGCTGTAAGTTTTTTATGCGGTGCTGGATACACTTTTCTATTGTACCTGTAATACTGAAGAATTGCACCAAAGTTAGGGTCTAGGGGCGTTGGATCCTCTATGGCAGTGTGCAAGGAAGCTCGGTAATCTGTGAAGCCTCGAGCCGCCTCATCCGCAAACTGGTTCCCGGTGACGCCCTCGTGCCCTGGCGCCCAGATAATGGTTTGGGTGTATTCAATTGGGAAGTCCTTGTGAGCTTTGGTTAGAATTTGGAAGGCCTTCATACATATTCTACCTTTTTCGTAATTTCTACATGCAGCCTTCGAGTCTGTGATTATTGTCATTGGGGTTTTTCGCTCCCTGCCCTCCTTGATTGCCAGCGCGATCGCTATCTCCTCCGCATCTGTGATAGAGGCTTGGGCTATGGAGGCACAACTTGTGACGTTTCCTTTTCGGTCTGTGACCACGGCCACCATGTTCTTTGCATTTACCTGATATGGTGCAGCGTCAGTAAATCTCGCCGTATTCAGATATTTTGTCTGTTTATCTATGTAAGCGGCTCTTGCTTTACGTCTTCCAGCATGTAAAACTGGGTCCATGTTCTTCGGTAGGGGGCATATTTTGTACCAGGCTCTGACAGAGCACGACAATTCCTTAGCTCTTCCATGTGCCTGTACTTGTTCGCCGAGGCCGCTCCTCTGAAGAAGTTTTCTGCCGGTTGTCGTCTGTAGCAGGCGGTTAATCTGGGTGGTTACTTGTGCCTCAGCCAACTCATCAAATGTATTGTGAAGTCCGAGCGCTAATAGCTTCGCAGTTGAAGTGCTTTGTGGTAGTCGCAGAGCTGCTTTATACGCCATCCTTATTATTTTGTCTGCTTTTTCTTTCTCCTCTCTATTCATGTTGTGGTAGGGTAGCGAGTATGTTAGTCTGCTGATGACTAAGCTCTTTACCAAACGAAGCACGTCTTGTTCTTTCAGTCCAGCACGATTGTTCGTTATTCGAACTATCATACGAACAATTTGTTGAACTGTTCGTTTAAGCATATTCAGTGTGTGGAGACATCGCTGATTGGACTGTAACCACATCCCTAAGATCCAAACAGTTGTTTTCTCTGGTATAATATTGCCGTCTAGCTTGACCTCAAGGCGGAGGCTCGGGTCTGTCCTTGGTTTTTTACTCTTGGAGAACCGGATGAGTTCCGATTTGTCTGCTGAGCACTGAAGCCCCCTTTCTTTAGTGTAATCTTTGATAGTTTTAGCTGCCAGTTGAAGCCGCTCTTCTTTTCGCGCCAAGCTGCCCTTGGTTGTCCATACAGTGATGTCATCCGCATAGAAGGAGTGTCGGATGTCGGGAATACCTTCCAGTTTTTTGGCTAGACCAATCATGGCTATGTTGAAAAGCGTAGGCGAGATCACAGCGCCTTGTGGTGTGCCTTTGCTCGGTGGGTGCAAGACATTGGATTCGTGTTCTCCTAATCTGATAACAGCGATTCTTTTAGTAAGGAAGTTCTGTACATATTTGTACGTCCTTTGACCGCAGTTTGTCGCTGCTAGCCCATCTAATATGGCCTTATGGCTTACGTTGTCAAAAGCGCCTTTTATGTCAATGGCCATGACAATGTTTTCTCCTGCTTTTGGAACATTTGTTAGTACTTCCTCCTTTAAAAGCAGAAGGATGTCCTGTGTCGAAAGGTTCGAGCGGAAACCAAACATGGTGTTTGGCAACAAGTTATTTTGTTCAAGGTGCCGTTGAAGTCTGGCATTTATTAATCTCTCAAACACTTTGCCTAAGCACGACGTAAGAGAGATTGGCCTGAGGTTTTCTATTGCCAATTTCTTTCCTGGTTTGGGTATCATAATGATTACAGCATGCTTCCATTGCTGTGGTATAGTGCCATTCACCCAGTGTTAGTTAATGAAGTTTAGAAGCGCTGATATGGCTTCGTCATTCATGTTGCGAATCATGGCATTGGTGATTTGGTCCGCCCCAGGCGCTGTGTTGCGTTTCATGCTGACGATTGCCGCTCTGACCTCGGCATGCGTGAAAGGTGCATCCAGTTCTGAGTTTGGGAGCCCAGTGTATTTAGCCTGGTAAGGGGCTGTGATGGCTCGGGCGCCAAAACACCTAATATAGATGTCTTGAAGCAGGTCATCTCTTGTGCCTGGATATGTGTGCAATAATCTTTCTAGAGATTTTTGTCCTTCGCGTTTAGTTTTCAGAGGGTCAATCATAACTCTTAGGATATTCCATGTCTTTGCTGTTCCTAGGGTTCCATTTAGTGAATCGCAAAATTGTTCCCAGTTGGCTGTCGCGAGTTGATTAGCGTACTGTTCGGCTTGCTGCGTTATTTCTTCAATTTTCGCTTTGAGTTTCTTATTTCGCTTTTGCCTTTTCCATCTTTTAGTGAGGTTTCTTCTTGCTTCCCACAGGTGGAGAAGGTGAGCGTCTACTTCAGGGGTATCATCTGTTCTGGCGACAGTTTTGGGTGTACATTTGCTTTTCATTTCGAATTACTTTGCACCACTCGTCCAAGTCGTCTATGGCGGTCACGTGCGCTTTTAGCGCTTTTCTATATGCGTGCCAGTCTGTAATTTTGGCTGTGCCGATGTGTTTGCGGATTCGGCCGGTGCGGATTGTGGTGCTTAGTATGTAATGATCGCTGCCCAGGTTTTCAAGGGTGTTGTACCAGTCCATGCTGTGGCAGTTTTGTACTATCGTCAAGTCCGGACTTGTGTCCATGGATACGCTGTTGCCTATCCTCGTTGGTATTGCAGGGTCAGTTAACAGAGTCATTTCCAGTTTTTCTATTTGTCTTGCGATATTCTTGTCTTTGGTGTCTTGCATCTTATATCCCCAGCTTGTATGCCTGGCATTAAAATCCCCAACTATGATTAATGGATTCCCTTTCGCCAGTTTTGCTGTCTCTTGAAAGAGCTTGTCGAACGTTGCTCTCTTTTGTCTTGGGGGACTATAGATATTAAGTATGAAGGCGCTCTTTCCATGGCTTCCTTTGTAGGTTATTTCTGTTATGATATGCGGGATATCCGCCTCTTCAATGGGCTGATGACATATTGCTGTAATTGAGTTATCGACTAATGTAGCAACTTTCCATTCTGCGTCCCCGGTACTATAAGTTTCGTAGCCCCGTAATTTTGGTTGTGTTCCGGCTTCCTGGACTGCTATGACAGCAGGTGGCTTTTGTTGCGACGCCACCAGCTGCAACAGTTGCCCTCTTTTCCGCCGGAAACCACGGCAGTTCCACTGCCATATTTCGCACTTTTCTGACCGCTGCATTTGATGATTAGCCATTATGCGTCTCCTGGTTCATGGCCGACAATCCGGGCCTGTTGTAAATTTTCTCAGCTTTTTCTCTGATGTTGATGCCTGTGGCATGCTTTCGCAAGGCTTTCGTGAATTCGACGTGTTGTGCCTGGATTTTCTTGTCCAGAATCTCAAGCTTTCTATCTACATTTATCCTTACTTGCTCTATAACTGTCGGTATAACTTCCTTTAATGTTTCTTTCAGCATCGACGACGTAATCATTGAGTCACCTCCTGCATTCGGTTGCGTCTGCGATTTCTGGCCACTCTGGGTGGGTATAGAGTTTTGTTGCGGGTGCTGCGTTTGTTGCTTTTTTAGTTCCCTATTTTCGCGTTCTAGGTCACCTATTCTCACCCGCATTATCTCTAACTCACGTTCTAAGCGCGTGAGTTGTGGTGTTTGGTGTGAGTGTTGGGAGGATTTTGCTGCCCAGCTCACCTGGTTCTTCTCTTCCTTTTTCTGTGCCTTCTTGCCCTTGTGCTGTTGTTGCTTTGCTTGGGCCTGCTTGTGGCCACCATTCCTGGAGTTGGAGCAGTCTCGAGAGCCGGACCTGGATCGGGATGTAGATCGAGATCTGGATCGGGAACTGGAACGGGCCCTGCTTGGCAGTGCAGAGTCCTCGCGGTCCGTGCTGAACCAGCGTCTCTTGAGTATGCCAGTGGTTTTTGGTGTGCTGTGTTGGTGCGACAGCAGCGACCGGCCCTTTTGAGGGACGCGTTTGAGTTTCTTGGTGCACTCCGATGCCGCCGTGGGATGGCGTCCGCCGCACAGGGCACATTCCGGATCGCAAGTGTGGTCCTCAGGTGGGTCTCTTAGGCGACAGTTGCTGCACGCCTTTGTCATTGGTGTGGGACAAACATCCGTCCTATGTCCCTGGCTCTTGCAGAGTTTACAGTACTGCCGTGTGGGTTGATAAGGCACGCACGGCATTTCGCCACCGTAATAATACACGAAGCGCGGCAGTATTGGTCCATCGAACGTGATCACTGCAGTTTGTGACTGTCCAAGCATGCGGGCTTGAACAATTGTCACTCCTTGAGTGCGCACTCGGAGATGGCTCAGGAGTTCAGCTTCTGGCGTTTCGCGTTCTAATCCGTGTACCACTCCTTTCAGGTATCCAGCAGGAGTAGATATGTAGGTGTTCACGGTATAGTTGGTGCCATTGAGCTCCAGTGTCTTTATCTTCAAGATCCTTTCTGCTACATCTTCGTACGGATGCTTGCAATAATTATGTTTGATCCGTTGCGAAGGCGAAGCAGAAATTTGTGGCTGTTACAGGCCTCCGGGTCACCGCTCGCAAGTTCTATCGCTCGCGCAACCTGGTATGCTTTCAGTTCCTTCACAACTAACCCTGGTCTGGGCCTCAGGATAATCTTCATATCGTTTTTGGGCAGCGGCGCCGCGCGCGTTCGTCGCCGGCCCCTTTCAGATGCTCTTCCGCGTTGCTCTTCTGCAAGCGTTCTAGCGCCGGAGCTGTTGCTCTCAGTTTCGCCTCGAGCAACGCTGTCATTACTTGCGGCGCGTTCTTGTTTTCTGATGCGTTTTCGCTGTCGCAATGACATAGCTACCTGCCACTGACCATTCTTGGCTTCGTCGTCGCGTTCCTCCGCAGAGTCTTTTTCTTTGTTCTCGGCGTCGCTAGTAGATTCCCCTTGTAGCACCTCGTCAGGTGAAAGGAAATCTTCGTTGGCGTCCACCGCAGAGCTCACTTGGGTTTCGATGTCTTGGTCATCCATGTCCATAAGTGCCTGGGCTAGTTCCGGGTCGTTGTCCGTTGGGGTTCGGGCAGGTGCAGCGCAACGCGTCGGCCGAGAGCTGGCTGCCAGGACTCCGCGTTCCGCTTCGCCGCGAGGCTTAGCGTGGCGGGTTGGCATGCTCTGCCGAAGGTCTTCACTTCCCAGAGGAAACCGGGATCGCTTGTCCAAAAAGGTGGTATCAGCGTGTACCTGACGTCTTCCTGCACAATTCCCGTAGTTTCACTGGTAGTCACATGATTTTAACCGCTGCTAGGTACGATGATTGACGGAGCCGATGTGAATGCGTGTGCACTCCTCGGCGCCACGTGGCGGTCACCAACACCACCAAATTGCAGCTTAAATTAGATGGAGTGAGGGTTCCACAATAACGAAAGGAGCTGAAATAACAGACGGCGAAAAATTATCGCAAAGATATGCTATAATCAGTTGACTGTTATGACTGCTACAACATGGATTCGGCCTGCAAGAGACGCTCATTGGCGTACAGTCCAAACGCGCTTCGCGTCCAGCAGAAACTCAAGAGGCACAAACGCACAGACCGTGGGATATAAAGTCAGTGTCGCGTATACTCTGGGGCAATGGGCAGCTGAGGAAAGTCTGGGTACTTTCTGAACTTTACCCGGTCCTGTCCTCCCTGATGTAAAGGCACGCCTGTACGCATAGTTTGGTCATAGCTGTAAATATGTAAATAAATCGTGTGTTTTACGTAAGGAGCGTCACAGGAGTTCTTCTTTCCCCAGCACCTGGGTGAAAGCTTGTGCCTCGCTCCTCGGTCACATCAAGAAGAAATTACCGCCATTCGCGTGATGCTTTATTTCGAGCAAAAAAAAACACTTTAAAGAAACCGCACTTTATTTCATCTAGCAGTTTGATATCTCCCTACAGAGATGAAGAAACCACAATGATATCGTCGTCTGCACGTAGGAGTCGTGACAACGCACGGTCGGGAAGATCATCGTCTGCTCGCGACAAGCCAGCCGTGCGACGGCGTGTTTACAAGAAGCGACCGCGAGAGGCGCTCGCCTCTGTACCGGAGGGGGAGGATAAAATCAGAGGGTAGGGCAGCGCGGTCTTGACTCACGTGCCAAGCATAATTTTTCTAGGAGGCGTTGGCTGACCATGAAGAATGCATTAGTAAAAGTGTGCATGATTGTACAGTGGCGGTCAAAATATTAGAGCACGGGAGCGTGTGGCAAGCAACACCGCGTCGCCTTCTCAAGAGTGCTCACTGCGCACGCGCGCCTTTTCAATCTCGAAGCCTGCTTGTTCACTTAATGCGCGCCCACCGGAACGCCACAATAAGCACAAGGTGCCATTTCTGCAGTAGCCGCAGACATATAGTTTACTAACTATACACTACTAGAGGGAACTCTGTCGCTAGTGTCTATGGGAGCTGCAACGCACGGTGCTTCAGCGAGCATATATATTATAAGGAGTACACAGATTTGTCTAATATTCGTACTTATGGCTCCGTGTGCGTTCGTTTGGTCTGAAGCCGTTTTCTCACTAAATAAAAATTAGCAAATATTCTGTGGTTGTGCTTTGCCATGCACCCTGTTCGTTAAGACTTTTCCTCGGCTGCAGATCCGCAGGTCATGGGACAGAAACCCGACTGCGGCGGCTGAATTTCCGATGGAGGCGGAAATGTTGTAAGCCCATGTGCTCAGATTCGGGTGCACATTAATGAACCCCAGGTGGTCAAAATTTCCGGAGCCCTCCACTACGGCGTCTCTCATAATTATATGGTGGTTTTGGGACGTTAAACCCCACATATCAATTAGACTTACCATTTTAAATCATGTCACGAAGTTCAAAAGGGTTCGTTATTTTCTTCAGAACAAAACCGAAACACAGCAATAAACAAGGCCACAAGTGCGATTCGCCACCCGCAAGTACGAAGACTAGGCGTATTCATGTACTACTCATCATTCCCATGGTCACTGAACGATTCCAGCGCCAGAGTATGCTCTAGTTAATTTTAGGAAACTCTGTGGCCGCGGAAGCACCAAGTGATGTTATTGTGATAAAAACACCGAACTTGTACGTGGAACATTTTCTGCTCCTCGGTGCGTGCCATGCTCTGCAGGTTGTTTAGCGACGTTCCACGGCGCGAAAAACATGCTTTATCTCAGCTTTTCTGATATTAAACTATGTGATAAGATTACCTAGCAGATTCATTCGCCAAACTCGATCATGCATGCTGCAATTTACTGTACTGCTCGGAGCTAATTAATAAAAGCAATGAAACAAAGAATTTGCATCCGGTTGTTCATAATACAAAGTTGCAAGAAAATACACTTTTATTAGCGAAATGAGTGCTGACAAAAAATTTGTTGAGAGTGGGAAGGGACAGAATTTAATCACCTCTTCCCCCACCTCGCACGGTGAAATATGCCGTGCTTTAATTAAAGTTTACTTATTTATTCATTTCACCACTAATCGCGATAAAATTCTCGTTTAAGAGAAACCTTTTCATTCAGGCAAATTGCTCGGTGTTCCCGCAGCCACTGTATAAGCAGCGCTTTGCGTTATCTCTGGCATTTCAGCGCCTTCAAAAAAATTGTCAAAACAGGGTTATGACACGCTAATTCTCTTCAGGTAATCACTTGACCGCTGTTGCACTCTAAAAAAATAACGAGCATTTGAGGAGTGTTTCGACCACACCACAATAATCGTCCTCTACATTGCGTACTTTCCTCGCGTTATTTCCAAGGTTCTAGTGATTCGCGATCACGAACGGTGCACGCGTTATCTCTGTGACATGTCATTCTTAAGAGGAAAATTGTCAGCACTGGGTTTTCAAGAAATTAAATGCAAGCAAATGAGATGATAACAATTGTGTAGTAGAACTACTCTTTTAATACTCAATTTTTTCTTAAAGTTTGGAAAGTAGACGCAGAAAAAGAGAGTATGCATTTGCAGAGGTCGCCGAGTAGCAATAGCATGCGACGGACGCGAATCACATCGGCTCCGGCTCAGGTTCAATTTCAAGAAGAATTTCTTCCTGGCGACCTGTTGCAACGATAGGAACTTGTTCCTAGAATCAACACTGTCAAGCCTATACCAGACTTCAACCTGTGAGTGCGCTTTCAAACGTTTTAACGCTTTCGAAAGTTCTTGAAGAGGTCCACCTCGCTAACCCTAACAAGCCGGAGACGCGGCTTGGACAGAACGCCGCCCCGCTCTACAGCGAATGGCGAGCGTCTCTAGGAGCGTTGCAGCCGACGAGAAGCACTCATTGCCCTCTCGCTCCACGGACCACATGATGGATACGCAGACCAGTCAAGACGCCGATACGCAGGTGAGCAATGAGCACAACGCAAATCCATGGATCATTGTTACCAAGAGAGCGAACAAACGCCGACAGCTGCAATCCCATACCGTACCGACTCAACAGCTGTTCAGCACGCCGTCTGAGCCCGCTCTACGCCAGAGTCGGCCTAAGACGCGTCTACCAAGACTCCCACCACTCCCTGCCAAGGACTACAAGCTAGCAATCCGTCCCCATGGTGGATTAAATCTCAGCAAGGTTAGCCCCAAGACATTACTTCTCGCCGTAGTTCATGCAGCAAATATACGCAGTGAGAAGCCTGATATCAAGCTTCGAGTTGACGAAAATCAAAATGTGCTAACAATAAGCACCTCATCTGAACACATCGCCATGGCACTTGGACAAATCACCAAAATTACAGTGCACCTCTTATGGTATTGCGCCTGATAATTCGTGCAAAGGGGTGGTTAACGGAATAGGCCATGAAATCACACCAGACGACTTCCTGACAGAAGTTGAAGTACCCTGCTTCGAGGTCCTTACGTGCAGACGCCTCGGCAACTCCGAAGCAATGGTGCTCACATTTTGTGGCAAGCGAGTCCCTTTCTTCGTGAACGCGTACGGACAGGCTCTCCGCTGCTACCTCTACAAACGGACTATTCGCCACTGTAGAAAGTGCAACAAAACTGGACACCGTGAGGATGTGTGCCCACAGCCTCCTGACACACCGAAATGTCGAATGTGCAGGGATTCACTATCACCCAACAACCACGAGTGCCGCCCTTCTTGCATGCTATGTGGTGGCGACCACCCGACGGCTGCCAAACCATGCCCAAAGCGGTTTTTGCCACCTGTCAACCGACGCAAACCACCCCGGTCAGCTACTCCCACCAAGAAGGCCCAGTCACCATCTCCTAGCCCCGGACAGCAGAGCAGTGCGTCTGGGAGTGCAGCCAGGCGAAGGAGTCATTCCAGGGATAAGTCAGGGCCCAAGCGAGGAAACTCGTCATCACGGAGTGGTTTCGCTGGCCAACCGGGATCTCAAGGCTGGCACACGGACGGGACAGCGCATCATCATGGCCAGCAAAGCGGTTCCCACAAGAAAGCACAAACGGTAAGCTTGGCAGGGCAGTTCCCTCCTCTTCCTCTCTCTCCGCACCAGTCCCACTCCCTCACACAAACATCAACGCAGGAAAGAACACCACAACCAACGCCACCTGGACTACCACAACCCATGTCATTAGACACTCAGCTTCACCCTGACATGTCGTCAACTACGGCACGATCCGACTATTGGACACGAGAGGCGTTGAACGAAATGGCTACTTCTTTAAGGAACGAATTCGCAACTATGATGCAGGTAGAAATGCAGAAAATGATGGATAGCATTATGGATGAACTAACAGCTCCACTCCAACAATTGATCCAGCAGGCCCTGCAACCTGCTGTCCAGCAGATTGTAACGGATGTTAAACAGCAGATATCGGCTGCACTTGGCCAACTTGATTTTTCGCCATCTGCAGCAAAACGCACCACGTCTCCGACACGTGAAACACAGCGACCGCATCCTTACATACGCCCCTCCCATTTCCTATCACCGTCCCAAAAAACCGTCCCAACAGCCACAGCTGCTGCAATCCCGCTTCCCACCACCCTCCACCAAGATTTAGCACAGTCCGAAATGCCTCCGTGTACTACCGAAGCCCCGCTATTGCATGATCATGGCGAGAAACCGTAGGTCAACGCGTGACACCCCTCAACTCCTACGTGTGTGGCAGTGGAATTGCAGGGGGTATCGTAGGAAACGCGGAGCTCTAATGCAATTCATTGCGACGCAGCAGATTACTCCCGATGTCATAGCGTTACAAGAAGTACAATGTACCCCTACGCTTCCGGGTTACACCACATACACGGACGTAACGAACAATACACCACATCGCACAGCTACATTAGTTTCTAAGCATGTCACTGTCATTGAACACACCCTTCAAAGCGCCTCCATCTCACACGTACTTCTCTAATTAGTCCCGTGCTCTCGTTCCAGTAGCAGCCTCTACGTGCTTAACGTTTACAGTGCACCTAACGCCAGGAACGATGACTTCGGTCATCTATTTGCACAAATATGCAAGTTGGGTAAACACATAGCTATTGTAGGAGATTTCAATGCCCCCCATCTGGCTTGGGGCTACGCAACAGAAACGCCTAAAGGCCGACGACTCGCACAGGTTCTCGCGATTCATCGCATGACCCTGCTGACAGAACCTGATCAACCCACTCGCCTAGGTAATAGTGTGAGCAGGGACACATGCCCCGACCTCACGATAGTCAAGGGCGTTAGTCACCATTCCTGGTGCAACCTCATGGTGAATATAGGCAGTGATCACCATATACTAACTACAGAGCTCCAAGTAGCAGCCACGCGTGCCCCAGAGCGCATCATAAAACTAACGAATTGGGATGCATTTAGGCGTAATCATACAACTACCCATCAAGACTCTCCTTCCCTAGAGACTTGGATATTACAACTTCACTCCGATTTTCAAAGAGCTACCAAACTCATCGCTGCGACGACAGAAACGCCGGATGTGGACCGGCATCTGCTACATCTCTGGGATGTCCACAGAGGCTTGACACGGCGGTGGCGGCGACAGAAACATAACCGAAAACTTCGTCTCCGAATCGCCAAACTAGCTACTGAGGCACAGGACTATGCGAACATCCTCACTAGCAACAATTGGCATAACTTCTGTGATCGACTCAACAGCTCACTAAGTGCACCTCGAACGTGGCGTATACTCCGTGCTCTTTTAAATCCCACGCAGACAAAATCACACACTGCTAACGCAATCCGCACCATTCTCCACAAATCAGGGCTCGACGATAACACTCTGCTGCACACCTTCAAGCAACACTATGTATCCACGGGCCCCCGTTCCGCCTACCGTGATTATCCACACGTACACGATACGCCTCTAGATGAGGACATTACAGAAGCAGAGGTTAGGGCAGCTTTGCAAAGCATTAAGCGCCACACAGCACCCGGTACAGACGGGATTACGTACACACTTCTGCGTAATTTAGATGACCAGTCCATCGAATATTTAATCGCTTTTTACAACTAACATTGGAAAAATGGCACGCTACCACAGGAGTGGCGACACGCAGAAATCATACTTATTCCGAAGCCTGACAAGCCGCTATCCCTCCAAAATCTTCGCCCTATATCCTTAACTTCATGTGTAGCTAAACTCTTTGAACGCGTTGTTCTCTCTCGACTACAACCATTTCTCGAAGACAATCACTTTTTTCCTGATACACTATTCGGCTACTGTCCTGGTATCTCTACACAGGACGTATTATTACAGATTAAGGAGGACGTGTTGGATAGCCCCACTTCAAACCAGGTCCGAGCTATTCTGGCCCTGGATCTGAAGGGTGCTTTTGACAACGTCTCCCACGACCTTATTCTTGACAATCTCGCTTCATCTCAGTGTGGCTCACGTATCTACAATTACGTCAGGTCCTTTCTTTCTGACCGCATGGCCACTATTGGGATTGGAGACCTCCGTTCAGATGTCATTGGTCTCACAGGCAGAGGAACACCACAGGGCTCGGTTCTGTCGCCCACTTTGTTCAACGTGGCTATGGCTAAACTCCCTTCCCTATTACAACAGGTCCCCAACATCCAGCATGCCATCTATGCAGATGACATTACAATTTGGGCGACCAAAGGATCAGACAGAACCATTCAGGACGCCCTACAGGAAGCTGTGTCTGTGGTACAAGACTATGCTGCTGCCGGCAGCCTTACGTGCTCAGTAGATAAGTCAGAGTTGTTATTGGTATACAAGCGGCGCCGCAAAACCGCTGATTCTCCTGACATTTCGTTGTTTCTTAATGGCCATCCTATCCCTCTGGTACCACGAATTCGCATTTTAGGCCTCTACCTTCAGTCTGACGGCAAGGTCTCGCACACTACACACCTTCTGGCTCAGCAGATAACTCAAATTACACACATAATCCAACGCATTACCAATCGCAGGAGAGGCCTCTGTGAGAAGGATGTCCTCCACTTAGTACAAGCACTCACAGTTAGTCGGCTCACCTATCATCTTTCCTTTCACAATCTCACTCTAGCTCAAATAAAAAAGATGGACATCCTTCTACAGACAGCTGTGAAGGCGGCTATCGGTTTGCCTCCACATGTATCTACACAACGCCTCCTTCAATTAGGAGTCCACAACACCATAACCGAACTCATCGAGGCCAGCACAACAGTCAGCTCCAATGGCTCAGGCAGACCCGTCAGGGCTGCGCCATCCTGTCTCGTCTTGGCTACCCGATTCCTCATAAACCCACACAAGTACCGCGACATAAACTTGCTTCTACTGTCCGCGCACTCATCAAAGTGCCTCCGATTCCACGCAATATGAATCCCTCCCGCCACGCCGGTCGTCGACGTGCCCGAGTTCAGGCTATGACACGCGTTTTTGGTGATGGTACATCAGATTTACAAGTACTTTACACTGATGCAGCATGCTACCCAGAGAAGTCAGCCATGTGTTTAGCCGTGACAGATGACACAGACGCCCTTGTGGCGTCTGCCACACTTCGCACTACAGACAGTGGTCTGGCAGAGGAGGGAGCTCTCACTCTGGCAATTGTTCACGCTACGACACTGTCACATGACTCCCCTGTCACTATTGTAACAGATTCACAAGCTACTTGCCGTGCTTTCGCTCAAGTACTTGTGGCTGCACATACACACAATATCCTCTCTTCTGTCTCACCGTCCGCATTACGTCCTGTGCGTATCGTCTGGACTCCTGGACACGCCTCTCTCCATGGTAATGAACGCGTTCATGCGGTTGCCCGAGAGCTGACCGGCCGGGCTCCATTGGAAGAGCTGTCCAATCCAGACGACGCATCGACAGAACCACTAAACTACAACGCTACGCTGCAGTACTATCCACAGAGCCGTTATACGTATCCTCCCCCTCATCCTTCACTTAACAGAGCAGACGCTGTTGCTTGGCGGCAACTGCAGACCAATTCATTTCCTTGCCTTTATATGCTAAATCGCTTTCATCCGACTCTCTACCCCTCCTACTGCCCCTTCTGTGGATCCGTACCAACGGTGTACCACTCCACGTGGGAATGCTCTGCCCGACAGGGCGTTCCTCCCATTCCCAATCCTACCCCTTCCTCTTGGGAGTCAACACTGCTCAGCTTACGCCGGCAGGAACAGCAGCAGCTGGTCCAGCGGGCTCGCAGAGTCGCGCAAGGCAATGGAGTCCTGGACTGAGGGCCCCACCCAAAGAAGGCTCAGTGTGCATTTGTTATCAATAAATGTTTATTCTCTCTCATGCGTTTGCACTGGCATTGAAAGAAACATAGGTGGTGTTGGCCTACATATTGCGCGTTTGCCGTCCGGCTTCTTTGTGGCGGGTTCCCCGCTCACCCCAGCTACGGTGTTCCACGCGTCACCGCCGGTGCAGCGCCTCCGCCAGTGCCTCCGCCACCTCCGCCTGCTCTGTTACTGTATTTCCTCTGTCTTTTGAGTGTGTTGCGTTGGTTGTACTAGCCGCGTGTCTTGTTGCTTTGAGTTCGAGCGAGCATGCGCATTTTAGGTGGCGGTTACTCCATACTTTGGGCTCGAAGTGACGCTTGAAGTAAGGAATATTTCTGGATTTTCTGACACAAACAACGTGTGCCTGTTAACGAGGAGTGTACTGTTTTCAGGTACTAATTAAATAGCACTTGCTGGGCGTCTCCAGCAGCTCTTCAGAAGTAGGCTGCCAACCATTCCCAACAGAAGCGCCCCGCAGTGGTGGTCTAGTGGCTACGCTACTCAGCTGCTGACCCGCACGTCGCGGGATCGAATACCGACTGTGGTGGTTGCATTTTCGATGAAGGCAAAAATGCTGTAGGGCTGTGTGCTCAGATTTTGGTGCACGTTGAAGAATCCCAGGTGGTTGATATTTCCGGAGCCCTCCACTGCCGCGTCTCTCATGATGATATGGTAGTTTTGGGACGTTGAACCTAACATATGAATCGTTTACAACATTAACATGCACCCGCGAGGCTGTAGAGTAGCCCAAATAAAACTATCAAATTAGTAGTTAACAACGCTATGCGCGTTCTTTCACTTATACAATGAGTGACGCGATCACTTGTAAAGGGTATTTACTTGCCCAGGTGATCGAAATTTCCGGAGCCCTCTACTACGGCGTCTCTCATAATCATATTGTGGTTTTTGGACGTTACCCCACAAATCAATCAGGGTGTACATGATTACTTGCTGCCACACAATGTGTCTGCACTTCTGAAGTGCTTGATATCGTTTTGAGATGCGCTTTAGGCTACGTCATAGTAACATTCCCATCAATACTCGAGAGTGCAGAGTGCTTATGCGGGTGTAAATGTAAAACAAAGAAAAGGAAGCCTGTCTGCGGAGACGCCCTGTGTAAAATGACTTTTGTTGGCCTAAAGACAGCGACTTCAGGTGCGAATA
Source organism: Rhipicephalus annulatus (assembly GCA_013436015.1). NCBI lineage: Eukaryota > Metazoa > Arthropoda > Arachnida > Ixodida > Ixodidae > Rhipicephalus > Rhipicephalus annulatus. Next base: position 177,127 of record WOVY01000311.1, on the reverse strand, counting down.
TGGTGCGATGCTGCCAGCACGTACGTAGCGGTCTTTTAATATTCTTGGGTCATGCCTCGCCGTAACAGGAAAAGCTCTATAGACTTTCGACGGCGCGCGTTGTTGCGGCCGCCAGTCGTGCGCTGTAGTCTCTCGCTTCTGTTTGCTGGTTTTCCGGTGTACAGTTGACTGTGGCGCAAAATACGTTTTGTGCAATGGAGGAGAGCAGAATAAAGGAAAATGAAGCACCGAACTACCAAAGTTTAATGGCAGTCTGAGAAGCGCGCAGGAAAGAAAACATTTCTGCGCATGCGTTAACAGCCAATACATAGCCTATATAGTGACATGTTCAAAACAACATGTTTTCGAGCCTGTGCCTTTCCGTAGATTACAATGTTATAATAGTGTCATTGGCACAATCATGCCCTTTATTTTTGACAAAAAAAAGCTTCGAACAACTCTTTAGCAGTTTGTTTGCTGCTTTTGCGGATAACCTGGGCGTTCGCGAAGGATGGTTCACACACATCCGCAGGCGTTGCAATGCGCGGGAAGTTGCGCATCATCTGTCTTACTTATATGCTATTAGCATGTTCCCTCAGAATTCCTTGTGTGGTTAAAAAAAAACGGCAGATCCCACGTGCCTTCGTAATCTACGTTATGCGAAGCATGCGGAGAAAAGGTGAGCGTGTCGCAATTTTTTTAATTTAGCAACAGGTCATGAAATGACGCTAAATATATATACAAATGTTGTCCGTGTAGACATAACTGGAAGAGTTGCAGATGCTTATATAACCAGTTTTTTGCACTTGCGCAACGATGCCAACAGGAACATGTGCATTAGCAACACCAGAAGCTGATTTGAAGTGCTGATGCTCGCGAGGATGCTGACGCTGGACATTGCTACATAAACCAACTTCAACGCATGGTAACAAACACAATTTACGTTAACCCGACGTGATGGCTGTATCAAAGGAGTACATATGTGATGTTTATAAAAATGTGTAGGCAGCACTGCAACTACTATTGACGTTTGACGAAGATTAGAGTCTATTCGATAAGTAGTTCTGGGACCTGGCGTAGCTCTGTGGTAAAATGCTTCATTGCCACGCAGAATTCTTTGATTCGATTCCAGCTGGAACTCTGAGATATATTCTTCACATTTGTCGAGTCGACGCTACAGATGTCGGGTATTTATTTACGCTCACGTGTTAAAATCGGTCATGTCTGTTACTAAGTGTGAATCACATGTGGTACATACTCGCCCATGGGTATGCCCCGCCGCGGTGTTCTAGTGGCTAAGGTACTCGGCTGCTGACCTGCAGGTCATGGGATCGAATTCCGGCTGCGGCAGATGCATTTCCGATTGAGGTGAAAATGCCGTAGGCCCGTGTGCTCAGATTTGGGCCCACGTTAAAGAACCCCAGGTGGTCGAAATTTCGGGAGCCCTCTACCACGGCGTCTCTCGTAATCATATGGGGATTTTGGGACGTTAAACCCCACATATCAATCCGTCGTCCGTGGGTATGTGCCACTGTCTGGTGGGAAGTGTTTGACGACGTACGCGACGGGAATGTGACATTATTCGTGTTTTGACGAGCGCGTCATATACGTCAAACTATTTTACCCTCCTATGCTAATTTTGGTTCACGCCAAGTTAAGGGGCTGACCACGAGAGCCCCCAAACGTAAGCGGCTAGATAGATAGATAGATAGATAGATAGATAGATAGATAGATAGATAGATAGATAGATAGATAGATAGATAGATAGATAGATAGATAGATAGATAGATAGATAGATAGATAGATAGATAGATAGATAGATAGATAGATAGATAGATAGATAGATAGATAGATAGATAGATAGATAGATAGATAGATAGATAGATAGATAGATAGATAGATAGATAGATAGATAGATAGATAGATAGATAGATAGATAGATAGATAGATAGATAGATAGATAGATAGATAGATAGATAGATAGATAGATAGATAGATAGATAGATAGATACGCTCAAAGTGGCTGAAATTCGCTAAGAAATGCTTCGCGTTTCAAAGGCAAGACGAAGAAGGCAGCAGCAAAAAATGCGGCACGTGATGGACAAAAAGAGAGCGCGTGATGATAGCGCCAAAGGTAGCCAAGACAATGATTATTATGTCTGATCTGAACGGGAGAACAATACTTATGGGACTTTTTGTTTACGTGCATAATTTTTTGCTAAATATTCAGTATTGGAAACACCTAACTCTGCTAATAAGTTCTTGGCCGATCCCCCTGAGTGGGTAGGAGCCACGTTTAAGGCGTCACCATCGTCGTCAACATCGGAAGAACAGTAGCGGCCACGCAATTTTACAATCTTCTTACGAGAATCTAAAAGAATGGAATTCTAAAAATAGGTAACTTCAGTTGATTTATGTATAATTTTTTTTCTTTTTTGTATGTTTGTATGTTTTCTTTTCAAGGTTCTTTTTTTTTGAAATTTAACACCTTTTTATTATTACCTATATTACCTAATTATTCCAACCCTCTCTTTCAAAAAGTGAACTAATTTAAAAAGCAAGGCACCGTCCCAATCATGGCCTATCCCCATAGGTGGGTTGCGCCAAGGTGTTGAGGAACCAACCAACCAACCAGCAAGGGCACGGAATTCGAGATGCCATCCAGTACAGCAAAGGCTACCCGGGAGAACCACCGGACAGCCTCCTGACGAGTCGCGCTCTTGCGGACGCTTGTGTATTTGGGACCTGACTTCTCCCCAGTTCTTGGCCGTCTCCTGGAGTCGCTGGTGTGTGCTTGACCGGACAACTGCTTCGCTACCACTCACCCGGCTGCTCGTCATGATTTGCCGCGTCGTGCCGACGTAGTATCAAGCTGCCCATCAAGCCACGCCACCCCTTTCGGTTGTCCTCCGAGTGATCCTGCCGTCGGCCGGTTGTGCAACGGACGGTCACGCCGACGTGAGCGAATCACTACCGGGCAATATATGTTCTAGGGACTTGGTGTAGCGCGTACGGGATCCCTGTTGTACGTGTTTGTATTGTCGCCAGAGATCAGTGATGTTTGTTAATATATGTCGGTTTACCAGCCTTAACGTGTTCGGATCATTTCTTAAATGGAAGTGATGATTCTACAATCATTTACTACATACTGTAAGAAGGTGGCCACCCTCTTACGGTTTTCCGGTCGTTTTTTCTGCCCTTTATCAGTTGGCTCAATTGTGTCCGCGTATTGCGCGCGGTGAGCCTAGGGGCTGCTAGAAGCCACAGACAAAACCTTTTAGGCGCTGTGCACAAGGGGTGGTGTAAGGGATATCCCAAAGTGTCGGCAAGTCCTCTATAGAATAAACAGGACGTTGCATTATTAACAGACTGAGGGAATCACTATAGCTGGCTCACCAAGAGAGTCAGCTAGTCTCTTTAAAGAAAATCGGGGCAAGTCAGAACTCTCTGAAGAGAGTCATGCACGCTCATTTAACACGAAAGTGTTCAATGCCGGGGTCCACAACGGCTCCGCTGACGTACTTTTATCAGAGAAGTGATGTCCAAAAGTATATACTAAGTTATTTCAGATAAAAATACTATAAGGCAAGCATTCATCGCGCGTAATTGAAGAAGCAACCTCTCGATTCTCAGCGCGCAGCCGTAAGCACTGCGCCACGGAGCGTACGTTGTCTGGAGTGCTAACCGCGCGTCATTTATATACACCATACATCGTTTGGCAGTCATCAGAGCTTCAAAACATAAGTGCGTTTTTGTTACCACCGACGAGATGGCGCGACGGGTTCGTCTTGGGTGTGCTCTGAAAGTCGTCGCTAAGGTCCCTAGATGAAACAAGGTAGCGTCACTCATTGTTCTCGAGCCATCCTCCTCACTCTCTCGATTACTCCTCTTTTTCTCGGCCATCCGCGTCTGTAATTGGTGCATTACTTGCGCGTGATCTTGCAAATGGCTGGTGGTGTTATTTATCATTATGCAAAAGGTTCAAAACGAGTACGCATGCGCATATGGCTCCAGCCGGATTCTCGCCGTGACCACAAGACAAAGTCGTAGCCGGAACATAAACTGAAGAGGAGGAGCGTTTCGGTGTGCGCTAAGTCGGCAAAGATAGTTTCGCCATGCTCGTTCAATGCAACATCTGCGTTTTTCAGCAATGCTGCGTTGCCGTAAACAAAATGGTTTCGCTCTCTTCAACTTACCTCGTGCTTTCCGAGATGAAGCGCACCATGAAGTGCAACTATGAACCATTTCACGCGAATGCTTTCGTGTAACTCCGTCAACGTATGTCGACGCAGATCTGCGAAGCGAGTTCACTTGTTGGTTTTTATTGAAACGCCAGGCGCGCGTCTAATGCGTGTCTAGTGCATGCCAGTTGGTAAAAATACATGTGGGTATGCACGTATACAGAGCAGCTGTAGGTTGTAATCAACGCACCTTCAGATACATTTCACTCTTGACCAGTTCCCGCTTGAGCCGAAACGCGCTGCTTCGAGACACCTCACCAGTAGAACTTTCACTTTTCGGGAAGTTCCCAGCACCGCATCAGAATCACTTGGCATCACGATTGTCCAAATGGGCACATTTAAAAAAAAACGTCATCGCAGTGCTGCTGGACGAGTGTTTGTACCAGTCTGGTTGTAGTTTTTTTTCTTGCGTGTGCACAAGCCGGTTGTAATCAATCGTCACAACGTCACGCCCTGTGGCCACTTACAGGATCCAGCAAGAAGCACGTTCACAGTGTCACAACACGAACAAAACACAATCGGAGAAGTGAACTAGTTAGAACTGGACGAAATACCGCGGCCGTTGAACTAAAATGTACTACGCGAGACGCCATGGCTAGTGGTGTAAAGTATAGAACTGCACAACGCTGCCGGTTGAGTAACGCACATCCCGCTTGCTCTTGTGTTGTGCCGTTTATGTTCATAAAGGTAACTGTTTATTCTACGTCTTATTTCGTTCCATGCCACATGTTCCACATGCCGTGGGAAAGGCTGTAAAGGACAAAGCCACCGAGCATACCCTAACTGCGACAGAGTGGCCTGCACTTCAAAGGGAAGCAGCATCAAGCGAACCGAAGGAGCTTCATGACGGCCAGTCCGCGCTCCCGGTTCGAGATTTTTCCAACCAAGACAGGCAAATGACTGCAATCGTCCCGGTTCGAGATCTTTCCAACCAAGACAGACAAGTGGCTGCAATCGTGCAATCATTAATTGCCACGATTCACACGCTACTGAGCAGCATACAATCTCCGTCTGCTAAGAGTGCACTGCAAATACTGGATGCACTAAATCCAGTTCTTGCTAACTTCGTATAAGAACAATGGCTCAACAAAATCTCATCTTCCGCACTGAAGTTAAAAGTGCGTTGATTTTTCAGTGGAATGCCAGAGGCATGAAGTCCCGTATCTCGAACTTTCGCCAATTTGTTCGGGCCAATCAATTCCCTATACTTGTCATATGTGAACCAAACGTATCAACGCCTTATAGATTGTCCAGTTATGAAGCTTTTTGTTCAGCCGCTTGCGAAGAACGAAGCAAAGTAATTGTTTACATTCGCACAGACTTGACTTATCTTTCACACCCAATAAGTTCAAATGACGACAATCAGTACGTGTGTCTTCGTGTGAAGAAGAATGCAGTTTCGTTCACGCTTATTGGTGGATATATATCTCCGTCATCGCGATTTGACTGCGACAGATTAAAAGACATCCTAATGATAACCGATGGGCCTTGGATCATCACCGGTGACTTCAACGCCCATCACATGCTTTGGGGGAGCACTAGGATGAATGCCAGGGGCCGGAACATTGTGACATTCGCTTCCGATTACGACCTTTCCATCATGAACGATGGTACCCCCACATATCTACGGGGTCTCACGTATGGCAGTTGCCTTGACCTGACATTGGTGTCACGGTGCTTCTCTCACAAAGTTAAGTGGTTTTGCGATATTGAGACTCATAGGAGTGATCACATACCCACCCACGTGACGATCGATGGTATCATAAAAAATTTCTCTTCCGGTGTTGCAATTGGCACTGACTGGTCGATGTTTGCATCGCGTGTTGAGAACGCTTCCCAAAAAGGCCTCGTCTGCAGCCTGGAAAATACCATAGCGGAAGCTATGCAAGCGTCCAAATGTAAATTACCATTTTCGTCTAAAGTAACACAGTTTGACATCGAACTGAAAAAATTACGAGCTATACGAAGGCGCGCTGAACGACGATACAGACGCACAAGATCAATTTACGATCTGAGGGAAGCAAGGCGGCTCCAGAAAAAGATTCGATGACGCATTTACAAGCTGGAGAGCGAACGCTGGAAAGCATTCTGCGAATCTCTAGACCCTCATAAACCTCTGTCATATATCTGGAGAACAGTTCGTGGTCTTCGCTCCTCTCCACAACAACGGCACCCTCTTAAAGCTTTGGCACTCCATCATGGAAAAACAGAACTCGAGGTGGCTGAAGAATTTTGCACGAGAGTTGCCGGGAATATTATGAACGAGAGCATCGACGCCGTGATCGTTCCTGAGACGCGATTACCAGAAATGGACATTCCGTTCACCATGGAAAAACTGGAAGGTGCGTTAGTCGCTTCTAAGCGCATGTCATCGCCAGGTCCTGATGGTATTACTTATAGTGCGTTGGGACACCTTGGACAAAAAGCCAGAAAAGAACTTTTAACGTGTTTCAACAACTCTTGGCTCAGCGGCAGTGTTCCTCGAGAATGGAAAATAAGTCAATTAATACCACTTTTGAAATCGGGAAAATCACCATTGGACTTGACAGCGTATCGCCCTATTGCCCTCGCAAGCTGCCTCGGAAAAGTGATGGAAAGAATGGTTCTATTTCGTCTCGAGTGGTACTTGGAACGATACATCAAATACCCTTCTTGCATGGCAGGCTTTCATCGGGGCCGCTCCTCCATTGACTGTGTCCTTGACTTATCGACATTTGTTCAACAAGAAAAAAGTCGCAAGCGCATATCAGTGGCACTCTTTCTTGACGTGAAGGGTGCATATGATAATGTAGCTCACGATGCTATCCTCACTTCTCTCGCAGCAATGGGCATTCGTGGACGAATGTTTCAATGGATAAAAGATTATATAACTGGCAGGGGTTCCTTTGTACAAACATATGAGGGTACAACTGCCCAACATTACACCTACTGCGGAGTACCTCAGGGAGGTGTTTTAAGCCCCACATTGTTCAATGTGGCCCTCATTGGTCTGGTGAAGGTTCTGCCAAAGTCGGTGTGCCTATCCATATACGCCGATGATATTTGCCTCTGGAGTGCTGCAGTTACTCGCTCTCAGGTGCGTGCACGAATACAGCGGGCAGCAACCCTCACAACCGCCTGCCTTCAGAAACAAGGGCTAACTATATCAACTGTGAAGTGCGCGTTGATGGCGTTTACACGCAAACCAATGACGCAATACCCTGTTTACATCAATGGGCAGTGTGTCAAATATGCACGGACGCATCGTTTCGTGGGCATAATAATCGACAGAAGTCTTTCGTGGAGCCCACATTGTGCGTACTTGAAGAAGAGACTGCTATCTATTGTGCATATCATGAAATTCTTGTGCGCATAGGGAACTTCTGTGGCCTCCATGCTACAGCTGTACAGGGCCCTATTTCTGGGTCTATTGCGCTACAGCTTGCCGGTACTGGCTAACACTTGCAAATCGAATACTCATTCATTGGAGAGTTTGCAGGGTCAGGCACTGCGTATCTGCCTAGGACTGCCCCGATGCGCTTCGACTTATGCCACAATCATGCTTGCCAAAGACCATCCGGTCAGGACATATATAGTTGTGGATTGCCTCAGAGCGCACATTCGACATGCTAGCCGTGTCCCCGACCACCACTTGGCCCTTCTACCTTCCGAAAGACCACGTGCTACGTTTTTAGACGTCATAGCCAAGCACCTAAACAGCATTCCATCAGGATATACGCCAGCTGCGAGAACGGCTTGTCCTTTGTGGTGCATCGACCAGCTGCAAGTACGTCTAGAAATTCCGGGAATCAAAAAGAAAAGCAGTCACTCCAGAGTAGCATTGAAGCAAGCAACACTGCTATTATTACATGAGTTGTACTTAGACCGAACTCAGATATACACTGATGGGTCCGTCTCATCCAGCAGCTCATCAGGTGCCACTCTAATTCCGGCTGCATAAATGACAATCAAGTTTAAGTTGTCGCATATGACTACATCTACGGCATCAGAGCTTGCTGCTATAAGGGGTGCTTTACAATATCTCGTTCAAGAACGTCCAGGAAAATGGGTCATATTCTGTGATTCGAAGGCAGCGCCTCAGAGTTTGCAGTCTGCCATGCGTAGGAGGAGTCATGACCAACTGGTACAAGAAATAAGACATTGCCATCATGAAGCTCTTGGACGAGGGCATGATATTATATATCAATGGCTGCCTGGACATATCGGTATTACCGGAAATCAATTAGCCGATGATGCAGCCCGCTCAGCCCATGAAGAAACCCATGTAGTAACGATTCCTCTATCAAGGAATGATGCAGCAAGACAACTTTACCTGCTGGCTCGAGATCTCACACGCACGTTCTGGTCGTCTACCAGCTTCCAAAGGTGTCAATTTTATGAACTGGATCCTTCGCTCAAGCTAAAGCTACCATCACAACTTTCCCGCTCCGATGCGACACTGTTATGCCGCCTTTGGTTGGGTGTTGCATTTACAAAGGTGTACTCCTTTCGCATTGGTATGGCAGACACTCCTACATGCGACTACTGCGGAGCTGAAGAGACCATCGAACACGTCCTGTGCAGTTGCGCTTGCTACGACATACAGCGATGCCAGCTCCGGATGGTTTTGAATCGACTTGACCCCGGACCATTTTGTGTGCAGAAGATACTAGGACCTTGGTGATCTGCCTCAGTTGCGCAGAAAGCAACAAAAGCACTGCTACTTTACCTCAAGTCAACAAACCTGAGCGACCGCCTGTAGACTGTGTGTGCTCCCCGAGTGTGCTCGTGATTGTGTGTACCTTCTCATCTTTCTACAACCTCTTTAATTTCTCCCCTTTATCCCTTCCCTAGTGCAGGGTAGCAAACCGGATGTGCGTCTGGTTAACCTCCCTGCCTTTCCTTGCATATTTATCTCTCTCTCTCTCTCTATTTCGTTCCATTTTGTTTCATTTACATCTATTCACCGTAGCAACAGAACCCAAACATTCGCTTTTGGATGAAAGTTTTGAACCTTCTAGGGGGCGCTTCTGGCAAATAAGCGAGGAGGAAAAGGGAGGGTGTCGCTACCTTGGAAACTTGTTTCATCTAGGGACCTTAGTCGTCGCCTCCATGAAGCGCCGCCTTCATGGAGCGTGGTCTCTATTGCGCGTGCGCTTATCGAACTCACATTCGGAAGAGGACGAAGGTCACTTCGCACGCTGCCGCACTGGCGTTTACGAAAAGAGTGCACTGCTGACACATGACGCAAGTAGAATTCTGACAGTTCTTCGCATTTTTCCTATATGTACTTGTGTGCTCGTTTCGTGTGTCTTTCTGTTTCAACAACACGGTCTAGGTGTCGAGCTGTGACAGTTCTTACTCTGCGCTCGTCTTATAAAAGCTAATTTCGGCGTGCTCTTGCTTGAGTTACGTGCCACAAGTTTTGAGCTGCTTGCCATTCTTAACGTGACTCTGCAATTTGTATCTATTACTGAAACAATGTACAACAAACGCTCAAATACCTCTCTAACGACACATTTAATTTTTGTTTTGTACCGATTCCTATAAAGGTGGATAAGCCACGTTCTCTTTTTTTTAATGTGAGCGTGATTTTGAGGCAAGTGAACGAGCAGATTGGCAGGCAATAGAAGACGCGCGTGCAAGCTTCTCAAGCAGCTGTCAGAAGGCACCGCGGTGCATTTCGCCACTCTCTCCCGTGGTCTTTAATAGTATAAGCGCCACTGTACGTGCATTACCAGCGCATCCGTCAAATGATATTGCTTTGAAAATGACATTTGACGCCATTCAAGTCATTCCGTGGTTTTAGGGGTGAAGCATGTTTGGGTTTCAGGTTGTCAGCGTCTCATGTCATCCTAACGGTTCTGTATTGTTTAATTTATTTATTTATTTATTCATTTATTGATTTCTTACTGCCAGTTTGCTTTGCAAGCCATAAGCAGGATTGAGTTGTACAAAAATATAAAACAGACAAAAGTAACAAACTGTGAATACACCTTGTGGGATTTTGAAAAAAAAAAGTGAGGAGATCTGTCTTGAACAGTATTTACAGCATGTGAAACACTGGAAACAGTATAATATATAAAAAACACAAAATATTGCAGGTGAGAACGCGAGAATGCCGGTATCATGCCGGTTATAAACAGGTACGTGCCACAGCAATTAAGCGGATTCCACTACTCGCCACTGGTTGATACTATGCATATTATGAGTTGAAAGTTTATCTTTACTGCCTGACACGTTCTTAGCTTTATCAGCGGTGTCAGAATATCCGACTATATTTACCAAGGCTTTCGAGTTTCTTATATTAAACCAGAGACACAAACGAGGATGTCTTTTGTAAATTCATCGATTTAAAGCTCTCCTCGAAGCCTAAAGAGATGGTACTTTACTCGCTACTGCTTTCCATGAAGTTTCCGGCGCTCCGACGCGCCCTCATAAAGTGTGAGGCCTACGGGACGGCTTTATGCTCTCCCATAGTAAAGTAACAAGTACTCTAAATTGTTAACTACTTTATCTAAACACAAAAAGAAGGCAACACAGTCCAACAAATAGCCGACGACGTTAGTGAAGCTCAAGCACCTTCCATATATATATGTTGTAGGGAACTGAAACCGGTCATTTTGGGAACAAGAAGCTCCCTAGGATAAGATTCATTTCAACGACATTATAGAAGCTGAAACAACGTCCCCTATCTCAAGTTTAAGGATTGGCACTAGTGCTTCATCAAAGTAATTTCTCTCCAACAGTGTGTCACAATACCTCAATAGGGCCCTCCTTCTTCTTCTGTCACTCATTGCCCATTAGCAGCCACTTTGCTGGGGGAAACATTGGCGCAAACTGCATCCTTCGCTCCGAAAAAAAGTCCCCATTTCCCTCTTCAACAAACCGCTTCATCATCGCCAGGCTTCATGTTAGTGGAGCTGAAACACATTTCCCTGCACACTTCAGCCCTCACGAGTCTTGCTTATGCCAGTTCAGCCAGCAGCCTCCTACGTACATGTCTTACCTTCGGGGCTATGCCCACAGCTTGCGCGTCTCACGAGACATAATAAAAGTGACGAAAGCGCCTCATCTCAAAACATGACGTGTGCGTAGTCACGTCAAAGATAAGTGTAACTTGTGATGATTACCTGGATGTCTGCGAAGAATTATAACAATAAACTGAGTTCTTTCCAGTAGCAGTTTCAATAACACAGTAGGGGGGGGGGGGCAAGACTTTATGGATGCGTAGCATACCATACACACCGGCGCTGAGTGCGCTTATTTAAACACGGTGGTCCAAGGCAACCAAACAACCTTCCTCCATGCGTGCATGCGCATGAATTCTTCTAATGCCCGAATAACTATTCTAAAGAAAACGATTTATGATTTGGCGCTTCTAGTCACTCGCTGTTAATGAAAATTCGTGTGTGTGTCTTTTCGCCGTGTCATAAACCCCCCCCCCCCCAACTCCTGACATTACACTGACTTTTCCAAATAAACAGCGCTGAAACTTTCAACAGCAAAATATTGCTGCCCCCTGGCAGTTCTAGTGCAATCTATACACCCAATAATAATTGATTTAGTTGTACACAAATGTTTGTACACAAAAGTAGTGTAGTCGTTGCAAATCACCGTGGTTGTCTAAGATCCTGAGTAACATAAAAGCAAGCAACATTGAACAAACTGAAGAAGCAGGCGCAGCCTCCTCTCTCCGTGATTCGTTCCTGCTTCATAAAATTTGAAGGTGAGAAAAGTCTTAACTATACAAAGCATAACAGCGTGAGGCAAGGCTTGGTAAAAGCAAGTAAAGGCTGCAGGGAATGAAAATAAGTCGATTTCAAGAGTAGCTGAAGTATTTTTCTCTTCTTGAAATACCATGTGCGGCTGCACTGGTCGTCAAACGTAGCACTTCCGGCATTGGAAGAGGACGCCCTACATCCGCTGGGGTTCTGGAGTGAAGGCTAACTAAATCGCTCTCGATTTTCACGCACTTCACCACCTTCATGAGCCCGTGATATAGAAGAAACATGCCATGACTTTCAATGCCATCTGGTGTATGTTGACCAAAACGGAGTGCCAATAAAAATGGAAAGCGTTAGATTACTTTACTCAGAAAAAATTAGCTGGTTACAGGCTCTACATATTTTGGCACCTACATAAAATTGCTGTCGTGAACGTGGAGTAAAATCTGCATGTCGGGTAGTGCCAGTATATTTCAGCCTCACATTCAAACAGCAACACAGCCTTTTGGGCAGTGCATATTCATAATTACTGCAGGATACACGCTTTGAACACCCATTTTATAACTAACGAAATGGATTACAGCACATCCCTGAGCGCTACTCGGAAAGCAAGGCTTCTAGTTTCTCCTGCAGAGTGTTGCTTGTTAATGCTGCTTCAATCATATTCACCAAGTAGTTTTAACATTTCACCCTTTCTTCCGTTCATCCGGAAAATACCTGACACACTAATATGCAAATAATGTGTTGCCGTCCAAAGAAAAGTTACTTTCTTATAAAAAAGTTAAACAATTTTAACAGCGGGCAATATCTCTATTCATACCTTGCGGATAAAGACAGCAGTTTAGTAATTGTACAAAATGTATTAAAACGCGGTGTGGAAACAGTGCAGGAACGACACGACGAGAAGTAACACACAACACATACTATCGTCCACCAACTGGCTCTTCAAATCTTGCCATTGAAACACGCAGTGAATTCGATCAACAAAGCATGTTGCACCTCCGCCACTCGGGTGCAGGCAAGAATGACTTGGTCTTTCTCGCGCAAAACCATACTCATGCCACCATTTCGCTCTCGATTTTATATCGCCGGTGCAGGCCGGAAACAAAAAAAAACTGGAGATCACTCGGACTCATTCAAGATATACATTTGCACTTAAGACTGATTCGTACTCAATCTCACTGTAATATTCCCCAACCAGATTTATTTGAACTGTCTTACCAAAATTTTCTCAACGGGACTCGCTCTGACTGAGACTAACTTAATTTCCACCAGTCGGACTCGATCGCACTCCAGCTCACCAGGATATTACTCGCCCGGGCTCCATTAGACACAGGCAGACGGCCCGATCTGGACCTGAGTGAGCCAGCTCATGAGCAAGTTTGCCAGCCGATTATCGTGGGCCATGCTACTCTGTAAGCATTTAACCATTATGTGACCTACCATTGTACTGAAGCTCGGGTGATTATGAGTTTTACCTGGCAGCCCACATGCCAACGATTCAATTAACGCACATTTACATCCAGGTGGGACTCGACTAAATTTTTTTTCGGCCACTTTTATACTCATCTACACACCCATGGTTCATTTCAAGAAGATACTCGACATTAAATTGTGGCGACATTGATTAGTAGACTATAGACACACGATATACCAAGCATTAACCTTCAATGCAATAGCTGTTTTTTTCCGAATGACATGTACTGCCGCCGCTTCTACGAACAAGTACAACACAAAAAATCCATTTTGCACCGGCAATGTCTTAAGCGGCACTGACACAGTAAGCGGAAACGATAAAATTAAGCCAAACGTGGTAAACAACAACTCAGCTTCAACGCCCAGAAAAGGCGTATACATACACGTGGAAAGGTGCGCTCTTTTGCTTATATATTCTTTATGTTTAAGCGTTTTTCGACGAATGAGACGACCTCGTATTATTCCGTTGCAGTCAGCACAATATCTCCCATGCAAACACTTCTAAGCACCGCAGTTATCCGGCATACTCACATGCGATAACAGCATCAAGGATCATGATGGCGAGAATTGCAGTAAGCAAGACCCTCATATTTCGTTATCAAAGCTTCCTCTCTTTCTACACAAAAACAGACTTGAGATATTTCAGGATCGTAGTTATGAACAACCGGTGAACAATCGCAGTAATTTTTTTATCATCCACGTGCAGTAAAGATCAATTCACAATATGGACAAAGCGCGGAGTGAACAAAGAAACTGTAGTCACGCTCGTAGGCGATTTCTTTTTCTTTAAGAAACGCTTTTTTTCCTGTTGTAGACAGCAAGTATAGTACGTCATGCAACCTCTATTGTCAGCATACGAATGTATTCGCTTGCGGTGTATGGGCACTGCCAGACTTGCAAAGCAAAAACATGGCACTTTTGGTGTGTTCTCCTATAACACAGATTTGAAACGAGGTGATTTCCGAAACGTCAGGCATAATATAGTTATTTAATACAGCATGCAGCTAGCGCAGTGAACTGTTCATTGCATTGCCGACCACCGATCACTTTTTCTTCCACTCTCGCATAATCTGCTATTCAGTGGAACTAGTACTTGTAGTATATGCCACTTTATGTATGTTCTTTCCAGGCGGAAGAAGGTGCATCCGTGATAATTCATGTTTGTAAAGTATTCCAGAACTTTCACAGTGATTTGTCTTTTAGAAAGCAACCACGTTTGTCCAACCTGGGTCCTTCAATCTCGTCTCCCATCTGGATTCCCCTCACCTAAAACAACGATATATATGCTCCACCGCGATGGTCTAGTGGCTAAGGTAGGTACTCAGGCACTGACCCGCAGGTCGCGGGTTCAAATCCCGGCTGCGGCAGCAGTATTTTCTATCAAGGCGGAAATGCTGTAAGCCCGTGTGCTCAGATTTGGGTGCACGTTAAAAAACCCCAGGTGTTCAAAATTTACGGAGCCCTCCACTACGGCGTCTTTCATAATCATTTGGTGGTTTGGGGACGTTAAACCCCACATATCAATCAAACGATGTAGTTTCAAGTATGGCTTATTTTCGCGCTCGCAATGCTGTTTGTCTTAAGCATAGAAAAAGAAGGTTCCGCATAAGGAAAAAAGCTATGCGTGTGGACCTATGCATACAAAGCATTTGCCGGCAAAAAAAAAAAATTGTAAGTTGACTGACACGGGGATTATTGCGCACAACTGGCGTGAATCAGGAAGAGTAAAAAGAGTGCTCTTTCCCCCCCCCCCTCTATTTTCGCCTCTCGGACAAATATTTCAATCCTTTTGCAACGCTACGAGATGATATATTACTTCGGACCATCATGATTGCACCATGCTGTGTGAGTAGTTGACCATAGAGTTCAATTTGAACAAATGCGTTTAAATACGCTTTTCAGGTGAGAAGGTTTTGAATTTGTCTACGTTGGTACGATTAGACTAATTCTGTTCAGCCTACTTTGAAAGGACTATGAACGAGTCAGAAAAATGACGATTTGTCAGCGTAAGCGATTAAATTTGTTGCGAAAGGTGTGCCAGACAGCCTCTCATACTTTCGTAGCACCATCACGTATCCATTTTTTTCTCATGCTCCAAAACTTCTTATTGTCTTGTTTTTTTGTAAGTACAAACGACACTTACGCACCATCTGGTGAAAACTTGGTCTAATTAAAGGTTGTTGCTTGTAATGATCACTTTATTTATATGACATCACACGTTTTTCGACATACTCTTAAAGGAGCAGTGGCACCGAATTTCGAACTCGAGATGTGGCGTTCATTCGATTGCTCGGTAAGCACTAGGTATTTTAGCGAAGTATGAATCGCGCCCGTTGCGTAGCAGTTATTCTATTTCGAGCGCAAAGAGCGTCCAAAGGTCATCCGCGCGTTCCCGGCCATGAGACATGGACAGTACTTTGACGTGTTCAGCGAACTCCTAGGCCACGCCTCAGGATCGGAGTGACGATGAGCGAGCAGCGTTGACGACTAGCTTTGTGGCACTTGCTTCGCGCAGCGCGTTCGTATAAATCCAACGTTTTCGTTGTCCCGCTTCAGTCGATCTTTTGTGGAGTCGTGAGCGCGAATGTGATCATTTGAAGCTAGAGTCATCATAAAACTAGCACTCCTGGACCACGTCCGGCAGGCGGCGCAAGCCAGTGGAGCCTTGGACATGCGGCCCCACCCATCTAGCTCCTAAACCCCTTCTTTTTCGACCCAATAAAGTTATTTCTCTCTCTCTCTCTCTCATCACAAAATAGTAACACGCGCGCGGCGTTCGTGTGTCTTACCAGCCAGCGTGGCCGAGGCGTGCGTCTTTAGCTGCCTCCTCGTCGCTGCTCGGCCCGGTGTCGATTTCAGAATCACTCCTTAGTATAGGATTGAATCTACAATGATTCGCCACGCCGCTAAAGACGGTGATTTTATATCCCTCGGTGTTTTCAGCCATAGAGTTTCGTAAAATTAACTAGAGGGGTCGCTGGCGCTGCGATTCGCAGCGCCCATGGGAATGATGGGTAGTACACACATTTGCCTAGTCTTCGTACTTGCGGGCGGCGAATCGTACTTGCGGCTACGTTTATTGCTGCGTTTCGGTTTTGTTTTGAAAGAAAGATTCAACCTCTTTGAGCTTTGCGACCCGATTTGGAAAGGTAAGACGAAAAAAGTATGGTGGTGCAGCGCCATTGCTGAACATTTGCTGATTTTTGTTTTGTGAGAGAACAGCTTCAAGCCACACGAACACACACGGAGCCAAAAGCAGGCCAGAAGTACGAAGTTTAGGCAAGTGTGGGTACTACCCATCATTCCCATGCTCACTGAAGCGCCGTGCGTTGCAGCTCCCATAGACACTAGAGCCAGAGTTCCCTTTAGTATATATTAGGAAACTCTATGTTTTCATCGTTGCTTGTGGACACTGATGATGGCAGTGACGACAATGGGGGTGGTGCAGGCGCGCTGAGCAGACGAAAAGACAACTGAAGATCACGTCACCATTTCGCATGGCCACGTGATTAGATTGGGGCGGGACCGCGGGAGGGGACCGCTTGGCAGCGCTGGCATTGATGAAAATTGGCGGGCTTTGCAGCCGTTTTGAATTGGGTTTGATGCTGGTCGCACTAATCGATAATACATATATTAGTTTGTCCCTCTGTTATATTATTAGTATTTAATTTTTACTACGGGATATAAAAGTACACGTTTGCGCAAAAAACGCGATATGCTTAAAGTTGGTGTCACTGCTCTTTTAAAAGTCTGAACAACGAAGCTCAATCGATGGAACACGCGTAGAGTGCTGTAAAAATGCGTTCAGCTACGACGCAGACACGGAACCCGAAGCTCGAACACTGCATTATCAATGATTGAAATGGGCCAGCAAGTCCCCTTGAGTGCGTTATCAGCCAGAAAATTAAATTTATGCTATGCGTGCCCATTTACACATTGATGGCCAGCAGACGAGACCGATACTGAACGTACTCCTGAAAGCAACTCGACTCAATTTGTCGCAGCATTTTGCTTGAAAATTCAGTGCAAATTGTTTGATCAACTTGAACGCTCTTTTCTTTTGTTATCTTGAGCAGGACGGACTGGCTGGCAGCGTCAAGCAGCCTCCATGTAGTAAGCGCGCACGTGCGAAGAACAGTACTCTACTCTCTCAACTGACGTCACGTGAGAGAGGACACCACAAAAATATTTCGGGCCGAATGGCAAATTTATGACCGAAGAATCAAATAGGTATTTTCCTGTATTAGGTATCAAATATTGTAATGGGTGCAAGAGAAGAAAAGTCAAAAACTAGTTTATGATGGGAGAACTTGTGCCCTGAAAATTATGTGCGAAAAGATGGAAGAGCCCGCTAGAGCGTTCGAAAACAAAAACTGTTTGCTTGCTTGCTTGTTCCTTTCTTTTGTGGCTCTCACCCACTAAGGGGGATCTGTCAAGAAGCCGGTGGTTAAGGCAAGTCAATACTTTTAGATTTTCTAGACTAGGGGATTATGATTACTGTGTTTTGACTGTGAAGTTAATTTGGCGCGATGTAAAAAAAGAAAAAGGGGGGGGGGAGGAACAATAGAATTTGTTGAATATCTGAGGTGGAATCGTCATATGAAATTCTTCTCAAAGTTGAATCATTGCAGTGTATCAACTAAATAATAAGTGGGAGTGTGGCTAGTAAAATTCGAGAGCTGATCGCTGACTCAACAAGGTAATCTTCTTGTGTTATATATGAATTCGCAGAGAGGCCCGCAGATGTTCTTATCGCTGTGTCCCAATGAAGTGGCCCCAAAAGACAAAATATTGGGAGTATTAAGTGATATTCCTAGTTTAAGAATAAAATTTTGAAGCAGTTTCATCTGCCAACGCACCTTCTTCTTCTTCGCAGCTCCAACCCACACTGGCTCGTGCCTGTGAACAAGAGGCATGAGCCGTGCGGCCCCAAGCAAGAGTGCGCACAAGACTGTGGACGCTGATTCTTCATAATGTCGGATATTGTAAACAGTCTCTTTGGCATTAGTCCCCCTTCGAAATACGCATCGTCCCGATGCGCGATGGAGGGAGGCAAACAGAAAAAGGGAGCGCTTTCATTCCCTCTCATAATATGGCTTCATACGAACAACGTGTACGACTTCTGCGCTGTTTTGTCGCTTTGAACAGATGTGTCCATCGGCGATGACTTCGTAGTTTAGGTCACTAATTCGTCCGGAGAACCTTATAGGGGCCAAAGTATCGACAAAGAAGCTTTTCTGATAGGCCGTGGTGTCGGAGTGGCGTCCATATCCACACTCACTCGCCTGGGTTGTACTGAACGTTTCTGCGGCGCAGGTTGTAGTGGCTTGCGTCCTTGTTTTGCTGTTGATGTATTCAGTGTCGTACCAACTGCCGTGCTTCTTCAGCCCTTTGCAGAAAGTCGTCAAGTTCAGATGGCTCGTAATTTTCGTTGTCTACTGGCAACATGGCATCGAGTGTCGTAGTGACAGTGCGACCGTAGACCAGGTGAAATGGTGTGACGGGCATGGTCTCCTGCACTGCCGTATTGTAGGCGAAAGTTGGGTATGGCAAGATCTCGTCCCACAATTTATGCTCAATGTCAACGTACATCGACAGCATGTCAGCGATGGTGCGGTTCAGGCGTTTTGTCAACCCGTTGGTTTGGGGATGGTATGCAGTGGTCTTCCTATAGGTGGTGTTAGTCATTGTCATTAAGGACGGCATCAAATCAGCCGTGAACGCTGCTCCTCGATCGGTAATCACGACGAGTGGGGCTCCATGGTGAAGAACAATTTTATGAACGAAAAACTTCGCGACTTCCGTTGGCGTTCCTCGCTCAAGGCAGCCGGTTTCAGCGTATCGTGTCAAATAGTCAGTCGCAACTATTATCCACCTTTTTCCTGATGCCGACATTGAAAACGGTCCGAGGAGGTCTATTCCAACCTGCTGAAATGGAGTCGCAGGTGGCTCTATAGGCTTGAGAAGGCCGGCCGTCTTGAGGGGTGGTGTTTTTCGCCTTTGACAATCGTGACATGTCTTGACGTAATGCTTCACGGACGCTAGAAACTTGGGCCAGTAGTATTTCTGATGAATTTTGGCGAAAGTTCGACTCGCGCCCAAGTGACCCGCAGACGGTTCATCATGACAGGCTTTAAGACTCCATGCCTCATGGCCGATGGTACAACGAGTAAGAACTTCTCCTTTTGTTCAAAATTCCTCTTGTAAAGTGCATCATCTCGCACGCAGAATGAGGATAACCCTCTCTTAAATACGCGAGGAACTTGTGCGTCGTGCCCTTCGAGACACTTTATTAATGAGAGCAGTTCCATGCCAGCCCGTTGATGTTCGGCGATTTCTGAGGTTTTTATCACACAAAGGAGTGCGAAGTCCTCTTCTTCTGAAAGAGTCGAGTGGACTGGTGAACGTGATAAGCAGTCAGCATCATCATGCTTTCTGCCAGACCTATATACGACCGTAATGTCATACTCTTGGAGCCTGAGACTCCATCTCGCAAGCCATCCCGATGGGTCTTTTAAGCTCGCCAGCCAACAAAGTGAGTGGTGGTCGCTGACGGCACGAAACGGCCTGCCATAGAGGTATGGCCTGAACTTGCTGATCGCCCATATGACTGCCAAGCACTCTTTTTTGGTTGCAGAGCAGTTTCTTTCCGCTTTTGAGAGGGTGCGGCTAGCGTATGCTATCACTTTCTCTTCTCAATTTTGCCATTGCACCAGGACCGCACCTATATGCCAACATTGCTGGCAACTGTATGAACTTCTGTGTCTGCGGTTTCGTCAAAGTGGGCCAGGATAGGTGGGGCTTGCAAACGTTTCTTTAGTTCGCTGAATACACTGTCTTGTTCGGTCTACCAAATAAATGGCACGTCCTCTTTTGTGAGTTTTGTTAGAGGTTCGGCAATTTTCGCGAAATTATCACAAACCACCTATAAGAAGCACATAAACCCAAAAATCGGCGTACCTCCTTCTTGTCTTTTGGCTTGGGAAACAGCCCCACGGCCACAGTCTTCTCCGGGTCCGTGCCAACACCTTGAGCGCTGATTACATGACCGAGAAAACGAAGCTTCTCGAATCCAAACTGGCATTTTTCCGGTTTAATCGTCAAGCCGGCTGACTGGATAGCCTGAAGTACCAAACGTAGTCACTCTACATGCTGTTCAAACGTTGCTGAAAACACCACAATGTCTTCCAGGTAGACTAAGGCCGACTGCCATTTGAGGCCTGAAAGGACGCTGTCCATCATGCGCTGGAATGTTGCAGGCGCACAACACAGGCCGAATGGGAGTGCTTTAAACTCATATAGACCATCCGGGGTTACAAAAGCAGTTTTTTTACAGTCCCTTTCGTCCTTTTCAATTTGCCAATAACTGCTTTTTAAATCCAATGAAGAGAAATACCTTGCGTGCCGTAGCCGATCCAACGTATCGTCAATACGCGGCAAAGGGTAGACATCTCGCTTGGTCACGCTGTTCAGCTTTCTGTAATCAACGCAGAACCTCAGCGTGTTGTCTTTTTTCCTCACAAGGACTACAGGCGACTCCCACGGACTATTGGATGGCTGTATGACATCATCCTCCAGCATCTCTTTCACTTGGCTCTTTATGATCTCACGTTCCTTCGGTGATACTCTGTACAGATTTTGGTGTACCGGCCTTGTAGCTTCATCTGTTATTATTCGGTGTTTAACAACCTGGGTCCGCCGTACTTTTGACGAGGTAGAGAAACATCCGGTGAAGTCTCTTAGGAGGTCTTGAATAATTTTCTTCTCGGCTGGGGATAGATTTTGGCTGATTGCAACTCTTGCCACGACATCGGGCGCAGGTTCCGAAGTGGGTGGCCCTGACACCAGACCACATAAGTCGGTCACTGTTTGAAAACCGTGCAGGAAGGCGATAGCATTGTCCTTTGCAACGTGCTGAATTTCGTTTCCGAAATTCGTTAGCAATATATCGGCACATCCACCACGTAATTGAATAATGCCTCGAGTTACACAAATGCCTTCCTTGAGCAGTAGTTCGATGTTTGCATCCGCTATACCTTCAGAATCAACGAATGCTTCATTTCTTACACCGACTATTACGCTGCATCGTGGCGGCACGGTAACATCACAATCTATAACACGTAATGCAGTGTATTCTGGCTCATTTGTGTCTATGGCCAGTTTGGTCGAAAAAGAGACACTAGAATTCTGCAGGTCGATTATAGCTCCGTTTGCTAGCAGAAAATTCACTCCGAGTATTAAATCTCTAGAGCATTCCGGAAGTACGACAGAGACAGCAACGTAAGTAGCGCCTTGAATTCCGATTCATGCGGTACATCTTCCCAGAGGTGTGATGAGATGACCCCGAGCCGTGCGTATCTGGGGTCCCCTCCAAGGCGTCAGGACTTTATTTAAATCCTTTGCGGCAGCGTAACTGACAACCGAATAATCAGCGCCTGTGTCAACTAAAACAGTAAATTCACACCCGTCTACGGTAACGCGTAAGTCTGAAGAAATTTTGTCTTTACCTAACCTAGTTGTGTTGTTCCGCTCGTCGTTACTGCACTGGGACCTTGACGGAGGATCTTCAGTTGGTCGGACATCAGCGGTCTTGCCTCCATTGGTCGCTGGCTTCAGTTTTCCTGATGGAGACTGCTTGAACGACGGTGTGTTGAGGTTGAAGGTGGAGAAGGTGAACTAAATCGTCGAGGGCTTGGCGATCGATAGCGAGCAGGCGCTGGTGATCTAGGCTGATGCTGGAAACCGGCAGTTGGAAACTGATGGCCGGACAAGTAATCTTCGATTTCAATGGGTCTATCGCCATTTCGGGGGCATGACTCGTTTGTAGAAAACCCACGGAGACCAACTCGTCGATATGGGCACATTCTGTGCAGGTGTCCAGCTTCGCTGCAGTGAAAACAAAGAGGCGTCCTGTAGGGTGTGCGCCACACGTCGATTTTTCGTGGCCTCCAATTAGCTGGATAGTTTGAGCCACGCGAAGCCAGTCGGTAGCCACTGGGAGCTGCAAACGAAGCAGTATGCACGGCGGGCTGGCGTAAGGCATCGGCGTAAGTCGGTACGGGGCATTCCTGCAATTGCTGTTCAAGTCGAACAGGTTGCGCCTCGGGTTCGGCTTGAAGAATGGCGTGGCGAACTTCATCTCTGATCATGGTAGTCAGAGACGAAACTGGCGTTGCGACTTGTCGGGAAAGCAGCTTCTGGAGCTCTTCTTTCATAATATATCGCACCATTTTCCTCAATACTTCGCTGCTGCTTCCCAGGTTTGCTGAGAGGACATCGGCAGGAACACTACTCGTGTCATGATTGTAGTGACGGAAGCACTGCTGCAATGCCCGCTCTATGGAGGTGGCTTCGTTGCAGAATTCAGCAACTGTGCGAGGTGGGTTGCGTACCAAACCGGCAAATAACTCCTGTTTGACACCTCGCATCAAGTGACGCAGCTTTTTCTCTTCGTTCATGTTCGGGTCAGCCCGTTTGAAAAGGCGGGACATGTCCTCTATATACATGCCAACGCTTTCGTTCGTGCGCTGGTTTCTGGACTGTAGAGCGTTCTTTGCCTTCTCCCGACGATGGGTGCTGGCATATGTAGCTACTATTTGTCGTCGGAATTCTTCCCATGTCGGTATAAACGCTTCGTGGTTTTCATACCACGTCCTCGCTGCATCATCCAATGCGAAGTACACGCGATGCAGTTTCCTTGCTTCATCCCAGCCGTTGGTTTTCGCAACCAGCTCGAAGTGTTCTAACCAATCCTCCACATCCTCAAACGTGTCGCCGTGGAAGGGCTCAGGCAAGCACGGCGGCGACAGAATAAGTTCCGATGATGTCACCTGGTAAGCCATCGTTCCGTTGTCTGTGGACGCTGCTTGTGTTGCTGGAGCACTGGGGAGGGGTGCGAATTCAGGCGGCTCTCCTCGGAGGCGGCGGCTTGAACGCTGATGTACCGGAGTCAGTTCGCCAGGTTCCAATCGTCGAGGATCGGGGCTTCGCTCTCTTGCGCCAAGGGGGCTTCCAATCATACCCAGCACCGTCCACCAGAATGTAACGGGTGCACGAGAAGAAAAGTCAAAAACTAGTTTATTATGGGCGAAGTTGTGCCCTGAAAATTATGTGCGAAAAGATGGAAGAGTCTGCTAGAGCGTTCCAAAACAAAAACTTGGTCGGTCGGTCGGTCGGTCGGTCGGTCGGTCGGTCGGTCGGTCGGTCGGTCGGTCGGTCGGTCGGTCGGTCGGTCGGTCGGTCGGTCGGTCGGTCGGTCGGTCGGTCGGTCGGTCGGTCGGTCGGTCGGTCGGTCGGTCGGTCGGTCGGTCGGTCGGTCGGTCGGTCGGTCGGTCGGTCGGTCGGTCGGTCGGTCGGTCGGTCGGTCGGTCGGTCGGTCGGTCGGTCGGTCGGTCGTCGGTCGGTCGGTCGGTTGGTTGGTTCCTCAACAAATTGGCGCAACCCACCTAGGGGGATAGGCCATGAATGGGACGGTGCCTTGCTTTTTAAATAATTAGGTAGTGTAGGTAAAAATAAAAAGGTGTTAAATTTCAAGAAAAACCTTGAAAAGAAAACATATAAACATACGAAAAAATTATACATAAAACAACTGAAGTTACTTATTTTTAGCATTCAATTTTTTTTAGATTCTCGTAAGAAATTTGTAACAGCGGCAAAAACGCTCCTGTTGCTGAATCCAAATGCGACTGCGCCAAATGAAAGAATCACCGGAAGTGTCAAGTTTAAGCCCAACTTTCGTAGGGGTTCTTCTAGTAGATTTTCCCTTTGTGTTTTGAATTTTCGGCATGACAAAAAGAAGTGCTCCAAAGATTCCCTCTCATTGCAATAAAGGCACAAAGGCGACTGTGCCAGACCCTACCTGTGAAGGTAAAAGTTCAATGAGGGGACTCGACAACGCAGCCTGGTAATCACTATTTCTTTCTTTCTTGATGAACACCACTTGTTCTTCCAAGGGAACTTTAGCTGTGAGAAGTCTGATACAAACAAAGGGGATTTTTTAATGTTATTGGCAGTTGTGCGTTTTTCAAAGCGTGCTGCTGTGATATATTCCGAAGTAGGCAAAATAAGTAAAACAGGACAATCAAGGGAAGATACAGCTACTGCATCTGCATGCTCATTCAGAGCTAAACCTCTATGGCCTGGTACCCAAACTAGTCGGACGAGTCGCGCATAAGTAGGAATGAGCGAGTAGAAAGTTTCTAAGGTACGCGAAAAATTTGGTGAGCTTAAAACAGTACAGACCGAGGTACAGCCTGTTAGAACAATCACCGCTGATAGATCTTGCGGCACTTTACGCAATGCAAGGACTATTGCCAGTAGTTCAGCTTGGTAAATAGGTGTAAAGTCGGGTAATCGAATTGAGACAGCCCAATCTAAAGAGGATGATACGATTCCTACGCCAGCCTTCTCTTCAGAAACCGAAGCGTCAGTCGCTATCACAATGGATGTTTCTAGATTGGCCAAATGATCTTCCAAAATGCCATTTATATACCGACATGGTGAATGTTTTGCATTCTTGGGATATATATCGTCAAATTCTATCTTAATTGCATCTACAGTGTTGAGCACAAGTGTTTCCCAAAGGTTAACTCTTAAGGGCTCCAAACGTTTCTGAGTAAATATTACTTGAGGACACCTAATTTAGGCTATTGGTGGTTGAAGAATGAGGCCTGCTGGTTAATGAACACATACTGTGCCCTCCGCTGAGGTGATGCATAGATTTTAAGGAATGTACGTACTGTTAGAATATGAAATCTTTTGATAAGAGAAGGAAGGCGGGATTCTTCGTATAGGAAATTGTTGGCAACATATTTGGGTAGCCCTAGGCATAAGCGTAAAGATTTGCGTTCTAGCAGAATCAGTCGTGGAACTTTGTAGGCCGAAGCGCCAGAAAACAAAACACAGCCGAATTATAATATCGGTCGAATGTACATGCAATATATCATAACGAGCACGTCTCTACGCAAACCGGCACGATAATTACTGAGCCTGCGCAGCATCCCTACGGCACGTGCTCCTTTAGCAGCCATGTTTTTTTATGTGGGGACTCCAGTTAAGTGTTTCGGTGTAGGTTACCCCCAAGTACCTAACTGACTCGACATGAGGTATGGCGTCTACTCGGTACATTAGTGAAATTTGCACTGGGGAATTTTGTGAGAAAACTATGATTGTACTTTTGTTTGTATTGAGGCATAAGTTGATATCCTCCAGCCACGTTTCCAGACTATTCATGTTTGTCTGCAGAATCAGGTACAGTGTGTGAATGTCCGCCGACGCAGCGGCATACACATATCATCGGCATACACATAGACCTGTACATCTTGCTGTATGGGAACGGTACATAGTGGTGCATTAAATAATAAGGGCGATAGTACTGACCCTTGCGGTATACCTTTCATCTGCCTGTATATTGAAGAGTTGACACCCGATTGCGAGCAGTAAAATTCTCTATTACCTAAGGAAGCATGGATCCAGGCCACAAAGTATTGAGGCAGTCCTAAATTCTGAAGTGAATCTAGCAGTTTAACATGCTCCACGCTATCGTAGGCTTTTGTGATATCTAAGGTTACCAAAGCGGAGTATTGTTTCTTATATCGAGCAAGTTGAATTCTGCTTTCGAGATCCACGTGCGCGCACCACATGGAGCAACCACGCCTGAATTCAATCTGACATGGGCTCAGTGTCAGTTTTTCTGACATCCATCGATCTATACGTCTATATAAGATTCTTTCAACAAGTTTTACTAGGTTCGATGTAAGTGAAATGGGCCTGATATTATCTAAGGTAAACCCAGCGCCTTGCTTTTTTAATAATGGAACCACTTTTGTCATTCTCCAATCAGGTTGCATCCAAGAGCTTCTAAGTGAGTGATTAATAATTTCGGGTAGGCCAAGTGGGTATATTTTATGTACTGATTTTATCACTGATGTCGTTATGCCATGAGGACCAGGAGCCGAATGGGATAGTGTTCTGACTACGGTTTGTAATTCTGCTGGCGTAACCTCTTCAAAATCCTCAGCCCTTTGGGGGGACTGGGCTTGGTATGAGAGAAGTGTCGTAAAGCGACTTTCTAGGCCCTGAGCTATATCTTCTAGAAGGGCCTTTAGTTCAACTGGTAATGATACTACAAATTCTATATTTCTTTGTACCGGATGAACTTTCTTAGTTCTCAAAAAGCGAAAAAGTGATTTTCTATTGACCGCTTTTGACAGGAACTCACATCGGTCGTTGTTAAATTTGTCCTTCGCATTAGCGATGGTTCTCTTAAAAATAGCGGCCGCATACTTATAATCACTGCAGTTCCTGGGACACTGGTTGAAGATTAGTTTTTTCCATGTAGCCTTTCTTAGTCTATAAGCCCGCAAACAGTCCGCATTCCACCAAGGGCTCGTAGACGGTTTAGAGCTTTCAATGGTAAATTTTGATTTATTTAACGACTCTTAAAAGGTCGCTAATTCTGATGGCGTCTAGTTCTGCAACATTCGTTTGGTGAGATAAAGCACCTCGTAAGGATTTCTCGAAAGTATTAAAGTTTACATGTGTTACGGAAGATCTATTCTTGGAGGTTGTTGGACATACCACCTCGAACAATATTGGCATATGGGCACTACTTGTTCCCGAGTTAATCGCAGACCATGATAAGATGGAGAGGTTAGCGTTAGAAAAAGTTAGATCAAGTACCGAGGAGGACTGATTACACATAAAACTAATGATGATAGCTGGGGTTTAACGTCCCAAAGCCACTATATGATTATGAGAGATGCCGTAGTGGATGGCTCCGGAAATTTAGACCACCTGGGGTTCTTTAACGTGCACCCAAATCTGAGCACACGGGCCTACAACATTTCCGCCTCCATCGGAAATGCAGCCGCCGCAGCCGGGATTCGAACCCGCGCCCTGCGGGTCAGCAACCTTAGCCACTAGACCACCGTACACATAAAACTAGGAGTTTTGTGTTTATGCATATAAAGTTATTATTGTTCACCCAATCCCATAAACATTTGCCATTCAGATCAGTTTTAAACCCCCAAGAAATATGATGAAAATTGAAGTCACCTACTAATACAATATATTTTTGGCAATAGTGAACTGCAGTATCTAGGACGGAAGAATTTAGAACACCCGCAGGAAAATAAGCGTATATTATTAATAGTAAAACAAAAACTAATAATAATTATAAAATTGTAAATATTAACTCTAAAATAAGTTATAAAAAACTATTAAGTATAAAATATTAATAATTAATATTAAAACAAAAAAACTAAACCATAATAAAACAAAAACTGTTCATCTGCCAACGCACCTTCTTCTTCTTCGCAGCTCCAACCCCCACTGGCTCGTGCCTGTGAACACGAGGCATGAGTCGTGTGGCCCCAAGCAAGAGTGCGCACAAGACTGTGGACGCTGATTCTTCATAATGTCGGATATTGTAAACAGTCTCTGTGGCAATATCACACGAAATAATGCAGTATATCGCTTCCGAAATTTCATCCAAGTGATCACGTTAGCCAGAGGGTGCAGTCTTTTGTCATTTCCGTCTTGGTATTCTGTAAAAATGGGAGTTTACGAGCATTAACTATCAGTTCAGCAAGGTCGTTGATGAACTATCAGTTCAGCAAGGTCGTTGATGAATTCAAAATGCCTATTGCTATTTCTAATATTAAATTGGTGAAGTCTACGTTGTCCATTGCGTTGTCACAACACCAATCTGATTTTGTGCCAGTTCACCTAACTGTTATCACGAAGATGCACCTAGAAAAAAAATGCCTACCCTTCTGAAGCCTATTTAACGCATAGGTAGTAATTACGAAATTACGAGTAATGCTGCCTATGATTACGATTGGTGCTGCGTATAGCGATGTCGTCTCTACTGCGACCTAGCGTGCAATTACGACGCCATGCCCACCAAAGTTTTGTTTACCCTACAAAGGGTATATGTTCTGGAAAATCCGGAAAGGTGATACATGCACTCGATGGCGCTAAACTTCGAAGGAAGAAGTAGGTTGCTTCGAAGAACTTGTTGAAGCAGTGATACAATAAGTTCATTATTTTGGATGCACCATTGGTCGAGGGTGTACACAAATCAGTGACCATCAAAGGGGCCCTCCAACACTTTACATGGCTTCATAGTTTTACATGTTTTTTTCTAGCTGGTTGCGTGCACTGACGGCTTAGAGATAAGTGCCGCAAGATCGGCAGTGATAGGGCCACGCAGTGCAAAGCCAGCGCTGCGTGTCTAGTAAGAATGTGTACCATGACTGAACAAATGCGTTTATTAGATGTGGAAGCATCTTATACTCGCGCCTTGTAGTGCGCCGTCCTCGCCGTCCGCATCGCTTCTCGAACATTCGACAGCTGACGCGCGCGCATGCGCCGTCGCGCCGTCGCCCACTATCTGTGCCGCGCGCGCTTCTCCTTCGAGAACATTCGACAGCTGACAGCGCATGCGCCGTCACGCCGTCACCATCTGTGCCGCGCGCGCGCTTCTCCTTCGAGAACATTCGACAGCTGACAGCGCATGCGCCGTCGCGCTGTATATATACTCAAGGTCGGCGCTCGCTCGCTCAGTTGCCGCTCGTCCGTTGGTTTGTACGGCGCGTCGACGTCCAAGGTCGCGGTGAAATGAATTCCAACGAATCCACAAACACAATGATCGACGTCCCTTCGACCAGCGCCGCCCATTCGCATACATGTGTACGTGTTCACTCATTTAACACCCCCTCCTACAACCACGTTAACCAATTTAGCCATCGACCCAAGTAAGTCGCAATTTAACACCCCATTTCACAACCACGTTAACCAATTTAGCCATCGACCCAAGTAAGTCGCACTTTAACACCCCGTTAACCAATTATATGCTCCGCATCCTCCTCAGTGTTCCCCCGAGGGAAGCTGCGGGCAATTTTTTCATAGTTACGTACGCCGGCATACTCAGCAATCAAGAGAGCGCAATCTTCTTTTCCTTGCACCACCCGCGTATCACTTTGCTGATGGACTCGGCCTGCGAGTGGCTCTCGGACTTCAGCATCTCCACGATCTCCCGTAGGCATTCTCTGTGTTTTGAAAAAAAATGAGGATGTGATTTGTATGCTTCCAAGCTTGCACAATCACTTTAATGTCAGCCGATTTAATTAGTGGAGACTATTTTATGTATATTTTATGTCGTGAACCACATTGTGCCGTTGTAATCACAGCTAACGGATGATGAAAGTATGCGAAAGCTTATTCTTAACGCACTCTCTATTTTTTAATCAACCAAAGATACTGTTTGAATGCGTTGACGTCATTTATCATTCAGACAATGGACTTCCAAGGTGTTGAATGAAATATGCGCATAGCTGAATCCGGCAACTACGCATAGCATGCATCCTCGTATGTTTGGCTTATTATCCGTTCGTATGAGAATACTTCAGATCTTTTGTGCCAGTTTCAAGAAAAAGGTACACCTGCTCTTCCTGAATAAAAACCTTATTCCTTCTATATTGTTTTCATTGCCTTAGAACCCCTCTTCTTCAGACCCCAATGCATTTGTACAGGTTGGTGTATGCGGCCGTCTCTTTCTACTATTTCAAGGACAAGCTTCGATCCCATTATGGTAGTACTACTATCTATAATACTCACGGCTCATCCTTGCCGGCAATCACCCTTTGGAATGTTCCCACGCAGGCTCCTCTCTTGCCTTCCCAGTATTCCGGGTTGGCGTCAATCTTCTCCAGAAGGTCGAAACCACGTGCAGCGTACAGGAAGTGGCCCATCTGCTCACAGAGAACAAAGCTTGGTTTTCATCGCTAAGATTACGTAAAGGACTATTTTAATATAGCTCAAACTCTATTGATCGAAACCAGACTTCATGAACTTCCTGGTCTAATCAAAACGTCCCCATTCCCCGGCAGGTACTACAGGGTTCGGTATTGTCATCAGCTTAAATGAACGAAGCATTCAGGACATCGAACACGATTTTGTTTTTAGGAAAATTTATTCTCACGAACAGTGAACATCAATAACAATCCAACAGAACATCGGGATGGAACAAAAAATCCGCACACACACACCAATAATATTGGGACAAAAAGGTATGTTTACACATGCATACGGAAGAAAACTTACACAGACACACCAAAATTTGTTACAAAAAGATATGTTTACATATGTACATTACATGGTAAACGAAGAACATACAAATGAAAGGTAAAGATCTATATTTTAAGTATTTACGTAGTATTTACAAAGTATTTGTGTGAGTACTAAACAAACATTAACCTACCAAAACCAAGCAGGCCTGAACACAAGCTTTAAACGTCTCTCGCAGACGAACACAAAAAGGCAGGATCAGTGTCGAAAAAATTCCTCCTCACCGAGAAAGTAGGTGCCAGCAACAATGAGAAGGTAGGCGAAGCGGCCTCGAGAACAACGCCCAGAGGAAAGAAAGCGATTTACTCCGAGGTTGAGAAATGCAGCATGCACGGCCCTCCAGATAACACGAGCAACGTTGCATTGTCTCAAAACATGCTTATTTGTTTCCCGTAGGGAGCAGTTCGGGCATTTTGCTGACTGGACCATTCTCTACCTTTCGAGGCAATCAAGGGTAAGAAGAACACCCCACCCCAGCCGCCACATGAAGTCCCGGAGGTGGCCAGGCACAAATGATGCCGTCAGCGTGCCCCAAGACATACGAAAAGAGCGGGTGCGGCGTGCCGGAGGAACTAACGGGAGCAACAAAGTGGCTGTTGCGTCAACGATAGGATTGC
This sequence comes from Rhipicephalus annulatus, assembly GCA_013436015.1. Classification (NCBI taxonomy): domain Eukaryota; kingdom Metazoa; phylum Arthropoda; class Arachnida; order Ixodida; family Ixodidae; genus Rhipicephalus; species Rhipicephalus annulatus. The sequence goes on along the minus strand of WOVY01000311.1, from coordinate 145,978 downwards.
CCAACACATCTACCCCAGGGCAAGTCGACTGGATATGACGGACAAACGTGACAGCTGTTGCCTCAAAAGAAGGAAGTGTTACCGATTGTCGGCCGTGATTAAGTTGCACATCAGGCATTAAATACCGAAGGTGAGTGCCTAGAAAATAATATGCCAGAGTTCGCGCAGGGGATTCCTCTCCTTGTACAAAACGCAACAAGAAGCGCGGGGCCAGTAGCCGGCAGCGTATTGGCACCAAAGGGAAAGCAAAGCCTTCCTGGGAACGCTGCTGTGCTAACGCCGCACGAGAAACCAACTCAGTACCACCGAACCAAAAGAAGGAACACAAGGCAGACTGCAATGACCTCACGACGCGTAAAAGCGGCTGCTCCACGTGAGAAAGGTACCAAATGCGACCACAGAACACACCCTGCGGAAGGTACCTCAGCTCAAGAAGCGGGAACTCGATATTTCGTGCGTTCTCAATTTTTTAGTTTTAATTTGTCGAGGGTGTTTGACCAAAGGAAGTTACTAACGTCGCAGTGGTTGTATAAAATTTTTAAAATACGAACACATGCAGCCGGCTGAAGAGGAAATATGGATCTAAGTCTTGAGCTTGGACGGCCGATAAACAAATACCGGGATTTAGAGAAATTTAGCGCGGCACCTGAAATGTCACCATACTGAAAGAATAAACGCAGGCTACTTCAAAGACTATATTTATCTGAAAGGTACAGGGTTATATCGTCAGCAAAAGCTGTGACTTTGACGGCACTGCTGCCGAGAAGCGCAAGACCCCGGACACGCGAATCCGCTTCTAGAGCGTACAGAAATGGCTCAAGGCTGAGGACAAATAGAACAGGAGACAATGGGCATCTCTGACGGACCCTACGTGTAATAGAAAATGCAGCACTCTCAACTATCATGAACTAGTGTTCTTTTTATACCAGAGTAGGTATTTCTAATCAATTCCACAAAACAACCAGGAAAACCAAAGGCTGTGAGCACATTAAAGATATACGTGTGCTCTAGACGGTCAGATGCTTTCTCTTAGTCCAAAGACACAGGGAGACCACGCGCAGATTGCGACAGAGTATGGGCTGTTATATTCCGGGTGGTAAATGACAAGCTCTGTACTTCTCGTGGAAGACGGAGTGATTCTTTGTGGAACACATCTCGCTCGACTCGGTGCTTTTCTGGACATTTCGCTGCAGCTCTGAGGTGTATTGCCCCGTAAGTTGTGGTATTGGATGTACAACCTTACGAGGTGACGCCCGACTTCGCTTCGACCGCGGCCACTACCTCGAGGAAGCGAGAAAACACATCCAGCGAGAGCGAGGACACTGAGCTGTACTCCGCATTTTGTGATAAGTCCTCAGACGACGGCTTTCAACCTGTCCTGCACCACAAGGCCAAGTGACGGATCGTCAATCCATCGTCGGTGTTAAGTACAGCCACCGTAAAAACGGCGCCCCATCGATGGCCCCATTCCATCCTGTTCGTGCCAAAGAACAGTACCGAAAGTCGGCGTGTTCTGAACAGGCAAGCGCTTTCGCTCTATTTTGAGAACATTGTGCTGAACGAGATCGAGGACGTACGGCTTGATACAAGAAGAAGCACCCCGGCTGTAAGTGTGCTGCACCCGAGTGCGCTGAGCACGCTGCAACAAGTAACACAACTGGGAAACATTGCAGTTAGGTACATCATACCAGCCGATGGTGCGACCACATCAGGAGTCATTTACGATATTAACACAGAAATTCCAAACGCAGACCTTCCAATACTTATAAAACCAGCGAGTCAAGACAACGTCATTGTCAGCGTTGGACGCCCTGGTAACACACGCTGTGTGAGAGTAACGTTCAATGGTGACTGTCTTTCCGCATACGTGAAGGTTGGCCACTTTCGTCAACAAGTTCGACCATTTATTCCTAAACCCGTACAATGCTTCAATTGTCAGAAGATCGGCCATGTAAAGGGTGTTTGCAGGTGCTCCGCAGTGTGCAGCGTGCCCCCGGTGTGCCGAACCACACGCGTAAGACAACTGTAGCGCTACCACACTGAAGAGTACTAACTGTCAGGGTGTTCACAAGGCTCCTTTGAAAGAATGTCCGCACATAAAGAAAGAATTTTCTATCCTGGAGCAAACTGCACGAGACAGATCAACCCACAAAGAAGCTGCTGAGAAAATCCGTCGAAGACGACGTCACCGTCGAAGGTCTTCACGTCGGACAGCGCCAACTTCAGGCAATAAGTCGACACATCAGGAAAGATCACCAGCTGCAGTTTCCAGCACGGCGAACACAGACGTTGGAAAAGAGCAAAGGGGCAGACAAATCTCTACAGAAGAGTGGCCACCACTTACGCGTACACAACGCGCAGAAGAGCCACAGCAGAAGCCTTCTTCTTCGGAGCAAGCTGCTGCAATGGAGGACTTGCGGAACACAGATCAGCAAGTGATAGCTCTTTTGCGACCCTTAATTAACGCAATTCGCTTGTTGTTAAGCAACATGCACACAACGCCAGCAAGAAGTGCATTGCAATTACTGGACGCTTTGAGTCCAGTACTCGCATCGCTTGAGTAAATAATGGCTCACCAGCCACTGTCTTTTAGAGAAGAGGTCCGAAAGGCAGCGATTATTCAACGGAATGCCCGGGTACTGAGATCACGCATCGCCGATTTTCGTCGGTTCGTGTACACCAATCAGTTCTCCATCATTGTCATCTGCGAGCCAAATTTGCAGAACTAAATCAGACTTTCTGGTTATGAGTCATTCATGTCGTCTACAACTGCGGACAATAGCAAAGTGCTGATGTTCATTCGGCGCGACTTCACCTACATTCATCATCCGGTGTCACCCCACGACGACAATTGATAGGTACAACAGTGAAGAAGAGACTTACCATCACGGTTGTGGTTGCCTACCTTTCTCCGTCAAGTAATTTCGACCATACAAGACTGCAAGGTATCCTACCAGCAACTTTTCACCCATGCATTATAATTGGCGACTTCAATGCTCATCACACAATCTCGGGAAGTTCGTAGACTAATGTTAAAGGAAGAAAGTTGTTGTCCTCCGCCTCCGATAACCAGCTTTCTTCGCTAAATGACGGCAGTCCAACATTCCTACGTGGTTCAAGGTATAGCAGCTACCTTGACCTGGCCTTTGTCTCACGAGGCTTCGTCAGGCATGCTGAGTGGTTTCCAGACATAGAAACGCATCGAAGTGACCACATTCCCACTTACGTCAAAATCGAAGGATTATCCCATGCTAAGATACGCGATCGTGTTCAGAGAATGGACTGCTTGAAATTTCATTCTCGCATGGAGGAACAATGTGAAGCAAACAGATCCCTCAACATAGAGGGGATAATTAAAAGCACAATACACGACACTACGTGTACCCTCACCTGTTCTCCCAAAGTAACGAAATTTTACATCGAGCTAGAACGACTTCGAGTGATCCGACGGCGTGCTGAACGAACATACCGACGCACGGAGGCAATAGAAGACTTAGGGATCGCTCGACGTATACAAAAGAAGATTCAGCGCCGGTTAAATAAACTCGAGTCACAACGTTGTACTGCTTTTTGTCAGTCGCTTGACCCACGAAAACCTTTATCTCAATCGTGAAAGACGGTACGAGGTCTCCGCACAAAACCCACTCAGTGGTCACCATTCAGGGCTCTCGCACTTTCTGAACAGAGACGCGGCATTGACGTGGCAGAAGGCTTATGTGCCAGAGTATCTGGGCCACTCACAGTGCTCAATAGCCTATTGCCCTCGACCAACTGTCCCCAAACACTGGATTCCCGCATGGATATGCCTTTTTTCATCATTTAGCTCAGAGCAGCACTAGCTTTGTGTGTACGCACGTCGGCACCAGGGCCTGATATAATTTCTTATAGGGCCCTGTGTCATCTGGGTGAACGCGCGAGAATCCTCCTCCTGGAGTTGTACAACAAATCCTGGCAAGATAGAACGCTCCCGACAAGCTGGAAGACAAGTCGCCTAGTTCCACTTATGAAGCCAGGCAAGTCATTGTTGGAGCTCTCATCTTATCGCCCGATCACATTGGCCAGTTGTGTAGGTTTCGTACATGAAGAAACGGTTAATGAGCATCTGTAATGTACCGAAGTTCTTTGCAGGGAAGACTTGGGGAATGTCTCCCATGTGCAATACTACAGCTGTACAGGGTACTCTTTCTCGGTTTCCTGCGGTACAGCTTAGCGGCATTGACCAATGCAAGCAAAACAACCCTTCGAACGCTACAGAGTGTTCAGTCCTAGGCACTCCGGATTTGCCTCGGCTTTCATCGACAATGGCTACTATAGCGATCGCCGGTGACCACCTCATCACGACACATATCGACGTTGAGGCACTCAAGACACATATAAGGCATATTGCTCGGACACCCTGCCACCACCTAGCCTCTTTACCAGCAGACAGACCACGTTCGTCATTTTGCCAAACGGCAACCACATATCGCGATACTTTGCCACCATGCTTCACATCCGCCGCCAGGCCTTCGACTCCTCCTTGGTGCCTGACTCAGGCTAACATCAGGCTAACTATACCTGGCATCCAGAAAAAAACAGATATGTCGTCAGCTGCTCTTAGGCAGCTTGCTCTGCTCTTGTTATACGAGACGTATCAAGGCTGTATACACGTATACACCAATGGCTCTGTTTTAAGGAAGAGCTCAACGGCATCATTTGTTATACCGATAAGAGATTCGACAAGAAAATTCAAGACCTCCCACCTTACGACATCAACGGGCGCAGAGCTCACAGCTCTTTGTGCCGCTTTGCAATTCATCGGCGATCAAAAGCCACAAAAATGGACAATTTTCAGTGACTCAAAGGCAGCACTACAATTCCTTCTATCACCTTTACGTTACGGCTCATATGAACAGCTGGTATTCGAGATTGCAGAAAAGACTCACTAATTCATTGAGAAAGGACATGAAATAGACTTTCAATGGCTTCCAAGTCATTGTGAAATGCATGGCAATTAACGGGCCGATTGAGCTGCCCGTTCTGCCCATTCTGAAAGCGATGAAATATCCATTCCGCTTTCCAGAACTGACGCTGCACGGAAACTCCGCATGTTTGCTCGCAAGCGCACCACGTCACAATGGAACGAGTCACATTTAATCCATGCACGGTTAGGTACTTTAGACCCAACCCTCAGTCTTCGAATTCCTCCGGAATTACGCCGACGAGACGCTACTATGCTGTCCAGATTATGGTTGGGCGTCGCATTTACCAATGCGTACGCGTTCCGCAAAGAAATGGCTGACACTGCTGCATACGACCATTGTGGCAGTGACGAAACAACTTGGCACATTCTGTGTGAATGCCCACAATACTGCTCACACAGACAGTCCCTCTGCAATGCACCAGATGAACTGGACAACCAGCCTCTTTCGGAAGAAAGAATCCTCTGTTACCGACAGGACTTTATGTCGCAGAAGAAGGCTGTGAAGGCGCTCCTGCGCTTCTTGCGTTCAACCGGCCTGTCCAAACGACTGTGATCGGAACTCCCCGAATGTGTGCGCATGTCATTTTTTTCTAATTTATTTTATATCTCTCTATCTATCCTTTTTCTGACCCTCTTCCCCACCCACGTACAGGGAAGCAAACCAGTTCTTCTAGGTTAACCTCCCTGTTTGTTCCTTTTGTTTCTTTCTCTCTCTCTGTATTTCTCGTCCAGGCACTGATGAAGCCTGGTGATGACCCACCATGGTGTTCAACAGAGCCCTAAAATGTTTAATGATCACTGTTGCGAATATCTTATAGTCAACGTTATGAAGTGTGATAGGTCTCCAATCTTCCGGACTAACAGACGAAGCGTCAGCTTTTGGCATTAGTACAATACTGCCAGCTCGATGATGGAAAAACACCAATTTCGAAACATCGCCGGATAACTGCGGTTAAGGCAGTACCAAGCTCATTCCAAAATGACAAGTAAAACTCAACTGGAAAACCGTCTGGCCCAGGGGCCATCCCCATGGAGTTTCATAGATTGTAGTGCTGCCTTTACCTCTTCGGGTGATGGAGGTACGCGCAGAGAATGAGCGGCTTGTTGAGGAGCGCAAGGCAAATCTCCAAGCATAGGCGGTATTATATCGCAGTTTGTACGCATGGCCTAGCTAATATGACATCTTTTCGAAATACAGCAAAAAAAAGAGATTGATCACGCATAAGAAGCGGCTTAGCAGGTGGTGTCTGCGTGGTCATATAGGCTGTGTTCCAGTCCTTCCTGGTGCTCTCAAAGCAAACCAAAAGAGTCAATGGTGCCGTCACCTTTTTTTATTAGAAGCTCCTTAGGCCCGCACCTCGCCGTCGTTTCCGAAGCTCCTTGACACGGAAGCTGTGGCATCTCCCCCTCGCACGTAAGGACTAATCAGCTTTACGAGTGCTGAAACGCGGTGGGCGTCTGCACGATGCGTAACGTGTGATAATAAGAATGCATGCGAAATGAAGGCGGATTAATCTCTCTGTTTGCCTTTCTTCGTCTCTGCCCTTTCCCCTCAAACTGTGGAACGAACGTTTTCGCCAACGAGCGTTGCACATAGCGTGCCAGAGCGAAAGAAATTACAGCGTATCCACAGAGTGAATGGCGATGAGTGGTACAAATGATCTGTCTGTTAATCTGTCCGTCTTCCCGTTTGTCCGACTGTCTGTCTGCCCGTCTGTCCATCTGCCTGTCTCTCTGTCCCTCCATCCGTCTGTCTGTCTGTCTGTCTGTCTGTCTGTCTGTCCGTCCGTCCGTCCGTCCGTCTGTCCGCCCGTCCGTCCGTCCGTCCGTCCGTCCATCCATCCATTCAACCACCCCTTTAATCATCAACTACAGGAATTCCCTACCGCCACCCAGTGCTCTTATATACAATTGTAATTATAAACACACAACGCCATTTAGTGAGCAACTTATGAACTAGAGCTGCCTACATACTACGTACTATTGACGGAGGAGAGAATGACCCACATCCTAAGGAGCTCCACTCATAAAAAACGTACATAGTTGTTTGCGTTTCATTCGTAAGAAGCTTCGCTCATCATTTGTATTTGTACACGGAACTGCAAGCTTTTTTATTTTCCTTTAAATTCGTTAGATGGCCGCGCCCATATATTAGGTTCTGCAGAATTTCTGTGCACTATCGGAGGCTGCAAATATGAGGCACTTGGTAAGGATGGTCTGCGTATAGATTTCGAGAACCCGTATGGCTGCTTCGTTTGCAGCAGAACACATCAATCGTTTATGCTCCTCGTCTCTGTCGAAGTGCAGTTACCGCGGTTGGCATGCATCCGACTCGTAATCTGGAGCCTAGCAGCGCAGCATTTTAACCACAGTGGTAGCTGCGAGATGAGGACGTTGCAGGTTGCCCGCCGATCTATATACTTGAGAAATTTGGTAGCCCATTGCCCCACCCACTTTCCTCCTTTGATGTTATGTCGAAATATAGTCATTTTCTCCTTAAGTGAAGCACGCGGAGGCTACCAAGAAATCGCGCGCAACGTGACGCAACGATTCACATGCCCGTGGCTTATGAGCTGTCCCTTATATGCTCGCGTCCCCATATCGCCACACCGCACCCCAATGTAAGTGCCACTACCACAAGTCACATGCAAGGTATGGACCGTTTAAAAACTTCAAAAGGAGCCACGACACCGCTTTCTCGAAGTTCCAGTGGCCATTCGGCAACAGTCATACTGTATTGCGGTGAGCCTAAATGATGGAGTGCTTCAGAGAAATATAGACTATCTCTCACGAGTTAGCAGAATTTGAGCAAATGTTGTTCCATGCATTAAGGCATGCTGTTAAAGGTCTATTTAAACATTAAACAGACATGCTGAATCAGAAAATAATGAAACAAGGAATAAATTCGGGCTGTAGAGCCTGTCCGCACACCTTGTAGCAGTCGTTGGCCAGCAGCTGCAGCAGACTGAACGACTCGCTCGAGGTGTCCATGCTCTGGTAAAGTTCCCACGCCTGCTGAGGCTTGCCGTTCATGATGTCTGCGGGAGAGAGTCATTGTTAAATCTGTTATCGATATCATTGACATTATCGAGTCGGCGTTAAATAGGTCATCACGTACTCCGTTGAGTTATGCTCAAACATGCTCGCGAATATCAAAAGCGCTCTAGGTGCCATGTCTTATAGCCTCACGTAGCTGAGGGCTCAGTGGACACGGACAGTGTGAAGATCGTGTTCGTATGCCGCTATGGCAGCCGCAGTGAATCTCTCCACCGCAGCACCCTCGGCGATTTACAGTGTGAAATAAATGTTTCATCCGTTCAAGTTTAACTAACGCTCAGACACACCATCTCGAAATAAATAGGTGGTATAGGCTGTACAAGACATGCTATAATGGTGATACGAGGAAGTAAGAATTGCATGCAGTGTTCGTTGCAGACTTATCTGGTCAAATCGCAAGCTACATAATGCAGGGGGAAAACTTATGTCGCTTTAATTTCGATATATTTGTAATAAACTCATGATAAACTCAGATAATCAACTGCAAGTATGCCGAGTTTCTTTGATAAAAAATTTGTCGATTTTAGGGTGACATTTAGAAGACGTTTCGTATTGGGAACTGAGAAATGCTATGATAAAATGTGTAATACAAAATTATGCCTTATTATTCGTCACCTATCCAAGCCAGTATGTCAAAACAGTACAATAAAGAAAAAAGTATCGCAAAAGGCACGTCAAGAAGCATTCATGTCTGACAACGGAGTAAAGTGTGAGATCGGGCTAGTTAATAATTTATTATTAAACTTCTCAGCGCAAAAACTTCCGACAACTAACACTTGTCGTCGTCTCTTGTGTTAGTTGTCGGAAGTTTTTGCGCTGAGAAGTTTAGTCTGACAATGGACCCGGGCGAAGTTATTGAATGCACAAACACCCCCGTGTCCTCGGTGAATATTGAACAATTTTTTTTCTCATTTACACTCTTACAAGATCCAGAAAATATTCAATAACTGACTCACAGCAACGTGTCAACCAGCTTTGGTAGATATAGCTTGACTTTATCTTCTCGCTCTGAATCATCAAGAACACCTGCAACGGCCGAACGAAATTCAGGCCATGAGTATAATGGGGAAAAAAACAAGGTTAACAGTAGTTGTTATCGAATGGGCATAAACGGGCTTGTATACCTTATGGACTACCAGGAGTATGTATTTATGGACCAGCAGGAGAATGGGCGAACTTTCATAAGGATAATAGTGCGTACCTAATGGTGCGCACTGTAAACAGTGCACGCTTTGATTATTCAAGCAGCAGCGCAAGCATGGCAATCGGTCACGGCCCCCGCAAACAATGAATGACGAAGTCACCCATTACGACCGCCCAAAAGAGTTTTTTAAAGATTTCAACCACCTTTTTTATGCATTTTGGACATACGTGTGCCATAAGTGTTCCAATATGGAACCCGCGCAATCACCAAGCGTAGTCATTTGGTACAACGACGCTCGCCCATTCTGAAAGTCTCCAAAACGTGTGGCAGTCGCGCTTTTCCCGGTTTAGGTCTTCGTTTAGCCGGCGAAATTGTTCAGATTGCATTATTCATTAACAATTGTCAGGAGCTGTTTTTTTTTTGAAAAATCTGACAGTGGCAACAGGCTGTTCGCAGGAAGGGCCGCAATTTAGCCATCTCAGCCGACCCCCTGTCTTCACCAATTAAAAATATAATTTGCATATTTGTTTTTATTTCTGTCGTAATTACGCCTCTACCCACTTTAAGATGTACCCTTCACCAAAAAAGTAAGCATCAAGATAGCGAGAAAAACCATTTTGCCTTGCTCTTTAAGAACTTCGGGTACATTTCTTGGAACACCCTGTACACCTATATTGGCAATAATGACACGAGTTTACGATCAAAATGCATGATGTGTCCACTGTGGTTGAGAAGTGGTCAGTGTGCTCGGTCGCTGACCCCAAGGTCGTGGGTTCAATACCAGCCACGGCAGTCGCATTTTGATGGAGGAGAAACGGTTGATGTCCATGTACTGTGCGATGTGACCGCACGTTAAAGAACAGCAGATGATCGAAGTTTCTGGAGCCTTCCACTACGGCGTCGCTTCTAATCGTATATCGTGGTCTTGGGACGTAAAATCTCAGATACTAATAGTACCACCATGAATGATAAGTCTTGATATGAATACAGTTACAAACCCGTCATGTACGTCAAGATAAATGACAACGAGCCGCCCCAATTCGTGTGAGTATACGGCACTAATGATGAAATGTTTGTATTTACTTTCTATATAAACCAGCTACAGCCAAAAGAAACACTGAAAATGGAGTAAAACCACTATTTGCGTCGGTCAAGCAATTAAAGAACATAACATTCGCTATGGCTGGCGACAATGTTATACGCGTCACAGAAGTAAAATAAACGCAAGTGGACATGCTGAAGCACACCGGAGCAACAAACCACGCCGCACAAATCATTAAGAAATGCATTGCGTCGGTGATTACAGTGACAGTTATGCAAAATAGCGCCTGTAGATGTGATCTATGTCTCACGTCGATTGCGATTGTAGTAATTGTAGTAATTGTCTTACTACAATGTGATAAGTATCGATATATGCTCCATCATCGCATACGTGCCTATGACGGAACAAGCGATATTCTAGCTTCACTCGACATAGAAGTAATATGCCATTGAATGCTGCTCATCATATGCATATCACCGCACCGTATCGTACATATCTCTTCAATTAAGCTGACGCGCATGCTTCGCTAGTCTTTAGACGTCAAGGTACGGTCGACTTGCCTAATAAGCTCATGATATGCGCACAAATATTAAATTAACACAAATTCGTCCACTCATTACGTAACACTTGGCTCAAGGCCAAACGCTTATACCGCATGGGCAGCTATTCGCTGACTTCTTCACATCACATCTATTCCCCGAATGCATAAGATTTATCAGCTTTTTTAAGTACTTTGAAAGAAAATTGGATGTATTAGTAAGAGGGCACCAAACCAACACACCTGGCTGCTACAGACACAATCACTTCATTGACATTAGCAGGCTGTAAAGATTACTATAAGCAAAACTTTTTGTTTGGCGGTACACTGTCTTATAGCTTTCCTTTTCTAATTCCACTCTGAAACGTACCTTGCAGTGCCTAATGTAATGAAATACTTTTCCGAAGTATTTCAAATTAGGTTTGAATGATATTCTGAATTCAATGCATGAATGAGATAACACCACCATATAAATATATTCTACTGAAAAAATGGCAGCATATCCACGGGGTGAATGATGGAGAGTGGGCCGAAGCATCCGTCCGTCGATTCGTTCTTGCTGCCATCCATCCATGCGTCCGTCTGTGTGACCTCCCGTGCGTCCATCTGCCCGTCCGTGCGTGCGTCTGTTCGTGCGTCAGCATGTCCATCCATGCATTCGTCCCTGCGTTCATCCATGCATCCGCCCCTGCGTCCGTCTATGCGTCCATCCGTCCGTCCATGCATCTGTCTGTGTGTCCGTTCGTCCATCTAGTCAACACTCCCAGTACCATCATCTCACATCTTTTCATCATATATTCCGTATATAGAAGCACTGCCATCCAGCGGACATTCCAAGGACTAAGCGAGAGGTAGCACACGCACAATTTCTTATGGCTTGTGCTTCGTGTGTACTTCCCACCTTTAACCACCTCGAGTTCATGGTATATACCAGTTCACTGTATTGATGGCACTGTGGCCGAACGCTCGCAAATCGTTCTAAAACCAATGAGGTTACACCCAGCGAGTACAACGTAGCAACCCTTTCTTCTCAGATAGTGCTCAATGTACATGCCAATGGCTGCTAATGGGAAATGAGAGACAGGAGAATTCGGCTTTTAGTTAACGCGCGCGCTGTGAATTTTTTATTGTTCAACAACGCACGGAAAAAATCTCCCACCGGCACCACCTTGCAGGTCAAAGCGTAAGATATGTTACGTACTATGACTAGGAACGAACGGGAGCCACTTTAAGGAGCTTTGTCCCTAAAAGAAAGCCCCGTATGTCTCGTAAAGCTACCAAACTAAGTTATACTTTGCACATACGCGTTTAAAACAACCTCTCTACTCACCTCCTCCGCTTCCTTGAAGTTTTTGGTAGCAGCCTTTGCCTGGGCATAGTTAAAGTTGAATGTGTCGTCATTGTAGAAGTAGCTCTGCGAAACAATGATAAAAAACCATATAAAAACTACTCACGAATCGAAACTCATAGCATGGCAACGTCGTGGCAGCAAAGTGCCGGTAGAATGCATTTCTCATTAGCAGTGTGCTGAAACACATCAACTACTTACCTACGAAACCAGTGCAGGGTTAGGGAAAGTAGACATAACCTTCCGTGATACTGCATTGGTTTCGTCAATTTGCTAATCATTCCAGTAAGCATGCGATGGAGACGTAGACTCAAAATGAGATTGAATTAAACACAGCACACGTGCACAATTTCTTCACGGCATTCATAAATAACAATCGACACTTGTAACTGCTAAATCAGCTTCGGTGAGATTGTAGTAGCTGCAGAAATTGCTCCGATGCGCTCATGGCGTTCAGTGCTATGATTGATTGTCGGTATTCGAAAATGAATGGCCACGCTTACCAGCGTAGCATTGCCAGTCATTTTAATATTGTTGCGAGTCAGGAGGCGTCTGTCGAGAATACTCAGCGACGGAGTACTGGATGGTTGATTGGTTGACCCTTTCTTTGTCTGGGTGCGACCCACCAAGAAGGATCTGCCATGGCACGAGCGGTACCTTGCTATACGTGGTAAGGCTACGGAAACGACAACAAAGTTCTTGCTCCTTCTGCCATGGCTCCTTTTTATCGCTCCAGAGGCACCATTGAAATCTTCGCGGCAATGAAATTCGCAAAGGTTATCCTTAGTCATGTCCGACAAGGCATGGCAACGCAACATATTGTCGGCGGGGTCCCGGTAGAATGGAGACGTGAAACGAGGAGTTCAGAAGGTGCAGTTGGTCGTTTCGAAAACTCTGCGCTTTCACAAACTTCTATGGCTGAATTTGTGGCTTAAGCTATACCGCGGAATGTATTTCTGAATGTATCGCGTTCAAGCTACTGCCCTTACGTACTTCTGGACGTGTTGCTGAACGTATCGCGGAAGTTGGTACCGTTTTGTAGGGCTGAAGGGGCTCAGCATTTTGTGTCCGCTAACTTTGATTTGTTCTAAACGTTGGGCGTTGTCCCAAAGTCAATGGATTAGCAGCAGGAATAATAAGACACTGATATCTGCCAAGACTCGCTGAGTGCAAATGGGTGTGTGAAAGCGAGCTCAACCCTATCACTGACAAGAAAAAAAAACAGTGATGGCGCCCAAACAGCAGTGGATCAAGTCACATTGCTGACTACATACACTTTAGGCGCTACCACACCATTCACTTTAGGCGCTATCTGGTCAAAAGCTGACATATCTGGCTAACTATGGAATATACATCGCCAAGACATTGCAAGAAAACATGAATATGAAAAATATATTCTATTTATACCCAATAATTGTAAAGAACGCAAAAACGCACGTTATAAATGCGACTACCTGCGTTATACTTTGCTCAAGAAGTGTTTATTTTTGTTGTTGCTGTTTACTGCTTGCTGCGTTGACGCTCTTGTTTATTGAATATTCGCGATGCCTCGCGGCACGTTTTACTACGTCATGGTGTTCAATGCATATTCGCTCATAGTTCGCGGGGTTTTTTTTTGGGGGGGTGGGGGGACCCGTTGAATTGAATTTGCAGTGCACCGCCGACACAACAATGTGACCAGCACAACTTCATAAAACATTTTCTCCCCATAGCAGCATGAACATTCCTATCAATTCATCATCATCATCCTCATCAGCCCGACTACGTCCACTGCAGGACAAAGGCCTCTCCCATGTTCCACCAGTTAACCCGGTCCTGTGCTTGCTGCTGCCAGTTTTTACCTGCAAACTTCTTAATCTCATCTGCCCACCTAACCTTCTGTCTCCCCCTAACCCACTTCCCTTCTCTGGGAATCCAGTTAGTTACCCTTAATGACCAGCGGTTATCCTGTCTACGCGCTACATGCCCGGCCCATGTCCATTTCCTCTTCTTTATTTCAACTATGATATCCTTAACCCCCGTTTGTCCCCTAATCCACTCTGCTCTCTTCTTGTCTCTTAAGGTTACACCTACAATTTTTCTTTCCATTGCTCGCTGCGTCGTCCTCAATTTAAGCTGAACCCTCTTTGTAAGTCTCCAGGTTTCTGCTCCGTAGCTAAGTACCGGCAAGATACAGCTGTTATATACCTTCCTCTTGTGGGATAGTGGCAATCTACCTGTCATAATTTGAGAGTGCTTGCCAAATGTGCTCCACCCTAATCTTATTCTTCTAGTTACTTCAATCTCGTGGTTCGGCTCTGCGGTTATTACGTGCCCTAAGTAGACATAGTCTTTTACAACTTCAAGTGCACTATTACCTATCTCGAAGCGCTGCTCCTTTCCGAGGTTGTTGTACATTACTTTCGTTTTCTGCAGATTAATTTTAAGACCCACCTCTCTGCTCTCCCTGTCTAACTCCGTAATCATGAGTTGCAATTCGTCCCCTGAGTTACTAAGCAATGCCATGTCATCGGCGAAGCGCAGGTTACTAAGGTATTCTCCATTAACTCTTATCCCTAACTGTTCCCATTCTAGGCTTCTGAAAACCTCCTGTAAGCACGCGGTAAATAGCATTGGGGAGATTGTGTCCCCCTGCCTTACACCCTTCTTGATTGGTATTCTGTTGCTTTCTTTATGAAGCACTATGGTAGCAGTTGATCCCCTGTAGATTTCTTCCAGAATGTTTATATATACTTCATCTACGACCTGATTCCGCAGTGTCTGCATGACGGCTGATATTTCTACTGAATCAAACGCCTTCTCGTAATCTATGAAGGCTATGTATAGTGGTTGGTTATACTCTGAGCATTTCTCTATTACCTGATTGATAGTATGAATGTGGTCAATTGTTGAATAGCCTGTTCAAAATCCTGCTTGTTCCTTTGGTTGATTGAATTCTAGTGTTTTCTTTACTCTGTTAGCAATTACCTTAGTAAATAGCTTGTATACTACAGAGAGCAAGCTGATCGGCCTGTAATTCTTCAAGTCCTTGTCATCTCCTTTCTTATGTATTAAGATGATGTTAGCGTTCTTCCAAGACTCTGGTACCCTTCCCGTCAGGAGACACCTCGTAAAGAGGGTGGCTAGTTTTTCTAACACAATCTGTCCTCCATCTTTCAGCAGATCTAATGTTACCTGATCTTCACCAGCAGTTTTGCCTATTTGCATGCTCTCCAAAGCTTTTCTGACTTCTTCTATCATTACTGGTGGGGTGTCATCTGGGTTACTGCTAGTTCTTTTAGTATTAAGGTCGTGGTTGTCTCGGCTACTGTACATATCTCTGTAAAACTCCTCCGCTATTTTAACGATTCTATCCATATTGGTAGTTATTTTGCCTTCTTTGTCCCTTAGTGCATACATCCGACTTTTGCCTATCCCAAGTTTCCTCTTCACTGCTTTGACGCTTTCTCCGTTTTTCAGAGCGTGTTCAATTCTCTCCATGTTATACCTTCTTACATCGCATACTTTACGTCTAATCAACTTCGAAAGCTCTGCCAGTTCTATTTTGTCTGTTGTACTTGACACTCTCATGATTTGACGCTTCTTAATTAGGTTCTTAGTTTCCTGGGAAAGCTTGCCAGTGTCCTGTCTAACTACCCTGCCTCCAACTTCCACTGCACACTCCGTAATGATACTCGTCAGATTATCATTCATTGTATCTACGCTAAGGTTGGTTTCCTCACTAAGAGCCGAGTGCCTGTTCTGCAGCGACACTCTGAATTCCTGTCCTTTCCCTCTCAGTGCTAGCTCATTGATTGGCTTCTTGCGTATCAGTTTCTGTCGTTTCTTCTTCAAGTCTAGGCGAATTCGAGACCGTACCATTCTATGGTCACTGCATCGTACCTTGCCAACCACTTCCACATCATGCACGATTCCTGGGTGTGCAGTCATTATAAAGTCTATTTCGTTCTTATTTTCGCCATTAGGGCTCCTCCATGTCCACTTGCGGTTTTCTCGTTTTCGGTAGAAGGTATTCAAAATCCGCAAATAATTGCGTTCTGCGAATTCTACTAGTAGCTCTCCTCTGGCGTTTCTAGTGCCGATGCCATAATCTCCTACTGCCTGGTCTCCAGCCTGCTTCTTCCCTACCTTTGCATTAAAGTCGCCCATCACTACAGTATACTGTGTTTTTACCTTACTCATTGCCGATTCCACGTCTTCATAGAAGCCTTCAACTGAAGCGTCATCATGGCTGGATGTAGGCGCGTAAGCCTGTACTACCTTCATCTTGTATCTTTTATTCAGTTTAATTACAATACCTACCACCCTTTCATTAATGCTATAGTATTCCTCTATGTGGCCAGCTATGTTTCTGTGAATTAGGAACCCCACTCCCAGTTCTCTTCTGTCTGCCAAGCCCCGATAGCAAAGGACGTGCCCATTCTGTAGCACAGTATAGGCCTCATCTTTCCTCCTAACCTCACTGAGCCCTATTATATCCCATTTAACACCCTCTAGCTCCTCGAATAGTACAGCTAGACTTCCCTCACTAGATAAGGTTCTAGCGTTAAACGTTGCCAAGTTCAGGTTCCAAAGGCGGCCTGTAGTCCAGAGATTCTTAGCACCCGCTGCTGCGTTGCAGATCTGACCGCCGCCATGGTCAGTTGCTTCGCAGCTGCTGGGGACTGAGGGCCGTGAGTTATTTGACGTATGCATGTGGGAGGTAGTCGCCAGATGCTGCACCAGGGTGGCCAATCCTTCTCTGGTGAGGGAGTGCGTTCCCGGCGGTGGTTACCGGTGAGGCCGCACCCCAGGCCTCTTAAGCAGTTCCACCAACACGTCAATTTTTTTTCGGTTGGGAACTGCGCGGCACCGGGATTTGAACCACGGACCTCTTGCATGCGAGGCGGATGCTCTAACCACTACGCCATCGCCGAACCAATTACTTACACTAAAAACATAGGTCGGCAAACTCACTCCCGAGTCGAATAAGCCAGACTCACTGAGACTGAGTCGTGTGTCAGCGCGACCGAGTACGGCTCAGGGGCAAAATATATTTCTTGAGTGAGTCTGAGTTAATTCCAACGTTTTTGCCGACCAATGCTAAGAACAATGTAACGTAATGAACCGGCATAATACTCCACCACACGTCACCGTTAGTAATGAAGTGGAATGCGGAAAGAAAAAAAAGCATAGCATATCCCCGGAATGAATGAGGATGAGTGGGGCGAAGCGTCCACCCGTCCATCCATCCATCCATCCATCCGTCCGTCCGTCCGTCCGTCCGTCCATCCGTCCGTCCGTCCGTCCGTCTGTCCGTCTGCCTGCCTGTCTGTCTATCTGTCTGTCTGTCTGCCCGTCCATCCGTCCATCCGTCCGTCCGTGCATGCATTTGTCCATGCATCCGTCCATCCGCCTGTGCATCAGTCCGTTCGTCTGTCTGTCCAGCTGTTTGTCTCTATCTGATACTGCTGGTTACGCATGACGCAGGACAAGCTTAGACTAAGAGGAGCTTCGCCGCTAAAAAAAGATACGGAAAGGAACACCTTCAGAGTTTTACTACCCGTACCATTTGTATACGAGAATCAGTAGTTATCGGTCCACGCATCGGCTGAGCTAGCTACACCACAACCACCCCGTCACACCACTCTGTTTTCTGAGCTGTGCACTGTGCTTACCTCTGAACTTCCAGCTATTAATTGCTTACAACCATTGAAACTCATGGACAGACAGGTTTGTGGTGGTCTACAAAAGCAAGGAATTCGTATGAGCACGTGTAGCTACGCCAAACTCACCTTGATAGAGTTCAGGTAGAGCAGGACGTCATCGAACTGCTTGAGCAGAAAGAAACAGGACGCCATGCACTGGCGACCCGGTATAGTGTCTGCACACATCGAAAAAAACAATGACTGTCACTAACAGTTGGTTCTTTTTTCTTTGCAAGCATCATCCTTAAACGTGCTCATACATCCTTAAAACAAATGTTTCGATGCTCACATGTTAGTGTGTCAGAAATCTTGCTACTATTGATATCTTGCACAGACGCAGTGAAGTTTCAGTTGCAGTAATATAGTGTCTTCACTGTTCTTTATTGATTTTACAGCGAAAGCAGTTATGAGATCCCTTTTCAGGTCACGCGCAGCTATTGTTGTCTGCTGCCGCCACCGCCACCGGTGTCCGTAACCACATCGCGCGAATCTAGAAAAAAAAACCTTACACCAATGACACAGTGGGGCTTTAACACGGGTCCACTGAGTTACAGCCCAATATTTCACTACTTAGTTGCGCTGGTGCTTGCAACTTGTTTTCAAACTTGCCCTAGGCAGGCATTACGTAGCACCAATGGCACAGTGGGGCTCGAACCCGGCTCCGCTGGGTGCCAGCCCAGTATTCTGCCACTGAGCTACACCGGTTTTTTTTCATGGTGTTTAAAACGTTTTTGCGCAATAAAGACAAAATCAAGTGAACAAAAGTAGAATCAAATCGCGAAAGTAAGCGCTCAAGCGTTACTCGTAAACACTAAATGGCTAACACAGCGTGAGTTCCTCACATGGAGAGTTCTTCACATCGTGTTATACAAACAAAAAAGGGGTGAGGTCAAACAGTTCTCTAAGACGGAGTACCAGTCCGGTCTAAAGTCTAGCTCGTTGTAAATGTTTTTTAGGTGGATAGCCATTTGAATTGAGTGTGCGCGTGAAGAGGTGGTGGGCTCTGCATTGCGGTCTTGCATTCGTGCCTCCCACAAGCTGTGCATACCCATGAGGAAAAACATATCATATGGTACTTCATCAAGCGCTGCTGGTAGAAGATTGTGTGAGAATTAATGACGAAACGTTTTTTCAGTGCTCGCTGAAGGACATCCCAAAACAGTATGGCATATTTACAGCTAACAAAGCAATGTTCAATCTTTTCCGGCACAACACATAGACGGCAGTTAACAGACGAAATGAAAATACCCTTTCTTTCTAACTACGTGTTTACGGCCAATGTTTCAGAGTGGAGTTTATAGAAGAATGTTTTCGAATTCGGTGGAATGTACATTTTGCGCACTCGCTTCAACACATCGTGGCCTGGAAGATTGGAGTACAGTGAGCGGTACAATGGAGGTGGGAAGGGTGTACTCAGTAGGTCCTTATACAACACCTTGCGCGATACTGTGTACAGGTATTCTACTGAAAAGCGAGCTTTAAGGAACTTAACTACGAGGTAAACTTCCTGCATGAATCCCACAAGCATGGGCGTTCGAAGAAGTTCCATGAAACAATTAAATCTGGTAAGCAATCAACAAGTGTAACCTGCAAGCAGGAACGAATTACAGGATGGGAATTGTCTTGAAAAAAGAAGAATCGGGACACTATTTGCCATAGATCAAGGTGTTTTAGTCTTGACCCAACCTCTATAACTGGCTTGAATATATTGTTACGCCTACGAGGGGTTTATTCGAAGCAGACGTAACGGTCGACGCGACGGTATACCGCAGTGAACGCGAAGCAGCGAGCTCTTGCCACCAACCGAACGTCCTCTTCTTCTGCTAACACCATGTTCCCCGCTACACAGGTGCACATACCTAAATTACACATGTGGTAACACTTTCCTCCGCGCAGACGAAGCCCACTGGGCGAGTCAAACAGCCTCTCGAGGAATAAAGCGCTTCAAACGTGCAACATGGACAAGTTCAGTTTTTGCCGACCATCGGCCGTTTGAATGGAGACGCGCTATGCGGTAAACTAAATCACTGATACGGTCTACAACAAGATAAGGTCCCGCATAGTGCACTAGCAGTTTCTCGCTCAAACCGCGTTTTCTAGTTGGTGTCCACAGCAACACTAGGTCGCCGCGATTGTACGTCACGTGTCGGCGTCGGCGGTCAAAATGTCCCTTCGAGCGATCTTGCGAAGCAAGAGTGCGCAAATAAGCAAGGCGTCTAGCTTCTTCTGCCCGACAGATGATCTCGGATATGCAGGGATCACGGTGGTCCAAACACGGGAAGATGGTATTCAGGGTATGACGAGGTGGTCGGGCATATAGAAGAAAGAAAGGACTGTAGCCGGTAGTTTCATGCTGAGCGGTGTTGAATGCATACGTGACAAAGGGTAGAATACTGTCCCAGTCTTTGTGATCGGATGCAACATACATGGACAGCATGTTCGAGAGAGTTCTGTTCGTTCGTTCCGTTAGACCGTTCGTTTGGGGATGGTATGGCGTAGAATGCCGAAACCTTGAAGCACAGACACGAAGCATCTCTTCCATCACGTCTGCTGTGAATTGTCGGCCACGGTCACTGATTACGATTTTGGGAGGTCCATGTCGAAGAATTACAAAACGTAGCATGAAGGAAGACACATCGGCTGCAGTTGCCGATGGTATGGCAGCTGTCTCGCAGTACCGTGTTAAATGGTCGGTGCAAACGACTATCCAGCGATTTCCATCAGAAGACCGGGGAAAGGGTCCAAGGATGTCAATCCCGACTTGCTCGAATGGAGCTCTAGGGGGCGGCACCGGATGTAATCGCCCTAAAGGAGCACTTGTTGGGCGCTTATGACGTTGACACTCGTTACAGCTAGACACGTATTGTACCGTCGTCTGGTGCATTTTGGGCCAGTAGAATCTTTCTTGAAGACGGCACAGAGTTTTCGCTGTGCCTAGATGACCGGATGTTGGGTCATCATGCATAGCCTGCAAAACATAAACGCGAAGACTCTTCGGAACAACCAGAAGATATCGTGAGCCGGTGTTGGTGTAGCTCTTTTTGTACACTAGCCCGTCTCGGATGCAGAAGCGCGTAGGCGATGATTTTGGTTTGGTAGCAAGAAGCTGTTGTACGGTGCTGTCCCTTTGTTGCTCGTCCTTAAAGGTCTTGTTATCGGGAAATGGGTGGTCGAGTGATGCAATGTAGGTATCGAAGGTGTCCGCGTCACATTCAATCGTTGGAAGTGGTAGTCGCGAAAGACAATCTGCGTCAGCGTGACGTCGGCCGCTTTTATAGGAAACCGTGAAGTCATATTCTTGTAGACGAAGTGCCCAGCGCGCCAGCCGACCAGATGGGTCACGCAGGTTGACCAACCAGCACAGAGAATGATGGTCTGTCACGACGGTAAAGGGGCGTCTGTACAGGTAGGACCGGAAGCGCTGCACTGCGAAGACTACTGCGAGGCATTCTTGCTCTGTGACAGTGTAGTTACGCTCGGACTTGCTGAGCGAGCGACTTGCATACGCTACGACGTGTTCTTGATTATCCAAGCGTTGAACCAGGACAGCACCTACACCAATACCACTGGCGTCTGTGGTAATCTCAGTGGGCGCCAGAGGATTGAAGTGTCGAAGAATCAGATGAGACGTCAAAAAAAAAACTCCGAAAAAGCAGACTCGCATTCCGGGGTCCAGTCAAACTGCGCACCTTTCTGAAGCAGACACGTGAGCGGGTATGCGATATTGGCAAAGCCAGGAATGAATCGGCGAAAGTATGAACGAAGCCCCAAAAAGCTTCGCAGTTCTTTCACCGAGCTTGGCTGCTTAAATGCCTCCACTGCGGCCGTCTTGGCGGGATCCGGTCTTATGCCTTCTTTGTTTACTAAGTGTCCAAGGACGAGTGTTTGGCGCTCTCCAAAACGCCATTTCTTTGAGTTCAGCACCAAGCGTGCTTTGCTTAGACAGTCCAGTACGAGACCAAGGCGTGTGTTGTGCTCACAAAATGTGCGCCCAAAAATTACAACGTCGTCCAAGTAACACATACACACTTCCCACTTCAATCCACGCAGAATGTTGTCCATAAATCGCTCAAAAGTTGCGGACGCGTTGCAGAGTCCGAACGGCATCACATTGAATTCAAATAGCCCATCTGTTGTAACAAATGCCGTGTTCTCCTTGTCTTCCTCGTGCATTGGAATCTGCCAGTAGCCTGACCTCAGATCCACAGACGAAAAGTAAGAGGCCGATAATAGACAGTCGATAGCATCATCAATCCGCGGGAATGGGTATGCGTTTTTTTTTAGTGATGGCGTTGAGACGGCGGTAGTCAACACAAAATCGCCCTGTCCCATCTTTCTTCTTCGCTAGAATTACTGGAGCGGCCCACGGACTACATGATTCTTGAATTACATTTTGCTTGGGCATCTCGCAAACCTGTTTATTGATCACTGCGCGTTCGGAAGGTGATACACGATATGGTTTCTGTCGGAGAGGTCTGTGAGATGTCGTGTCGATTCGGTGCTTTATACGAGAAGCAGGGAATGACGGTGAATTATGCTGTGCGAAATCAAAAATACCGGCATGTTTGCGCAGAATACTCGCCAGTTTATTACGTTCCTTGGTGCTGAGTGACTTATCAATCATAGCCATAATGGTGGTGTCCCTGGCGTGCAGATTATCGCAACGGGTCTTATCCGGGAAATCATTGCTTTATGCGAGGGTGGCAAGCGACAATACTTGGTGTTCACGAATTTCTGCAAGTTTCAGACCCTTCGGCAGCACTGTAGGTTCATTAGAGCAGTTAATCGCCCATAAACCAGTATGCCCTTGCGCAACCGATAATGTACAGTAGGGTATTAAAACTGTCTTCTTTATGCAACTGAGATGCACGGGCTCCGCAGTTGCGTCAAATGTTTTCTCGCTTGCAGGTGGACAGGCAACAGGGACACATTTTGCAGACAACGGCGGCACAGTTGTGTCCACAGACACGCAAAGAGCACTTTCTTGAGAGGGCGAGTTTTCCATAAACGAAACTGGGATATCAGAATCTACTGTAATTTGTCCTGTGCGGCAATCAACAGTAGCACCACATAGCTTCAAGAAATCGAGTCCCAGAATGACGTCGTGCGTAGTATGAGGGAGAACAGCAAACTCCGCGACAAAGTTCTGGCATGCCAAACTAACAGTCACAGTGCAGACACCAACAGGTTGTAACACCTCTCCGCTCACTCCACGAAACGTATCAGGACGGTCCCAACGAAACATAACCTTTCGTCCAAGAAGGCGGGTGAAAACTAAACTCATCACTGACACGCTTGCACCTGTGTCCACCAACGCCATCGTCGGTACACCATCGATAAGCACTCGAACCTTATTTCTAAGCATGGAAGCTAACGGAGGTATATCTGTTGAAATCGAAGACTGTCCGGCGACCTCACCTCCAACGGCCGCGCCGGCTAGTTTTCCGTAGGAGGCGAGGAGTGGCGGCGCCGAGGAGACGGTGATCGGTTGGCGCGAGGGGCAGGTGGTGGTGTCACACTGCGGTCAGAGGCCGGAAATTGGTTTCTTAGCGGTCCTGGGATCTCGTAAGACGCGCTTCCCGGGAATGTCGGTGCTCGGGTAAGGCCAGAACGGTTAAATCTCGGTGATCGGTCGTACCTTGGCGGCTGCCGGTAGTTGCAATACCTGGCAATGTGTCCTTCGAAGCCACAGTTGTAGCAGACTGGTAGAGGACGCTCGCTGAACCAATGCTGAGACCGCTCAGCTATGAAGGGTCGGTGACGAGCTTGCTGAGCGGGGGATGCCCACCTCTGTGTGGCGGGGCCATGCCGAAGGCGTTGGCCATATCGCTGGTCGGCCGCGAATGAGTCACGACGTGGCCTCGGATTTCCAATTTCGCTGATGTCTGCCACACATACCGATGGTGGCAAAGGAGCTGATGGTGCCGCCGTGTAGTAGGGTGGATTGGTAGGTGGATGAGGAATGGTTTCGTCGACCCTGCCACCTTGTAGCTGCAGCTCTTCACGCACAATTGCCCGAATAGTAGCCGCAAGGTCGGTGGGCGGGCTCACGTCGACGCTGGCAACCGTTGTCACATTTGCCAGCCTACCAAATTTCGGGGCGTTGCGACGAGTCTGTTAATTTTTCAAACGTGCGGCATTGGCGTTGGACGTCGGAGGCAGAGGTGAGGTCATCCCTGCCTATCAGAAAATTGTAAACGTCTTCCGCTATGCCTTTCAATAGGTGTCCGACCCTGTCTTCTTCGGACATCTGCGGGTTTATAATCTTGCAAAGCTTAAGGACGTCCTCTATATAAGCAGTGCATTTTTCTCCAGGAGTCTGGGCTCTTCCAGCAAGAGTCCGCTCCGCGCTTTTCTTTTTTGAGTCGGAGTCACCAAAACACTTCTTGAGTTCTTGAGCAGAAAGAGCCCATGTTGTCAAGGACTCTTCGTGGTTTTCGTACCACATCAGTGCAGTGTCCGTGAGAAACAGCGCGACGTTTTCCAGCTCATCGATAGAGTTCCAGTGATTGTACCGGCTCACCCTTTTGTAGTGCGTTAGCCACGCTTCCACATCTTCTCCTGCCATTCCCGCGAACGGGCGCAGTTCCATGTAGTGATGCCGAGGTGTAGTCAGTGTAGATTGGCGCGAAGTCGAGGCGGTTGATTCCTGACCTTCGCTCTGGGTCATGACGACTGTTGTCGGCGGCAGACCGGCAAGACGACGGCTCCGGCGAACTCCGAACAGCTGTGGCTCCGTGGTACGTCGACGTGTCGTACCCAGCACCTCCACCACTCTGTTACGCCTACGAGGGGTTTCTTCGAAGCAGACGTAACGGTCGACTCGACGGTATACCGCAGTGAACGCGAAGCAGCGATGATGATGATGATGATGATGATCCTTGACACTCTGGCGCACACCCACAAAGGGGGATCGGCCAAGAACCGGGCGGCAGGATCTTAACTAAAAGGCTAATGGTTTTTCAAAGAAAACGTAATTTTGGGCTAAAAAATATAGAAAGGAAAGCCGAAAATCGAAAAAGGAGTATATCTGAGCAGGGAGCGATGCAGGCCATCAGATGCGATTTGAGACAGAGGTAATGGTGGGTCTATATATATATATATATATATATATATATATATATATATATATATATATATATATATATATATATATATATATATATATATATATATATATATATATATATATATATATATATTATATATATATATATATATATATATATATATATATAAGCAGCGAGCTCTTGCCACCAACCGAACGTCCTCTTCTTCTGCTACCACCATGTTCCCCGCTACACAGGTGCACATACCTAAATTACACATGTGGTAACAATATTATCACGACGCATGGGCTCAAAAGTCGAAGACCATATGAAAGTAGCGAAAATCCGATGAAAGCGTTGTATATAGAATCTTGCGCAATGAATAAGTTTCACTACATAGCAAGGCTTTGCCGCCAAGAAAGTATTGCAAGCTTCAGCTCTTCCAAATACCGAAAGTCGATAGGGAACAAATGTCTGGCCCTGTCGTTCAAGCTTAGGGACGCGTTCCTTCTAGTAATGCGCACTAAATTTATACGCATGCAATGGTACACCGAGGTATGTTGGAGGAGTTCTTGTCCAATTAATCCCTGCAAAGTGGTTCGGTGTGCTACCCTACAAGCCAAACCACAGTCCTAAACGTTTAGAGGCATTTAAACGAGCTCCTGATACTACGCCAAACTTTTCAATAGTATATACCACATTTTCGACACTTGGTTTATCTGTGCAAAAGAATGCGACGTCGTCTGTATAAGCCAATACTTTAACCTCACTGCCTAATATACTAAAGCCACGAATGCAACTCGACTGTATTATGCTTAAGCACAGTGGTTCTAGATAAATTGCAAATAAAAGAGGTGACATTAGACATCCCTCTTTTACAGAAAAGCGAATAGAAACTGGCTTGGAGAGTTGACCATTAACTATCAGACGAGTTGAGCATTCATTATAGCATTGTTTAACGCCTTTAAGAACAACTTTGCCAACATTAGCTTGTTCGAGAAGTGAAAAAAGGAAGGAATGACGAACACGATCAAAAGCTTTTGCAAGGTCTACCTGTAGCATTGCAGGGTGTTTTTGAGAACCATGACAGTATTGCAGCACTGTTCGAGCGACATGTATATTGGTTTGTATGGATCGACCTCTGATCCCACATGTCTGATGAGACCAAATGAGGATCGACATAGCAAATTGCAACCTATTTGCTAATACTTTTGCGAAAATTTTGTAGTCCACGTTTGACAGCGATACTGCTCTGTAGCCCTCGACGAAGCGAAGTTTTTCCTTGTCAGTTACACCGGTGCTTGTGAGTTGTTGTCAAACTTGCCTTACGCAGGCTTGATGTCAGGAAAGCAATCGCGTTAATGCGACTTATAAAGCGTTTTACAACATCGAAAGGACAACCAGTCGTCGCACAATGCGAATAGCACAACGAGTGGGCCGTCCAATGCTCCAAATCCTCACAAAAGATTCTTATTGTTCCCCTGTTAACTGTGGCGCCTACCCACTTCAGCCATAATTCTTCATCATCGTCAGCCAGTGCATGCCGCAGGTCGCGGGTTCAAATCCCGGCTGCGGCGGCTGCATTTCCGATGGAGGCAGAAATGTTGTAGGCCCATGTACTCAGATTTGGGTGCACGTTGAAGAACCCCGGGTGGTCAAAATTTCCGGAGCCCTCCACTACAGCGTCTCTCATAATCATATGGTGGTTTTGGGACGTTAAACCCCACAAATCTAATCTAATCTAATCAGCCAGTGCATGAACAATTGGCACGAAATTCCTTGCAGTGTTTAGCGGATACCACGCTTCTCAGAAGAATGACGAACAATATAGCATAGCAAATGGTGGCCTACTACCCAAAAGTTTATTATTAATGCCCTAGAGGGTACCAAGCAAGTGTGCTTGCATGTAGTTACTCAATGAGCGTTTTGAAAATGCTCTGAAACGTCGCTCTTAATAGCTTTCGCTGTGACTGTGCTGCACCTTCCGTGCAGGCCTGGTGTTTTTGTGCAAATGTTTTATCTCTATTTATTAATTCTATACTATCAAGCCCGTGCTTGGGGTCATTACAGGGAGGGTGTCACATGATACACACCATTCGCACAATAAAAAGAGGAAAAAACAGCTTGAAGCACAGGGGAATGACATGAATATCCAGCATCAGAAAATAAGGAACAAACTATATGGTCATTATGCAGACAAAAATCGCCAAATAAATGCTCGTGTCGGGAATCAGCATGAATTAATTAGTTTACATATGTATGTCTACTAACTTGCCGGACACGCATCATGGCTCGGGTTAATTAAGGTTCACTGTTCCAACAGCATTGCACCTGTTTCACTGAAACGTGTAGTGACATGAAACCACCTCATGAAATAAACCGGCCTAATTATATTGCGGACGGTAAAACCGTTGGCCAAATCGCAGACACAAGTCGTGCTTGTGAGCGTTTCGTAGAAAGAAAGAGTGTCCGATCGCCGCGTGCTAGGGCGCTTAGATGCAAGCATGTGAGCATCGTAGCTGCTTAAGCTTGCAGTATAGCACCGTGTAGTCATCCGCCAAAACATTACGAGCATGCGCATGTGCCAGAGAAAGCGCGCGCGCGTGCCAAGCGACTCTTAGCACAGAACAACCACACACAGTATAAGTGTAACCATAGCCCCCTATATTTTTCTTGCCTGCCGGATAAGCGCGAAACACCCATCATCTATGATGGCGCCACCTACGTAGGGTTAAAGGTCTTTGTACTTGGTCTTTGAGATCAGCAACTTTGGTGTTTGCTCATTTCAGAGGCTATGCCTTGTATTGAAGGGGTTGCCTGCTGAATGAGCGCGAAACGCCCGTCGCAGCGTCACTTACGTAGGGTTAACTATAATGAATTAGGATTACGTTCACGCTTTTTCAAACTTTTTACGTTATTTTTGTTGCACGTAAGCTCCGAAAACGTAAAATCTTATTTGAAGACAACCCTACTTAAGTGGCGCCATCACCGCAGTTCCGATGACGGCCGCTTCTCAAGTGACCGCTGATAATCCGTTAGGCTAGACAAATCTAGGATGCTGTGGTGTAACATAGCAAGGAGGTTGGAAAGGAAAATGTGTCAGTAGTAGTATTGTGAAGATGTGCAGGTGAAGAGAGCGTATCCTTGTATAATAAAGCTTAGGTATAACGTATCCTTTGTTGTGCTAGGACCTCGCAACCACTTTCCATGATAGACCCTACTGTTTGCGAAACGTCAATTGTAGTTGCAGTGCTGGTTATCCAAGCTGATGAACATTACATATCTACTATTACGGTAGAGCCATCACGTGGGGTTGATGTCAATCATCGTTAGGCGCCATCCACTCACGTTGATCTACGTAGCAGTGTCCATGGTTTACCAGCCTTGCGAGCACCAGCGCTTCATATCCGCTTACCACTTCTTTGTTGCCAATGCCCATGTTGCTGTTGGCATCGTTGCACAAATGTAAACAACTGGTTACGCATAACATATGCGACTGTTTATGTTTCTGCGTGCATTCGTATACATATATTTAGCACCACTTCGTGACGTTTTGCTCGGTAAAAAGGTACAACACTGTCACTTTCCATTCGCATGCTGCGCGTAACATTTATTTCCAAGGTGTATGTTGTATCTGCTGAATTTTCTGCTTGGAAGAATCATAGCTCGATCTAGTTGGTCATCAACGAACTTAGCTTGTGTTAGCGCCGTACATATAAGAAGAAAAGACGACACAAACGTAACTAAAGGTAGGCCTTTGTCTATTATTTTGAGGTAGGACTCTGTCTTTGTTTATTATATTAAACAAAAAGTGTCATTGAATATTTTCGCAAATTAAAGCAATGACATTAGCATGAAAGGTGAGAGCAAAAATGAAAGGAGAGAGCAAAAATGAAAGGACATTAACTATATAGTTAAATCACGTTAAACAACAACGCTTAGTTCAATTCACTTTCAGCAAAACAAAAGGCCTTTTGAAACCGTAAATACTTCAAACTACGCTGTCTTGACAGAAATAAGTATGCATACTCGGTAAAACTTCAGACGTCGTCCTCGCGTTTCCAAGTCTAATAGAAATAAGTGTGAAACGTACCACATTCGCTGGCCGACCCACCGACAAGCTGGAAGAACTGCTGTGCTATCTTCAAGTGTTCCCGCTGTGGAGGCATATGACATAAACAAATTTGTCATTGGGTGCCCATTGTTTACGCGTACAGTTGACAAAATTTACTCTCCAAAAAACAATGTTTACACTAGTCGGTGGCAAGTGAAGAATAAAAAGCTGAGTGTACTACAATTTATTTTTGTTATGCACGTTAAGCTAGAGCTGCCATTTGCTATGACGGTATAGTTCGGACGAACCAATAAAAAAAAAACCCAACTCTTATCCACACGTACACAGCATCATCCTCGCCAGTCGTCGTTCGACGCACTTAAAGTTTGCGATTGCGCTGCATTTGCCATGCACCGCAGCTCGCAATGTTTTGCAGCGCTTTACTGAGTTCCTTCGTTTCCGCAGCGTGAAATTAACAACACGGCCGAAGCATGAAATGTAAAGGTAATGCTGCTTCGTAGGAAGAGCCTATATTCTTAGGCTATCGCCGACTATAGACAAATGCTGCCTTTTTTTTCTGAAATGTTACACCACTCTAGGTACACAATAGTGCATGTGAGAGACAGCAAATAATACCACAAAGTTTGTATCACACATCTGCTACAAAATCTCGTTTTTTTTTGTGCACTGTTCCAGACAACCATCTGGAACGGATGTTCTGTGTTCTAAGCAGGTTGCGCCGAAGGCAATAGCGAATCCATGCTGTGAGAAACCAGCCAATTGTTAATGTGATGTCTGTCTCCTGTCACCTTTTTTTGTCAACCGTACTCTGGCAGCTTTATGTTCATGGGGACTATACCTCCTGTCGTTCTTTGTTCTTTTGTTTTCTTACTCCCTTCCTTATAGCACTGAGGAAGGCTTGAAATGCTGTAGACAATAGCGCCGCTTTTATTGTTTTGACAAGCTTACCACCGCAACAACCCTCACTATGCTTTGTTTCTGTGCGCGTGCCTTGCGCACTATACAATAAATGCAATGAAACACTTTTTTTCTGTTTTCGAAATAGGAACTATATGTATTTCATTCTATTTTGAATTTGATTGTAGATAATTATATTGTTCAATAAAGAACAAGCTGGAATACTTTAGATGTGCAAAGAAATTAGCACTCTGACTCATGACGGTCAGCGCCAAAAAAAAAGAGGGGGGACCCGAAAAACAAGGTACACTAGACTACGCCACTCTCTAAGAACTGGAAGTTTCACGAGACAGGCGTTGTCCAGCCGTCATGCGCTGACCAGCATGAGTTTATTCCAGCTATCCCTATTTGGTACATTACTTTCGTTAAACACACTGACATTTCATTTCATATAACCATTCCGGAAACGTATCGTTCTGTTCGTGCGGTGTGGATAACACCTGCGGCATCTATTTGGCTGTCTTATAGTACTGAAATCATCTAATATGCAATGCACCTATGTCCAGTGCACATACTGACCGATCCTTGAGCCTGCCCGATGGCTGCGTTGACGACTCCCTTGAGGATGTATTCGTGTGGCACGGTGGGCTCCAGGTCCTTGATCAGGTTGTGCGCCTCCTTGATGTTGTCTAGGGGAAGCGGAACGAACAAGCGTAGGGTGTCGGCACAGCTACTCCATTTAACTCACGTTTAACACATCCGGGGTGCTATAATTCTACAAGCAAAATCAAAGTATCACAAGTCATGCGCACTCCAGATCATTTGCATGATTCCGTGTTGTGCAAATAAGTGAAAATAAACGCAAGCAACACAGTTGCAAAGCATGACCGCGACACGTGCGTTGTTCTTCTATGTAACTTCAATCAATTATTCAATTAGTCAATGAAAGAAGTTTGTTTTCACCAAAAAAAAACAAACATTTATGGTGAATAAAATGTGGCCGAAAGAAAAGCTGTCCAACAGCTTGACAAAGCCCCAGCCAGACATCGGCAGTGGAACGACAGGGAACGGCACTTGACCTCATAATCAAGAATAAGAAAAGTGAGAAGCCAAACACAGAAACAGAATGACAGAGTCAATTGCGTACAAACCGTTGCTCAACAGTTGCACATTTAACTCGTAGTGCACTCAGAACGGCTGCGTATGCGCTTGCTTTTACTTTTATTTTTACAAGCTCACATAAATCAAGCTCACAATACCCAACCGGGGCCACACGACAACACTCCACCCAACGACAGGCTTATTGCGATCATTGCGGCACGATTATCGATTGCATTCAGTGCATCTTGCGAACAAGACCCGATTTCACATCTCCTCAAGCACTCTAAAAAAAGAACAAAAGACATGTTACCCTTTCAGGTGAGTTCTGACTTTCCACTATAACAACTCTATGAGAATACACGTTCCTCCGTTGGAGAGTCACGCCTTCCGTGACGATTGCAAGAGCGTAAATAGTTCTTCAAAAGGGAGTTAATGTGTATTTTTGAAAGGATATATTCATGTTACAAGCCACAACTCTCAACAAGGAAGTAACAGGGCTTTTTTCTGTAGAGTGAACTCTATTGTTCGACAATGCTTATAAACACCTAAAAGGCACTCGGGCACGCATATATACATACAAGTAAGCGTCTACAAAGACATATAAGGCATAGCAATTTTATTATGGAAATGAATGATGAGGCCTCTATGACAATTACACTATCCTTAACGTCTATGATACTCACATAGAACCATTCTGGAAACATATCTCTCTGTCTTGGGGTGCGGAGCACTTATTCAGCACAGTAATAAAACAACATCGTAGTTAGAGAACAACGCTAGTGTATCTACATCCTTGATAGTTATGTAAATTACATTTAACGTTTGTCGTTAAACGCTAGCAATGATACGCACAAAATTTATTTGACACACTGGTAACATTACAGGGGGCAGATTTTGTAACTTATATACGCAATCATTAAGGCTTAGTATCAACGCGTGGTTATGGTCAAATGTGTGTTGCCTATATTTTCTGAATCCAGGGCACACAGACAAACACACCTGTATTGTCCTCCTTGCTAAAGCATTGAATTCTGAACATTTTAGCCCATGGTAGCACAAAATTGAGGATCTCGATAGTGTGAATGTTTGGTGGAATTCCTGCAACCATTTAGCAAATTTGTCTGAAGGAAACGCTTTTACCAACATTCTACCAGACCAGCTATCTTTTTTTTTTTCGAACGAAATTTGCCTGTTCCGTTAATCTGGATCAATACGTTTTTATGAAGAATCGCCGGTGATGAATGCTGAAAAATGTTCGCTGTTAGCGTTGGTCACATTTATTCCCAGGATTTGGGAAAACATTTGTACGTGACCTCGTCTCTGAGCAGCAGCAGCAGTTACAGAAAAATACTCCCTGTTCTATATAGTGCCGACATCGCGTAACATTTTTATCTAATTGCATTATCACATTACCAAGCATTTTATTTCAAATCAAATCAAATTTTATTTCAACATTTGCACAATGTTGATCATCATAAACAAAAAGCCAGCAAGGCTTGACGAGGTTCATGGTTCTAATTTTCCAGGCAGAAACAAACAACAAATGAGAGCAACAGTTCAATACTTAAACAAAAATTATAAATTATAAGCTAGTGACACAACTCATAATACGCATTATACAAACATTACAAGTCATTATGCATACTGAAAAACTCAAAAGTAGCTAAAGTAAAATTCATACGAGTGACAATGCCAAAGTTGATGAACAGAATACATTGAAAAAGCGGAAACAGATTTTTCATACAATATATATATATATATATATATATATATATATATATATATATATATATATATATATATATATATATATATATATATATATATATATATATATACCTTTCTTGATAGTTGGTGACTTCAACGTCGACGTTATCAAGGACGATTGGGTGATTGACTATATGGAGTCGCGGCACTCGCTGAAACGAGCAACCAACGACAGTAAATCCCTTCCCACCACGTGTTCACGGGACGTGCATCGACCTCGTCTTTGCAAATTTCGACCTTCGACCGCTGCAACCAGACCCACTCAGCCTTCACTTTATAAACCATAAAGCCATCTTGCTCATAATACCCAAAGCATCTCATCAATAAACATCGTCTTTCGCAGCATGCGTGCACGCGTGTTCACTGGTCTTCACACATAACACACACGCATGTCGCAAATTAAAAACCACATTTATCGCAGTTCAACATATATGCTCCGCATGCTAACCAAGGTTGCCACTCAGAAAACTGCGCTGATTTTTGATCAGCTATTCACTGTGGGGCATAGATATATATATATATATATATATATATATATATATATATATATATATATATATATATATATATATATATATATATATATATATATATATATATATATATATATATATATACCGCATTCTGGGCACTCCCACATACGTATTTCCCAAAACAGTCAAACAATGGCCTTTGTAAGTACATAGAGCCGCGGTATAAGTTATTAAATATTTTTAATTGTCAATGGTTACCAAACACACCATATGTACACGAGTAGGCGGTTATAACGCCGGAGCCACTAAATTTGTTCAGTAATATGTTAATATTATTATACGCGGTTTTACATCCTAGGAAGGAAAGAAGCTACAAAAGGTAAAATGGAGAAAGGTTAAACAGAAAGACATCTGGTTGGCTACCCTAAACTGGGGGATTAGAGAAGGAGAAAAGAAAGATGAGAAAGAGGGAAGAGACGGAAAATAAAAAAAGGAGAAACTGGCAGTAACTTCACTGCAGCGTGTAGAACTCCACCTCATGTAAGAGATGTTCACACAAACCCGTCTTTCTTAAAGGGGCCTTTGAACAGCCCTATTTAGCCCCGGAAACACGCGTAGCCATGATTACTGAGACGAATGCAACAAGCATTATGGAATTATGGAATTGGTGCACGGACAGTTAAGTTATGAGTCCTCAATGTTCAAAACTCGAGCAGACGGGGGCTTTCACTGCGTTGTGGGCTGTCGAGGAATGTGGACGCTGCTGTAATAGCACCTGCCTAGAAAGAGGCCAATCATCGAGTCGCCGCTATGCGTTGGCAAGTACTTGTCTCGTTGAGGCAAATCGAGGACAGTGGCACAGCAGTGTGTTGGATATTTTCATCGATGCCGCAAACATCCTCAAATTATATGGTTACAAGAAACGCCATAGTGGAGAGCTCCGAAAATTTGGACCACCTGGTGCTGTTTAACGTGCACTGCCACCACCCAGCACACGGGCCTATACCATTTCGCCCTCATCGAAATGTGACCGCCAGGGCCGGAATCGAACCTGCGACCTTCGGGTAGGCAGCCAAGCATGCTAACCACCGATCCGCCGAGGTGGGCAACAACGCTGCTCACCCTGTTTGAGGTAGTAGATGACGAGGTTGAGGCGTGCCTCGGGAATGGCGCCCACCAAGCCGGGCAGCACCTGCAGCGCACCTTCCCCGCCACGGAACACCACCTGGGAGGACCAGCACCGCGTTCAAAATGCCATTCAAAGTCACCATTCAAAATGAAACAGAAACTGTTTTACGGATCGGTCTGAGTAGTGCCATATTGGATTGTTGGGATTTGTGTTTTCGTGTCTTTTACAACTAAACGAGCAGTTTTACAGAAGCCGCATATGCATGAAAACGCTTGGGCTTGTTGGTTCACGTTACGACACAAAATTACAAGAAAACATCACCTCCGCAGCCGAAGATGGCCGCGCCCATCCTGTCTCACAGAAAATAGTCTATAGCTTCAGTCGAATAGCTCATGCTGCGCCTCCATCGCTAGCTATAGCGCCACTTTGCCAAGTATAATAAGCTCGAGTGGAGGATCATAGTTCTGTTTACGTCTCAAACACTCTACTCATTTTTTTTCTTTTATTGCGATAGCAATTATATGGACACTATCGGCTGAATATCGCCGCCGCCCTCGATGTCATGCACCGTATATGTATACGTATTTATATATAAGAAAACGCAAGAAAGAAAAATATTTTTTTAAAAACACTTCGGCGCGCGGAATCGAACGTGGAGCCTTCGTGTCGTGAAGGCGAGCTGTTAACCACTGAGCTACGGAAAAACACGTCGTTGAGTGCTGAAACGGCAAGCTACATACACCTATCACTTACCGCAGGTGATGGGCATCTCGGAGGGAATCGAACTATCGTGTTTTCAGCATTGACAGCGAGATGGCGCAATGAGCGCGCGGCGGCGCTCGCCTTTATCTCCCATGCGTACTTTCCCTCACGGAAGGGGGTGGTAAAAGAAGTGGGTGGTCGTAAAGCCCCTGAACGCACACTAGCGTGCCCTTATCTCACAGTTGAAGGCATCTTTTACCGGGCGCACAAAGGTCATTGCAATCATGCACAATGTCCGTGTGCAAAAAGAGCGCGCTTTTCAGACAGAGCGAAGTTACAATTGAGACGCTTATTCACGTTCACCTGTACCTATGAGCACGTTTCGTGCGTCGTTTGTGCGTGAGATACGCAGGGCACGTTTCAATCTGCTTGTTATTGTGCACGTGGCCTTCCAATCCGTTGCTATCGCGTTCATTGCTTCACCTTTGCGGCAAACCTGTGACTTTTTTGTTTACTGTGGATTTGACATCATAAGTCATTGCTGCGTTTTTATAGGCCACTAGCATTTCTTCTGCGCTCTTCGAATAAAGTGACACTAGGCGTTCATGCTGTGGTTTTTCTTCATCCTTTCCTTGTACCGGTGTTGCCTCCTTGTACCGGTGTTGCTTCCTCGCACCACGACTCCCCGCACAATCAGCAAAGCATGCGTTAGTCCTCAAACTCTTGACAAACTGCAAATTCAAAGTTTGAAATTTTGCATCTCCTCGCGTATGGTATATAGCTCTGCATACATGACTTTCTCTCACCAGATTATGCTTGATGAGGTCTTGGGCGTACGTGAAGGTTGGCGACGCCCGTTCTCGCAGGCTTTTCAGCTCCGCCTGCACGAACGGGGGACACATCCTCGCCTTAATAAAGACGCTTGAGGATATTAACAATGCCCTAATCAACATTCTGTCACCATGACCTATTACAAAGAAAATCTGCACCACTGTGACGTATACTTAATTGCAGTCGTAAACTAAAACATTGAAGTGCTCAGGATTGATAAGAAATTGCTAAATCAGAACTTCTAATTAGGCCGCGGGGAAATAGCTAATACAGACAAAACGCCTCAACTGTGACGGATCGTTAGATGTGCTCGTGTGATGGAGTTTCGCGTTCATTCTGCCTGTACTCTTTCTTTGCTCTGTGGTTATAAAACCGCCTTTTTATATGCGAAGCAGCTCTTTGACTCACGATTGTGCGTTCATACGAACGCGCCGCAACGCGTTCCGTTGGAGCGGTGCCAAGCAGGTGCGTGTTGATGTGGTGAGTGGATTGTAAGGAAGAGGAAAAAGGCACCTAATTTCTGTCTGCCTCAAGGGCGACACGGCGCAGTGGCTTATAGGGGTGGGGAGGAGGAGGGCTAAAAAGAATAGAAGAAAATAGATGAAGAAATAGAGAGGCAAGCGACGGAAAACAGAAGGAGATAGGAAAGTGGGGATCCGGTCGAAGCAGTCCAAGGACGAGGCACCACAATGCGAGAGCTTCACGGCGGCAAGAGACCGCGGAGGGCGAACCAGTCGGCGGGAGCTACGCTGTCGTCGGAGATCGCGAGGGCACGACCGTTCAGATTGGAATCCTCCGAACGAATCGCTCCTATCGCATGCTTCCGTCACAGGTACACGCTGGCGTCACTCTCTCCCTCACCCCCAGCACACTCGCCACATCGCCCGCAGTTGCCGGCCCCTCCACCCACTCGAAACATGCTTATCTCTCGCTTCACCCTCCCCACCACCCGTAACGTTCAACCAGACGTCAAGCGGAAACACTCTTTCTGCTTGTTTATTTGCGATTAAATTTACACGAAATCCCATCCGCCTCTCGTGTCCTTGTGTTTCAAACAAACGTTTACTCGAGTAAACACTACACAGAGTTTCGCTTCAAACCGTTCTTCCAACACCCACGTCGACGCCCATTTCAGTCGGCTCAACAGCGTGTGCACCGCTGCTGCTTTGCATACCATCATATGGTTGCCCTAGGGGAGATGGTTCATAGTTTTAGGGGCGAAGCTCCTTATGGCGTGGCTTGTGCGTCCCTCGTAGTACGTAAGCACCAGTGGCACATACCCGAAATAGGTATAACATTTGACCTGCAAGGTGGTGCCGGTGAGAGATTTCTTCTGTGCGTTGTTTAACAATAAAAAAATAGTGCTCAATGTACATGCCAATGGCTGCTGATGGGGAATGAGAGACAGGAGCATTCGACTTTTAGTCAACGCGCACGCTGCGATCCCCATTAGCAGCCATTGGCATGTACATTGAGCACTATCGGACAAGAAATGGTTGCTACATTATACTCGCTGGGTGTAACCTCCTAAGTTTTAGAAAGGTTTAGCGAGCGTTGAGCCGCAGGGCCATGAATACAATGAACTAGTATATACCATGAATGAATTCGAGGTGGTTAAAGGGGGGAAGCAGATACGAAGCGCAAGCCGTGAGAAATTAAAAGCTGAATCCTCCTGTCTCTCATTTCACATTAGCAGCCACTGGCATGTACATTGAGCACTATGTGACAGGAAAAGGTTGCTACGTTATACTCTCTGGGCGTAACCTCCTTGGTTTTAGAAAGGTTTAGCGAGCATTGGGCCGCAGTGCCATGAATACAGTGAACATACTAATACCATGAACTCAAGGTGGTTGAAGGTGGGAAGTAGACCCGAAGCGCAAGCCGTAAGAAAGTGTGCGTGTGCCACTTCTTGTTTAGTCCTTGGAATGTCCGCTGGATGGCGGTGCTTCTATATGGGGAATATATGATAAAAAGATGCGAGATGGCGGGACTTGGAGTGTTGAATAGATGGACGAACAGACACACAGACAGATGCATGGATGGACGCATGAACAGACGCAGGGGCGGATGCATG
The DNA here is from genome assembly GCA_013436015.1 of Rhipicephalus annulatus. NCBI lineage: Eukaryota > Metazoa > Arthropoda > Arachnida > Ixodida > Ixodidae > Rhipicephalus > Rhipicephalus annulatus. Next base: position 108,101 of record WOVY01000311.1, on the reverse strand, counting down.
AACGAACGCAGGGACGGTCACACAGACGGACGCATAGATGGACGAATGCTTCGCCCCACTCTCCATCATTCACTCCGTGGATATGCTGCCATTTTTAATTGGTTAGTTAGTTACCAATTGGTTAGTTAGTTCTACTGAACTTGTCTAAAATGTTTTGTTTTAATTGCACCATCACTTGTTTTCACACTGCGTATTGACTGATGAGTAATACGTATTATTCGTCACTATAGTGAACGTGCATTATAGTATGCCCACCTAGCGTTCACCGCATCACATTTCACTTCGACGTATTGCACTGAAAGGTGGGCTGAGAAATGGTTGCGTCGACAAGAACGAGGAGATGAAGGAAAGTGTGAACTGCTTACGTAATCCTCTCGGGCCCTCACCTCAGCGGCTTTCCCGTTGTAGAGCCGGAAGTGGTTACACGCCTTGAGATTGATTGCCGTCGCACTGTCCGGAAAGTTCTGCAGGTACACCGCTAGCACTTCCTGGAGGGCACATTACGAGATTAGAGTGGTAATATGTGGGGTTCGGGCTGTCTGACCAAGCAAACTTATGATTCAAAATTTGCCATGGAAAGAACGTGTTCTTTTTAAATAGACACTAAAAAGAAACAATGCCATCGTTTGGATTTATAAACGTTACCATGAGAACTCTAAGTTTAACTACCATATGTTCATTATTAATGGAGAAAAGAAAGCTAGAAGTTTCATTTTTTTAAACTAGCGCCGAAATCTCCACGCTAGACGTAAGAAATTTCGAAATGTATTTTAGGCACTTTCGTGACATTGACTAGGCGAAATTTTCTGAAACTTGTTTGCTCCGTATGCGGTCTGTGGTGCCCACAGATGACAATGTACTTCATTCTTATTTATTAAAATCTACGTGGGATCCACTAGACGCCTTCAAAATCTATGACGTCACACTATATAGAGCGGAAAATGCCAAGGTGGCGTCTGCACCCACACTCTCTTTCTCTTTTTTGCTTATCAAGCATCGTTAATAGTGGCATTTTCGGGAGGGTGAAATTGTACTCTATTAATGCACGAAAAATCATTTTGCTCTTTAGTTGAGTCACTAGTGTAGAATCCAACCAACGAACCAACCATGACACTCGCGCAACAGCCCTCTCCTTGATGGGGTTTATAAAAGAAACACGTGCATTGGGCTGACCATACTTCTGTCTATCTCAGCGCGTCAGCTGTCCTTTTTGAGGTGTCCGAATCGGCCTCGCGCATTGCCAGTGCGCACAATTTGTCCCCTGTCTCACTCTGGGCCGAGCCATTGCGATGGCCGTGGCTCCCACGAATCTTACAAAGAATTTCGCATGCACAAGCACGAATGCAAGCAGGTCACGACACCATTTTAAAGACACCTAAAACTAATCTCGTGTAGCTGGCTTGGCTGTTACGTACCTGCAGGGCTTGACTGTTACGTCTTAAAGGCTTCGGCTCTAAGAATGTAACGTAGTAGCGCAATCGAACGTGGTAGCGTTCACATTATTAACAAATAATTGAAAATCAACCTCCCATTTCGTGAGGCTCATGCCGAAGCTGCTTGCTTGATTTCGAACATTGAACTTTTGTTGTTCGAAAGCTCCATTACCAACCTGCGAGACGTCGTAGTAATCGAGCTTGTAGTAGCACAGGGCAACGTACACGTTCAGCGCCAGGAAGTCCCTGCGAGAAGGCACCGAGAAAACACAAAGGTCGCGAATTTCTCTCCAAAGCTCTAGTCACTAATTAATTAGCTTGATTTAATGTAATTGCTGGGTTTTAACGTCCGAAAACCACCATATGATTATGAGAGACGCCGTAGTGGAAGGCTCCGGAAATTTTGACCCCCTGGGGTTCTTTAACGTGCACCCAAATCTGAGCACACGGGCCTACAACATTTCCGCCTCCATCGGAAATGCGGCCGCCGTGGCCGGAATTCGATTCCACGACCTGCGGCTCAGCAGCCGAATGCCTTAGCCACTGGACCACCGCGATGGGTAACTAACTTGATTTAGCATCGACAACGTGGTCGATCGTTCAGTGTTTTGTCAGGTGATGTTATTATTTGAGGTCATCTATCCCTCTCAGGAGCTCAAGTTAGTTATTTTCCAGCTGGATCGTGGACGCGGACGGACGCCCTCAAAGTGGAGGTGTGACATTCACAACTCCACGATAGAAAATTAAGGCGGTGCAGCTGGCGGAGTGCGCTCACATGGCGGCGCTCGCCTCAGTGTTGCGGGGTGGCGGTGTTGTAGTGTGACGCAGCTGCAACGCGAATACAGACAGCAGGAGCGGGACCATGCAGAAATGAATAATGCGTCCGAAGACCATGAATCAAGGGAATAACGGGGCCGTCCTTAGTTGCTCAAGCCGGAGAAACGAGCGCAGCGAAACATGCAGCTAAAACGCGAATGCAGCATGCCCTGATCATCCGTCCTCGTATATGAATATTGCGACCGCACAATTTTCCACCTCTTTCGATAGGTGAGGCAGACGGGAAACCGATGACTGAACAAGGCGTCAGATAGGTCGAGCGTCCACTTTAATAGCTGTGCCCAGGAGACTATAGCTTTGCATTGGGGTGTGGTACGCATGTGTGTGTCTGGTGAGCGGGAATTAACTCTCATGCGCGTACCACCAGTGTAGGAGCCAGAACGCCGCACTTAATTCATTTTACAGTGCCGACTGGCCCAAGAGCGACGATGCGTTATAGATGGATTTGTTGTTCTTGCAGTGAACGCGTGCAGGTGCTCGAAAAATAAAACATGGCATACGAGCTCTGGCCAAGCTACTTCAGCGCGCTCAATCAAAGAACTCATTATTCATTTTCGTATGAATGTGTACTCGAGCATAGTGCCGTCATTTGGCTATAATAATAAAGAACCACTGCTCTGGTGGAGCTCGCCGGTACTCACTTTTGCGTAGCTTGGCCAGAACCCGTATGCTCCGTTTTACATTTGAAGCACCTGTACACTTAGCTGATCCTAATATTCCACTCATACTTATATAAGCTACAGCACTATGGTGCGATCGCTGCTCGAGCATTCATATATTACCGCAAACACCGCTTATCCAAGCGAGGAATAACAATTCTAGCTCCTTTGAAAACATCTAACATATGCTAGGTCATAAATAGCAAGGACAGTTTGACTGTTCATCCCACTTCGATACACTGAGCCGCAAGACACGACAGGGCCTGAGAGTTTACGTTTGTGTCTTCTCTCTTGTTGCCAGTTGCGTCGCGGTGCTTGTAATGAATTATAGATGGGCGTCATGTTCGACCTACTATTAATGCCCCTTTGCATTTAACATAATTTTTGGGCTCCTATGCTTTTGAATCAACCTTCGACGGAGACTTGATCACTGTAATCTTATGCCAACTAACCTGTTTTCGAGGAGAATTCGCTTGTAGATGTCTATCGCCTCTTGGTAGTGCGCTCTGAAAGTAGAAATGCACAAAATCAAACGTCGCTCTCCGCATCACAGCGTTTCGTAAAATGAGGTGCACCACCGATAAAGTATGTCCGAGCAGTTGTTAAATCTACAAGGACATTCTCGGTGAATTGTATCTGTTTGCTCATACGTGCGTAATTTTTATAGCATCTGTTAATGTTGACTAGGCTATCGTGATAGCTGTTCCGTAGGCATTCTTGTCTCGTTAATTAATTGTCATCAAGGCGTACGTTAATTATGACAAACTTGATATCTCGATTTTTTTTAATTTCACTCTGATCTTTTTGCCTCTGATCAACGTACGTTCCTGTGCTATAAATTTCACCTGTATTTTGTTTATCGAGCTTTCAAGTAGCCTTGGCTTGCCGGCAAGGCAGACTGACAAGTGTTTGTTTCTTGGTTATGTAGAAATAAATACTTTATTTTTCAATGCATTACTTCTCCACCAGCGAAACTACATACACAAATGAAGCTTAGCTATAAAGAGTACATTCATGTCCATTCTACAGACGTCATACGACACGGCTGCCAATACAATGTGCAGGTATTCATGAGATTAGGCTTCACGGCATCGCATACTGCCCTTCAAAAAGTGGCTTCACGGCTTCACACATATAATTACCGTGAAACCAGCTTTTCTGTCCTGTTATAGGTGGAAAGCGTCATATAATCTTTCACTTGAGATTGTTGTAAACTTTGAATGACTAGATTCTAAAGAAGCCTATATTGTCAAATATATAATATTCGACCAAACATTATGCCGAAGCCTCAGTAGGTGTAGACCTCAATGCCATAACCATACCTCGGTTGTTCGGGCGCCAAGGCGTTGAAAGAAAAAGACATCCCCGAAAAGTGAGTTTGTCCACCAGTCATACGACAGAGAGTGATTGTCTTTGCAGAATCACCCCTTTCCGGAAGCAGAGATCGGCTATCTCATTTATTGCCGGAAAGGCGTAGCCTAAAAAGCCGTGGGGGCAAATAATTATCGCCTAATAAGAATGTTAAGCAAATATATGTCCTTATCTCACCTACCTATCACAGAAAAGACAGTTTTGACTCGTAAAAATGTGATTTAAAATAAAAAGGGTGTTCGAACCCTCTTCCAAAAAAGTTTCTTGACCACTTCCTGGTTCGGTGTGCCATTGAATTTCTACAATAGGCAGATTTAAAACGGGATACGGAAAGACAATGTTCTTTGCATGTGTAAGCTACTTTCGTAACTGAGTGTGGATACCCAAGAGGATAGCCTACGAAACACGCGCAGAAGTGAGGAACCCAAGCCGGGCCAAAGCTTTGCGTACTCTATATACTGAAACTCTCCAATACTATAGTGTGGTGACAGAGTTGAAACGAAAGGTAGCCGGGCAAAAGGAAAGTCAGGCACTATCTATACTTAACGTATGAATATTTACTTGGGTAACTACCAAAGAATTTATTCACTGGCATCTAGTTTACCTGAGGTAGTGAATAGATGCCAGCGATAGCTGGTCCTCGAGTATGTCCTGCAGGCTCTGGTGCAGCGCCATGAGGCGCTTCTCGTCTCCGGCCTTGTGGGCCAGGTGGAAGAGCAGCCTGCTCTGCAGCTGGTTCTTGGGGCCCTTCAGCACGGATGCCTCGGCCTCGCGGTACAGACCCAGGTGGAACTGACAGCACGCCAGGTAGCTCCAGACGTCCTGCGAAAGACATCAGCCCGGTGTCCAGAAATAATCGGTTAGAACACAAGGGAAAGATATACGCAACACCCACGACCATCGCCGCCCTTCCACGCAAAAAAAAAATTTGAATGCTCCGTTCAAATAACTTTGCTCATTTCCATAACGTCAAGCAGTTCTACGAGTGTTTATGTAATGTTTGTCATAGAGAAACGCGTTTTCGTCGTTGGATGGAAATATTTGTTGAAAGACACTAGTTATGAGAGCAGGGGGGAGGGGCTCCTTAGTCAACGTCTTTACTGGCCTTAACCACCCGTGTAACCTGTTTGATCAGCGCTAACACGTCGGTCTGGTCAGAGATGGACAGTCATGCACCGCACTGTTTCAAAGTAGGTGTCAGAGTGACTTCTGTGTCGGGAATGCTTTGAACAACCCCAGGTGATGTGGCATAACACAGAACGGACCTTAATAACAAGACAATTTGACCGTACTGACGAACTTTGTCTGATATCTCGGCATATCATAACTCAGCCGAAGTATTGAATCGCATACGATAAACATCTTTTTCGATGTGTCTATATGATTTTACATTTACAGAGAGGAAGTATGTGCTTCCAATGAAAACCATCTCGCATGCTCACCTACAGAGTAGAGGTGTGTGAGGCGTGCTTTGCGGTATAGTAGATGCAGCCTTTGTTCTATTTGTTTGTTTGTTTTTTTTTGGTGGGGGCGCAAGCAACGACGTAACTCGGCGTTGACACTGAGTTGCGCTCACACACTGGCACCAATCTGCACACCTGTATTTATATCCTTTATTGTAAGGTAAGGAAAAACAAAAGTTTGGCCAGCGCATAGGCATATATCAGGCAAAAAAATCTTTCCCCCCCCCTGTGCCTACAGCAATCCAGAGTAATTCAAAGAAGCTGTGCTTGGAATCGCGTCAGTCGATGCGTCATACACAATTGTAAATACAAATGATTTACCGCGGCTTGACGAAAGGACACGTGCTTGATTTAATGTCGTTATAAACTGTGCGAGGGAGCAACTACTTAGAGAGCCCAAAAATATTTCGTAAAACAATGGCTCTATCGCCATTATTGGTCAGTGTGCATTTCTAATCATTGCGCTCTGCGGGTGGGTTGCGCCTGGCCATTTGCACACTTATGCCGTCCGCATATGCGTCTGAAACGTTCGCGATGCCTTTTAGGTTTGTTGAAGCCTTGTACACTTCAGCCAGTGTTGTCTACCCTGGCTTGAAGAAAAGCTTTGAAATTAATCGAGGTTCTTTCACTGTAGCGCCTATTCTTCAGCAGCGAGGACCGGTATTCAGCTTCGTTCTAGCACAACGCTACTGTGGAAAGCTAAAGAAGAAATGGTACCAGTGCCATGTTACTCTATTTTACGACACCTATGTTTTCTCAAGGATGTTGCATTACAATGCATTGATAGTATACTAAGAACATTACCAGGAGTTTTACGTGCAAATAACGCGATATGATTATTAGAGATGCTCTAGTGGAAAGCTACAGACATTTCTACCATTTGGTGTTTTTTAATGGCAACTGACGTCACACAGCCTACAGACACCTTCCATTTAGCCTCCGCCAAAATGCGACCGCCACGACCGGGATCGAACCCACGACCTCCGTGTTAGCAGCCGCGAATCATAACAACTTTGGCACCGAGGCGGGCGTTACCATTAATTGATCAAGTCGCTGATATAGCCCCCGCGTTATCTCTGCGAATTACATTACAAAGTCTCTGTAGCCGCATTTTTCATGAACGCGAGTCTTTCGTGAAATTACGTGTTCAGCATACGAAAAAAGAAATATTCCACTCATTTTGACGAGTCTGCAATTGAAACCAACCTATTACGATTAAGCATGGACTGAGAGGGAACGGAAAAAACATTTCATTGAAAATTTTTCATATTGTGTTTTATGAAAAACGAAATATTAACAAAAAAATATATCGCTTCTTTCTGCGCTTGTGTTTTTCAAGGCGCGGAGTACCATCAAATATCGCCTTGAAACCAATCTTCAAACTTCCTGTTGAAGATGTTGAAGAACTCGGAATCCAACTGGTATTAACTGGGACCAATTGGTCAAACTTACAAACTGGTCCCACTTGAGGTACAACTGCAAAACAGCTGGTTCCAGTTACAAGCCAACTGGATGCCAACTGCAACCATGCCTAGTTGAACTCGAAGCATTCGTTCCTCTTTGAAACATATAACCAACTCAGCTGGAAGCAGGTGGTTGCAGTTAGAACCATTAACCAGCCCAACTAAAAGCAAGTGGTTCCAGTCAAGTTTTAACTGGAACTGTGTCCAGTTGCTGTGGCTGTACAGATTTTGCAATAAAAAAACTGAAGCCAAATATGTAACACAGCATTGTCATATTTCATCAAATTGGTTTTATCGAAGAGCTCACGTGAACAACGTGTGCGTCCAACTGACCAAGGGAGGCGGCATCGACTTGTCGGCCATGAGCTCCTGGTAGATGCGCATCGCCTGCCGATGCTGACCCAGGTGGAAGGCGCAGTAGGCCGTCCACAGGGCAGCTTCCAGGCGTGACGACTGGGACGAAGACGAAGAAGTGCCGGTGAATTCGAGCAGGGCCATGGCTCCCGTGAAGTCACGCTTCTCGAGGAACTCCTCCAGGGTGGGCAGTCGGGACTCGGCCGACTTCTGCTCCCGCTGACGTTCGGGCTTCAAGCCATCGGCGCTGCCCGACGCTGAACCCGAAACTGCGGGCTTGGTCCGGGACAGCAGCTGCGTGGTAAGATCGGCAGTAAAATGCTGGTTCCGCCATTAAAACCAGCATATTGTTAAAACAAGGAAATGAGGGTCGGCGTTGCAGGCTCAGTGATTGCTAATCTTCGGTTGTTTCGTATCTTCGCATCTGTTTTCATCTTTTTTCACTGTTTTTACTGTTCACTCGGGTATATATAGGAGCCTTCTTGTGAATAAAATTTCAGTTGAAAGTCAGCGCCTGTCCCGTCTTTTTCCTGTCCGCCGTGGGCTATTTTCACGCTGTTAACCTCAGGTATGCACAACCAATTAGCCCAGTCAGCCACTTGTTTAGTGAGGGCGTTGTGGTCGCAGCAACTGGCTAGTTTTGTTACATCAACCGTAATAGGTCATTTTTCATACTGCATCGCATACGTTTGACGTCGCACATTTTTGTTGTACAAGTATGTTACGCGTTCCGCAGCAAGTTATTTTATGCCACTATATAAAGCCGTCTCATCTCATTATTCGTGCTGCGTCATTTAACGTAAACGTCATGTAAAACCTTTTTTTGGCGCTCTTTGGTCAGATTTTGGCATTTGTGTCAGAAAAATCTACACATCATTATCACCCTCGCATTACATGCCACACTCAAACGATGTTTATTCCAAAGCCGTTTCAAGCAGTGGTGTGGCTCAGTGTACATCTTGCTGAACTTCTTGTGTTTCTACAAACGAACGTACGTTGAAAGAAGTATTTTCTAACCGTACGTGCATTAACATAAGCATGGAGCCCCACCATTCTGGATTGCTATATGCTGTCCTTCATCTGCAGAAGGCTTCATAAAAATAAAGCCTTCTGCCGATTGAAGGAACTTTAAAAAGCCTGTGAACTGTGACGCTTGTTAACCTTTGCTCTTCTGTTTGTGTCTGTCCTTCGTTTGTTAAATATTTGTTTGTAAATCCTGTAAGGATGAATATAGGAAATAAAAAATGCCGTGGCTCCGTGACAAGGCACCTGCTTAACCACGCTCAACGGCTGGCTGTGATTTTCTCTCGGACCTAGGGCAATTATTATTGATTTTATTTGTATATTTCTGATGGTTCTTCTTTACGCTTCAAAATTTTGATTCCGACCAACGAGAGGCATACAGCTACACTGTATAATAAAATTTACAAGATTGGCAATAGATGATAGCGCAGCCAAAGGATATGGACAAAAAAGGGTACATTCAAGACAAAACAGCGCAATGTCTGTGTCCTTAGTCTGCGCTACCATAAATCATCATGCTACCATACCAACAAGCCCAAATCGTCATCCTCCTCTATTACTAGATTGAATTCGTAACCCCTCCCCTCCTTCCATTGTGAATTGGTTTGATTGTTATGTGGGGTTTAACGTCCCAAAACCAGCATATGATTATGTAAGACGCCGTAGTGGAGTACTCCAAAATTTCAACGACCTGGGGTATTTGTGAATTCCAGTGTAATTGTACCTCCAAACAGTTTGGTCTCTGCATGCGAAGGATCGGCGTGTTTGTCCTATCAAGATCGCCCTTTTCTATTCCCCTTGCTTGAATATTGCATCGTAGTAAACTGAGACTCAAATTTCGATCTTTCTTTGTCTTTGTTTAATCGAATTCAAGTGACTGATGATGGTAGAAAAACATTATTTCTGGCTGGATAATGAAAAGTTTCATTTTTTTTTACTTCTATTCGCTTTTAGTCGACCTATTACGGTCTTTGTTATGTATACGTCTGAAAGGGGCCCGCTCAAGCCTTTGGCTGTGGGACCACACAATATGTGCATACTTTGTACAAGACATAAGTGCAATAAAGATCATTCGTTCATTCATTTCAGCATCGCCTTCGTCGATCTCATAAGACACCCCATCACAGATTACACCTCAACGCAGCGTTCACCAATAGCCACTTACGTGTGCCGCGTTTGTTTGACAACTAAGCACACACTGCGACGACAGTTAGCGCATTAAGAACAACAGAAACATATTTTGTTAGATTGCCAAATATACAAAGAGTGGACTAGTTTTCAAGTTCGAAAATGCTCAACTTTCCAAGTGCCGCTAGATCTCGCGAAAGTACTCGGTCCTATGCGCACTCCTTCTAAGTATAGCATCAAATTTCAAATTTTCAATTCACGTTCCTCGAGGTCCTTAACTTACCTAATAAACTGTAAAGTGGCTTATACCACGACGCTTACTTCCTCACTTCTACATAACATGATCATGCATTTTTGTTGTTGTTTAATCTTCTTTTCCAGACCTCCTCATCCTAGGGCGCTTTTCTGTCCTGAATTTCTTTTTTTATGCAGAGTAACATGTGCGCGCCTTTATATATGGTGACAGAATTCTATGTTTTTCATAAAAGAGGATTCTCTTTGTCTGATTTATATTGTTTTATTATACAATTATGAATACTGAGACGTGAGCCTATATATGAACGCTAAAAAAAACAAAAACGTGTTCAAAATTGAGCATTCCTGCCGCAGCTGTCATGCGTTATAAATAAACATGAGAGGCACCCGGCTGGAGCTCGCACTATAAAAATCCCGATCTTTCGTAAAATTGTTTCGTTTACGAACATTTTATGCGCGATGCTTGTGCGCACTGCCAGAGCGCGAGAAATAGACGCACACGATCTCGTCTCTTGATTACACTTGACCATGATTAAGGCGTTCTCGTGAAGTTCGCGATAATCAATGCACAGGCAGTGTTCTTTCCTGGCAGACATTTTCACACTACACACGCATAGCGAGAGCATTCAACTCCACTTTTTTCGCGCCTAGTTGTAACCATTCAGTGTAATATATTCTACAGTGAATATCAGTGCAGTTTAATTGCACGCAGTGCTGCCCACTTTGAAACGTTTTATTCGCCTAGAGCACGTTTGTAATCAATGAGCAAGTAGATGAGCATATCACAGACTTAATGTCGACTACATGTCGGCTAATCCCGCCTGTGGCGACATCAGCGCCACCACCATATCTATATGTCCTACCAATTCGTCCCGCTCTATCGTCTGGTTTTATATTCGTTTTGTTATTGTTTCCCCGGTGCGCCAGGTAACAGAAAGCGAGGCTTTCTTTTTCATATACAATTATAATAAGATCTTTAGTTGAATGAGAGTCAAGTCAACAAATATATTAGCGTGTTTCGAATGACAGTCCAGTCGTGAACATTACAAAAAATTCTTGTTTGAAGGGGTAAAAAACTTGGATTCCGCAATTTGCCTAACGTAATGACATCCTGAAAATGAATTCTATAAGAAAAATGTCATGAGTACAATTGAGCAGCCGAATTCGCAACAACTTAATTTCAAGGTGTTCGAATAAAAAATTCAGACAAATTTACACGTGTGTCTAGCACACGAGGAATCCAAACTCACAGCTGCAATAGGTCATTCCTGCACTTAGCAACCTCCTGCTCTCGTTATATTAGCTAGCGTAAGAATAATCTTGGACGAAATACTCATGATGTAATCTTTTCATACCTCAGAGTGGCTACGGTAACTGTAGAGTGCATGCATTCAGCGCAGCAGGAAACAACAGACTTGCTTACCATATTTGAGGTTCTTGCCTGCTCTTTATAGAGTATGGGTGGCGTTCTGCAGTGACTTTCTTGTTTATTTGTTGTTTCAAATATAACTTTTTTTTCTGCTGAAATCACGAAACAGCAGCAGTTGCCTTCGCGCGCGGGTGTGTGTATTCCGTGCGCACTCCGTCACCATGGTAGCAGACGACGGGCATACCACGTGACCATTTTATCGCGGTACCTTATCAAGTAACTACTTGATTGGCATGCAAGTAAGTTGTGCTCGCTTTTTTTCAGTTTTCAAATGTTTCTTTTCAAACTTTGTTTTATTTACTGCGATTAAAAGGAACGCGAAACTGCGCCTCGACTTGTTGTTTATACTCCGTACTGGAGAAGCAGGCAGCAGTTGCTCGCTAATTCACGTGGTGTTTGTGATTATCGTGTGATTCCTATTGACTGCCTAGCGCACTGAAGAATGGGGCGCAGAATACCGAAGAGTCGCCGGCACAAAAAGCTGAAATCTGTTGACCCCTTTCGGAAGGACGCTGGTGCGCCCAAGAAAGACGAGTGAGTCGACCCACGCACGTAAATCGTTCGCATGCATGCGTCGCTAGACGTTTCGGTGTCGACACTCGCCACATATTTTCTTGTTGCGTCAATGAAGTAGTATTATCTGTGCTATATGTAGCGATATGAAGACTTCTTTTCGGTTGATTGACTTCAAGTTGCACATGCTTGCGCGATCGGCAGCAAGTCGCTGCGCTGCGGACTGTATGGATTGATGGTAGTACTTCCCTCCTCAATGTTCTACAATGGCGTTATTTTGACGTCTACGCCATTGAGTTTTCTGTGTGATCCCATCTAGGCGTAACCTGGCATGGAGTCCGCCATTAAGCAGTCGTGAGAAAAGTCGACGCGAACTTGGTGCGCATCTGCCCCATTTTTGAGCATGGTTGGTTTCTGTTGCGTACCGTCGTGCCATCAGAGGTTTGTGAAGCAAAAGAGTAGCCCCGAATGCTCATTCGAAGAAAAGGTAAGCGTGCATTTTCTCATGTTGCAGCAACGCCGGCCGCCAAGCCATGTTTGACTGTGCATGTCGAGCATAAGGTCGTTACGGTCGTGTAGTCCGCTTTGATTTATGTAATCTCGTTTGCAGATGCACTGAAACGTGTGGCGTTGCAGTAGCTATCTGTAGTGTAAGTCATGACCTACTACACTCCTGACCTGTTCAGATAGCGGGGTTCCTATGGGAGCGCGTGTCCCCGCTCTCGTTCAATCGCTCGCCGTAGGTGGCGCTACCTATAACCTGTTCGTCTGTTTCTTTACGGTTGTTTTGTAGGCGCTGGTATAAGAATGCCTGCATTCTGCAGTGAACTGGCGGCATATATGTGACTATTTCTTCCCATACATTGCTGGTTAAGCAAGGTGTTCAGAGCGCTTGAGTATTTATAGCACACTGGTTGACAAACGTGGGAACCCGTAGATTTACACGATGTAGGGCAGCCTATGCGTGGTCGCGTGCATTTTATTGCAAAAAAATTCTGAATGTCTTTTAGTATTATTATTTCTGAATAATTCTAAATTTTGGATCATAAATACGCACTACGAGTGCTTTGTTGGTCAAAATTTGACCACAAAGAGTGAAGATGACGTCAGCGAGCAGGTGCTGACTAGCGCCACGCCGCTCGTAGGTTACGGCCCTAGCGGCAGAAGGTATGAACTAGAACGTGGGCGCTGGAAGAGGTGCTCTCTGGGCAGGTCAGGAGTGTAGTAGGTCATGGTGTAAGTGGCAAGGTTCCTTTTGGCCATGACCTACTACACTCCTGACCTGTTCAGATAGCGGGGTTCCTATGGGAGCGCGTGTCCCCGCTCTCGTTCAATCGCTCGCCGTAGGTGGCGCTACCTATAACCTGTTCGTCTGTTTCTTTACGGTTGTTTTGTAGGCGCTGGTATAAGAATGCCTGCATTCTGCAGTGAACTGGCGGCATATATGTGACTATTTCTTCCCATACATTGCTGGTTAAGCAAGGTGTTCAGAGCGCTTGAGTATTTATAGCACACTGGTTGACAAACGTGGGAACCCGTAGATTTACACGATGTAGGGCAGCCTATGCGTGGTCGCGTGCATTTTATTGCAAAAAAATTCTGAATGTCTTTTAGTATTATTATTTCTGAATAATTCTAAATTTTGGATCATAAATACGCACTACGAGTGCTTTGTTGGTCAAAATTTGACCACAAAGAGTGAAGATGACGTCAGCGAGCAGGTGCTGCCTAGCGCCACGCCGCTCGTAGGTTACGGCCCTAGCGGCAGAAGGTATGAACTAGAACGTGGGCGCTGGAAGAGGTGCTCTCTGGGCAGGTCAGGAGTGTAGTAGGTCATGCTTTTGGCATTGCATAAGTGGTTGCTAGACTGGAAGGGTGGTTGTTGCCAGACTGCCGTTAAATATGGCGAAAAAAATTTTTTCCTGTAGTTGTGGCTTCTTCGTAAGAGTTTGGTGCCATCCGCGGTGCATTTCGCGAGTGCATGAGCGACGCTGGCCGTTTTAATTAACTGAATAAACCGAGCCTAGCAGAAGTCGAGCGTGGTGCTGCCGTGCAATTAAGAGGCCGTTTTAATTAACGAAATTAACCGCGCATTACAGCTAGGGGAAGCGTAGCGTCTCCCGTCGTAGCGCGCGGTCGACGCGACACGATCAGCTGAGAGAGAAAAAAAAAGGAACCTTGCCGTGTAAATACCATTCTGAGAAGCGCCATTGGACAGGACAACGAAAAGAAACTGACGAACGTAGGCGTGTTTGCAGTATTGTTTATGTCAAAACACCTACTCGCAACAAATCGAACTCTTTTAAGATGTGTTTATGTAGCGTACTTACGAAAGAACAAAAAAAAATGCGTCCGCTAGTGAATGTACTTCGCATGGCGCAGAGGACTAAAGTCGTCCGCGCAGTAAAGGCTCGCGGTGTGCCATTCTAAAACTCCCTATTAGGGAGCTTTAGAATTGCGCACCGCGAGCCCTTGCGGTACGGTCGCTGCCACTGCGCACGCGCCCTAACGCGAGTCGGCGTTCGCGGCTTGCATGTGGCCCGCAAACGCTGGGTTCGAGGCTACGGTGTCGCTGCGATCGTGCGTTGCGGTTTGCACCAGGTCAAACGCTATTATAAATTTCATATGGCGCCCGCAGCGCTTGCAAACGGTATTCTGAAACTCTCTATGAGCTTTAGAATAGCGTTTGCCCCTCCTAGGAAAAAGTCTAGGGAATTTGGCCCCGAACGCAAGCCCAAATGCACGAAAGCTACTCACAGCACTTTGCGGGCCGCGATCGCCACGCGCTATTTCGAATTTTCTGCGTGCACAGTGGCAGTGACCGCACCGCAAGAGCTCGCAGTGCGCTATTCTAAAACTCCCTATTTAGCTTGGTTGTCTTGCATGCATCAGCGTACGTATTTGAATGCATGAAGTTGGTAACCGTACACATATTTACTTATTTATTTATTTTTGTTACCATCATTCATTGAAACATTAGAGATGGGAGTAAGTTACTACATATAAAAGTTCAAAACTAAATGTGCGATATTATACCAGAAACTAAACGAAATATAACTCTACCTGACGAAACTAAACAAACCCTTAACGTGAGTAAGAAAAATGAACACGGAAAGCACAGTAACATTTTACAATACTAGAGGCAAAATGTGAACGTAAAAAAAGAAATGTTGCGGAAAGCAAAAAAAAAAGAACAACATAAGGTAGTTCAAGTCTCATTAAAAATGTGCACAGTCTGGCACTTACCAACAGTAAACTGCATGTTCTGCAGGTTTCGTTCGTTCGCCTGCCCTATAGAAACGAGGAGCTGCTCCAGAAGTGGCTGGAGGCCATCACGAGGGACGAGGACAAGGAAGTAAAGTTTAACTACGCTACAGTACTGTGCTCGAAGCACTTTGACGAGGATGACTTCTATCGCGGCTACGTGAATGGCAGGCGGCACCTCAAGGATGGCGCGGTGCCCCACGTTTTCACATGCAGGGCATCTAAGAAACGCCGTGTCAAACGCCAGCATGTCGTTCCCGACGCAGCTGCGCTCATCAAGGAAGTCATGGGCGTTGCCAGGTACCGCGTAGTGCACGGACAGCTTGAACAGGTCCCATCTTCGATTCCTGTGGTCGCGACGGATGCGAAGCCGGACCACGATTATGGCTTCGCTTCCAGCGCAGACTCCGCTATCATTACAGACGATGGTGAAGAAGCTGTGGAGATGGCAGCTATGGATTACAACACTGTGATTATGGATCCTGTGCACACCTACTGCAAGCCAAAGCCCATGGGTGGAATAGAGGAAGAAGTTGGTGCGGAACCTTACCGCAGTTGCTCCGACGAGCCACTTGAGCTGTTGAACCTAGATACAGCTGCCCCAACATCAATGTCCCATTGCACAGTGCCCATGATAAGTTCCAGCGTTGACGATGAGAGAACTTTGGACTTAGATACAATGACAATTGGTTTTGAATACACCGATAAGCACATCAATTCAGATCAGGGCATGGCCATTCTTCCGGACGATGTCTCAGAAATACACTTAGAAACAATCGGAAAAATTCCCATAAAATTTTTTGTACCACTCAGTCAGGTTATGCGTGGTCCTGTCCAATGGGAGGGCGCTCACTCCGGCAGTAGTGAACAGTCTCCTGAGTTGGAAGGACTTCCAAGGCGGGTCTTCGAGCTGGAAAAGGAGATTGAACGGATGAGCCGTGTTGTGGAGTGGTACAGCCAACATGCGACTGACACAAAAAAGGAAAAGGATCAGCTGGCAAAGAAAGCAGAGTTACTTGAGCAGAAGTGCAGTTACCTTGAAAAGTGGCGCTTCACAATCGAGAACTTTCGGCAAAAACCGAAGGACCTGCATTTTTATACCGGACTTCCGGATTACACGGCGTTCGAGGACTTATTCCAGGGCTTGATCGGCAGCAGGGTCGAGAGGTTAGCGAAGTCAAGGGCCGAGGAACGAGTGTCTGAACGCGACAAGCTGTTCATGTTCCTCGTTCGGTGGCGTCTGGGAGTGCCCGAGCGGGACCTGGCCTTTCGGTTCCATCTGTCGCATGCCACCATCTCTCGTATGTGTCTCAAGTGGATCAAGTTCATCTACCAGGGCCTGGGCCGTCTCCGTTTCAGCCATCGTCTGTGCAGAAAGGGTCCAGCATCGACGTGTAGTGTGACGGAACTGGTTGGCGACTGCAACCAGTGTACTGCCGGCTCTCATTCGAGGCAGAGAGAGCTTTCGGACACAGGCAGAGTGGTGCAGTTGCTCTCCTCGAATACCGCGACAATATTCGTATGCCCTGCCATGGACGCGGAACTGACGAGAAAGGTCACCCAGGCATACGATCCTCAGGAAGGTGTGTGCAGTGACGGCAGTGTAGACATAGAAGTTGTTGACATGTTATGCGACGCAGGCCTTCCGTTGAACTTATCGCGGCTTTTGGGCCACCACCGGATGCCCGACGGCAGTCTGCCAACGGAGGACGAAATTCTGTCCCTGCGTGACGATGTGGAGCGTGCAATCCCAGAGATACGAAACTATCGCATATTCTATCAGCCCCTCTCGACATCTCTGCTTCCATTGGCCCATAGACTGCTCGCAATATGCGTGGTGCTCACGAATTTCTCAAAGTCCTGATTTTATATTTCCCGGCTAGCGGCTTGGTGCCTTCAAGCGTGTAACTGGGCAGTTTGGCAAAAAGTGTGTGAAAGTTATGACATAAGGGCAGCGTCACTGGCCACATATCAAGCTGGTATGCACAGCAGTGCATCTTGCAGTTGCTTACGCATAGGTGTGTCATGTGTCTTGGACGAATGTTGCACTCTGTATGGGATAACATGGCACGTAATGTGTGTGCTTCAGTATAAACAGCAAGGTAGCTGCAGAAAGGTTGCATGTGCCCTTCAAAAAGCAGATGGCTGTAATAAACTTATAAAATAAACAAGTTAGCAATGACAAGGTTATGCTGTCATGGCTGTCAACTCCAGCCTACATTAGACTGGCTTATGTACTATGTGATTGATGCACAATATTGGTACCGTATGAACAGCCAAAGTATGTCCAATGCTATGTTTCATGTGTCCTGTCTGCTTACAAATAAAGTTCAGAAACAGATTGCATAGAGTAAAAAGTGGTTTGTCCGAAAATGTGATGGTATACCAATTATTTTCAGAGTCTGTAATGTAAAAATTGTCACAGAATCTGGTGACAAGCACAAAAGTCTAGCTTTAAAATTTAAAGTACAGGCCATTTTGATTAGGTTCTAAAATACTGAATGTAATGTATTATGGTCTTCAGTGCTGTTGTACAGAGCTGAAAAGTATGTTTCTTTAAAAGTTTACAGACCCTGGATCCTCCAAAAAAGCATAACTTTATTTTGCTGTTTCAGTGTCCAGCTACACTATTGGCCACTGGCACAGGTAGTGAATTCACGCACGTGACGGTATTCTGTAATCCGTATTTTGGGGGGGGGGGGGGGCTGACTTTTTCTTGGAACTTGTATTCATCATGTACTTACTTGCCCTGGCTGCCATATTGTTTTCAGTGTGTTGAAACAGCTGTACACTGTCGTCCTTTATCAAAGGGAAAACGTGAGAGCGTGGCCTGCGCTTTGCAGTGGCCTCGCAGTTGATGATGGGGGTGACCCATCATCAACTGACAGCAAAAGAAATGACGCTGGCTTGTGGCGTCATCTATTGGCAAACAAAGTGACGAGTTATGGCCACTGCACAAGTACTGCAAAATACTGTAGGCTGCCGTTGTAGAGAGCAGGTCACGCGATCGCGTGTTCGCTTTCATAAAGAACGACAGTGTACATACTTTACCAAAAGCATGTGGACCAGGTGCCCGGAAATGGCTTGATGCATCAGCTTGTACCTTAAATCGGTGGCTGCAGGGCATAGTTTGCATTGAAATCATTGAAATGCAATAACCAGCTTTCACTTTGTCAATCTTGGTTTCCAGGAATTTATTTATTTGTTTCAAAACTGCTATCTTGCATGTTCTTATTGATTCCAGTTGCGCATGCCTCTCTGAGAAAAGTACCTAAATGTTCAATCCGAACTAGGGATTTCTTTCACAAAAGTCTGTTTAGTTATGTATAGAGCTGTTGAACTGCTACCCAACTGTAATTTGTTACGGCGTTAGCAAGTGGCTATAAAAATAAATTTACCTTAGTTATCTCCGTGGCAATAAATTCCTGTTTTTGACTTCAATGGTGTTTGTTTATCTTAGACAATTAGCTCATTCACAGTAGGCACACAAGCATTGACTGCTTTCAAAGCATCACTTACAAGAAAATTGGGTTGCAAAGCTGAGGCAAATGGATGCTCGATTTGTGTTGCAGATGTAGTGTACAACAGGAATGAACCATGCATAAATAAACTTCGCACTGCTGACGGAACACAGTGATTTATTCGTTTTGTGTGCCTCCCACAGTGAACTATTACTGCTTTGGCTTTAATGCGAGTTGTTTCCTAGCTTAGGAAGGTAGGGTTCTTTGCCTGTTGTAGTCACGTTTAATATCATTTAGTGAAAATGTGGGCTTAGGTATCGAGGGTTATTGCCAGATTACTAGGAAAGAAGAGGGGAAACTTTAATAGCACCATTTTCAGGAACTGTGCCTAAGTGTCTGTTGGAAAACAGAACCACAAGGTGCTATGAGTTCTCTTACATTAAAGAGGATTGTTGTTTTCTATGAAGGATGTGCGTAGGTACAGTTGCTTAATACAAAATGAATTCAACTAGAGGCTTTTGTTCTCGTTATGCTATTTTGCATTAATTGATTCTGCTGCACAGGTTGATAAATTAAAGTGATACTAGAAGCAGTTGGAACAATAGTGTTGTGTAATGCATGCCCTGAAAAAGGAATAAAGGAGCAGTGTATTAAAGAGCAATATTTCTGCGACAGAGTAGGCTGTTTGCACCTCAACAGCTCAGGGTCACTTGACCTGAAAATCTTGCGTGTCAATGGTAAAGCCGTACGTTGCTGTCAACGATCCTAGCAGAGTGAGGCTAGAAAAATAGTGAGAACTTAGAAGCTGCGCGGCATTGCCTGCCTATATGCTGTTTCATATATCGGGTGTAGCGCTGTAGAAGTTGTGCAAGTACAGCGATCAGCAAAATGTATCTCTCCACGTGTATCGTGGTCACTCTTCTCATTGTAAGCACTCACGTGGTCCGAGCTTGTGCCTCCACGTGATGCATCGCGACCATCTGCAAAACAATACCTTGAAGAACGAAAGCATAAAGACAATAACCGATCCAGTCATGTAGTAAGAACTGTACAATGCGGTTTGCCACTTAGAAGGTATAAAACACTGTCATTTAATATTAAAACTAGTATAAAAGTCTATTTTAAGTAGGAACAACATTGAACTATGTCTTAATGCAAATGCATCGAGCAGAAGAATTCTCGCTAGCCTCTGCAGCATTGCACCTGATGTGTGAAACAAAGTATAGTGACAAACTAGCTGCGGACTCTTGTAAATAATGTCGCGCATGCAATGCCAGGTTGAACCTTGCCATTCGTTCGTATTGCATGCTAATGGTAAGATGTCAGATGTGACGTTTCTGCTACTTTCACATCATCCCTTGATGTCGAGGTGCAGATAGACTCTCGCTTATCACGATTGGAGTAAGTGCCACTGACAATTTCCAAGATGGTGAGGCATACCGAAATTCTTAAGCTGATTCTGCCACCTGTTTGCTTTTCTTAGATTCACAAAAAACATTACTCCAGTTGAACATTGTCATTGTGGGCCCATGCCGATAAGTGCTGTATGAACGGCAGATTTTCCAAGAATCAAGCGCATTCATAACTGTAGGGCTGAGGCACGAAAACGCGAGTGTGCGGGGGCAGGGGTCCCACCTGCCTTTCTGAACAAACATAGTCAAAACGAAAGTTCCCCTACCCATGGCTTCGTTTTGCTCATGTTTGATTGTGACTTGTGGAAGGTAATTACTGGTGGCAGGAAAATTCCCTTGTTGTAGTGCATTTATTGGAAATCTTGGTGGCGATGGAGGCACCTGCCTTGCATAAGTTTGATGGGCATGAGTGGTACTCGCAGACTAAAACGTGAAAATTTTGAGCTTTTCATACTTTGGTTTCCTGTGTCTACAGTTCCTATTGTATCACTATAATTTTGACACAGACACTTGTACAAAAGCCAAATTTACCTTTAAAAGCAAGGTTAGCAGTGACATGATGCAGTTATCATGCTCGATCACTCAACAATCATTATAAGTAAAAAAAAAGACTACAAATTTCAATTTGTGAGAACTGTAGAAGGCTGGTGAAAGGTGGGTGGTGGCATGTAGACTTTAGACCACTCCTGTATTTGAAAATTTGAAAAAACCAATGTCTGCCACAGCAGCAGCAGGATTACTGAAGTTATCATTGCAATTATGTTCATATATATATATATATATATGAGATCTAACAGACAATAATGCCAAAGAATGTATAGGGGAAGTTTAATAGAACCAATGTAATGTATGTAAATAAGAAGAAAGAAAAGTGGGTGAAAAAATAACTTTCCGTGAGCAGGAATCGCACCTACGACCGAATAACGCGTTCGATGCTCTACCACTGAGCTATCACGGCGGCTATCACCCCAGCCACTTTATTGGGTTTACATGTGAATTTAAACATGGGAGTGTCGGTAAGTGCCACCTGTAGCCATGGCGGCGAGTGTCGAACACTCTTTTTGTGAGCCTGTATGGCGTCACGTAGCACGTGAACATATTATGAGCTGGCAGCTGACCAATAGTCTATCGTATACACCCTAACGGCACCAAGTCTGCCAGTATGTGACCTTCGTAAATGAATAAGGGAAAGAATTGTATACATAAGGGCTCGTTCTTCCGTGTTTTGACACAATATTAATGAGATCTAACAGACAATAATGCCAAGGAATGTATAGGGGAAGTTATTAGAACCAATGTAATGTAAATAAGAAGAAAGAAAAGTGGGTGAAAAAATAACTTGCTTTGAGCAGAAATCGAACCTACGACCTTCGAATAACCGGTTTGATGCTCTTATTCGAAGGTCGTAGGTTCTATTCCTGTTCACGGCAAGTTATTTTTTCACCCACTTTTCTTTCTTTTTACTTACATTACATTGGTTCTAATAACTTCCCCTATACATTCCTTGGCATTATTGTCTGTTAGATCTCATTAATATTGTGTCAAAACACGGAAGAACGAGCCCTTAGGTGTACACTTCTTTCGTTATATATATATATATATAATTGAGCAAGGATTGTTGCTGGAACTGTTTTGACTAGTGGACTTCATCAGGACCGCAACTACTTGTCTTAGCAGGTTATCTAGGCATCCATTGCCCCCTCTCCCCCAACTTCAAAAGCAGAGAAGGGGAAATTGAGGTTTATAAAATGAAAAATTGACATTCACCTATCTGTAGCAGACAGCTACGAGGAAATTCAGACAGATTTCCTGAACGTGAAGCTTTTAGTTTGCAACATTAGTCCTTGTCTTCGTCTTGAACCCAGGAACAACACCATTGCGGGGAAGTCGTTCTACCTATGTAGCTAACCAAAATGCTACCACTTCGCAGCATGAAGGTGAAATAATCGACTACTCGAAGCTCATGGACACAGAATATCATGTAGAAATTCTGCGGAATTCCAGAAAATGGCGCAAGAGTTATGAAAAAGACTACTCACAAAGGAAATCAGCTTTGTCGCATGATCTCCAGTCTGTGTGCTTTCTGCTCGCAATAGTGCAGCACAATGCACTTCCCCACTTCTACGTATGCAGGATCTTCATTTCTTGTTAACTTGCAAGATTTCACCCAACTGATTTTCAATATCCATCTGCAGCTTTATATGGGAGCACGGCTCGGCACAATGTAGTGCAGAGAAAAGAAAGCATGTGCCCAAGGGAGTGAAGGCGTATGACGGGGCTATTGAAGTAGAGATACTGGTGTGACAGTGTTTCATAGTAAGGGATGAACGTCCATAGAAACACAATGGAGAGAGAGAAAAAAAAGGAGTGGGGTGTGTATGATGTGACTGTACTGGGCGTGAGGTCCACTGCTGGAAGAGTGCCACATTCTAGGCAGAATCAGAGGTCACGTCGTCTGCTTTAGTAGCACTGGCGTACGCTGAAAACAAAATTTCAGAATGCCACCTTTGAAGCAATACTGACTTAATTGTGAGATTCTCCCACTTAGGCTGTGTGCTTGACAACACTTCAGAGCACTGCAATATGCAGTCATTGTCCTTGAAAGCATTTCGCATGGTATGCCAGTGCTCAGCACTGCTGAGCTCGGTGTCAGCCTTCTGCCTGTTGTCAGAGGAAGGAGCTGCGTGCAGCTTGGCTGTGGAAACGTTGAAATGGTGAACAGCTGTCGGCCACAACTTGCATTTTCAGCCTGCTGTTTCATGAGGAAGGTTTCTGCTTTGGTTTTGGGGCCGCGGTATTCGGTGAGTAGCAGAATGCAATCACTGAGCCGTTCGCCCGTGGACGCTGGCAGGCCACAACGGTACTTTGCTCCCACAAGCTGGCCCATATGTTGTCCACCTCTATATTAACCACAAAAGTAGGTTGAATCGCTTCCGAACTCAGGTTGGCCTATCCGAACCCTATTTGTTTTATAATAAGTGTATTCTTGTCATAAGGGTGCTATGTATTATCTTTGTCAGAAAGATGCAATGCTTATGAGTTATAGATAAGATTTCTTCACCGAATTTCGCCGGAAGTTACTAAACATGTTGGGCGTCAAGCTTTACATTGCGGTCTGTACATTTTGTTTTTCAGCAAGCGTTGCAGTTACTTGCTTTATGGGGTTCTCTGTTTTTCACTGCGATTCTTACCTCATCTAGGTCCTTGTCTCGATGTTTGGAAAACTACATTTCGCATCGAAAACTGTTATGTCAGTTTTGTTCACCTTCATGTTGTGTGACGCTCATGTTTTGCCTTGTAGACTGTCTCTTTTTCTAATGGCAGCTATGAAGCCTATAGTCTATATGCAGGTTTTGGTGCTGTAGACAATAGCCAATTCGCTAGAATCGGAAGAGGGTGGTAGGGATTGTGTTAAAAGGGAAAGTGTGGTATATGCCCATGTTAGTCCCAAAGAATCAATGTACTGGATTAAAATAAAAATATAGAGAAGCAGCAGGAAATCGTTCGCTGAGAAAAGCGAAAAGCATAGTGTAGGCCGCCACTTGAGTTTTAAATAAAGTGAAACGTCAAAAAACTTACAAAACAGAAAAAAAAATTTATTGGCAGCACTCAAGTCACCGTAGGTGCGTGTTTTTTTTTTAAGTTCTTAAGAAGTAATTTCCAGAAAGCCTTGATCGTAACAATGGTTACATGTGTATACAGTTAAAAAAGGCTTATATATGCTACAGCTGTGTGATCCTGCAGTTGAGGCTTCATTCTTGAACGCCTCATTTATTTATACAGGCAGAGAAATGTAAAAGTGTACGTCGCGTAGTTCACCTTTAGGGACTGCCCGCCTTTTTCGCCCCGCTGCGGTGGCCTAGTGGCTAAGCTACTCAGCTGCTGATCCGCAGGAATCGAATCCCAGCTGCGGTGGCTGCATTTTTGATGGAGGCGGAAACGTTGTAGGCCCGTTTGCTCAGATTTGGGTGCACGTTAGAGAACCCCAGGTGGTCGAAATTTCTGGAGTCCTTCACTACGGCGTCTCTCATAATCATATGGTGGTTTCGGGACGTTAAACCCCACATATCACTCAATCACTGCCCGCCTTTCACACGAGGAGCCTGTTTGGCAATATTTTGTTGCAGCGACCAGGTGAATTGTGCGCTCACTGTACGCAATCTGTAGACGATTCTTGGGCTTTGGCTTAGTCCAAGATTATTATTTTTACTATAAAAGGCTTCCCCCCAATGGAGCTCTGGAGGGCTTCCATGTAGTGTTTCTGTAAAGCGCTGACAACCAAAGATATAGGCAGCATGCTGGCCTTGCCCTGCCTAGAGCGCGCAAAAGAGACGTGCCAAGTAGAGGGCGGCTCCGTGACTCGTCGTCCCCAATACTGGTTTTGGATGCCTTAGCAGGAAAGATGGGGGAAAGGAATGGTAGTGTCTCAAGATTCTCTAGGCGGTGACACTTCCAAGAAGTACACAATAGGGTGGGGAGCTACTGAAACTGCATGGTAGTAGCGGTTAGTAACTCTTAGGGAAAAGGCTCAAGTGTGACTGGCTGTAGTTGTGCATCTGCTGTGTCAGAGAGATTCAAGATTTCCCTTCGAAATGTTCATACTTATTGGCTGGAGTGTATGGTTTAGTACGCTCCAGAAAGTAGTGCCCTGCAACAGGGCAGTGTGTTTGATTTTGGCTGGGCATTTTGAAATTGCACCAAAATAAATCATGAATAACGATCGTATCATGAATTGTACATAACATTTGGGCACAGATTTAAAATTCATTGTCGTGATCAGTGAAAAAGAATACTCTTTAAAGCATAAACATAAATATTTGGCTATTGCTGGTCCCTTTAAGTCAACTGGACTATAAGACCATTTGAATATATGTCATTCAATTAATCACTTCATTCTGGTGTCAAGTTACTGAAAAAAAAAAAAACACTTGCCCGACCTTTTTTTTTCGTGGTGAATCATCATGTCCTAATATTTTTTATAAAACCCAGCTTTACATATGCATAAGCAAGTACGGATTGTGCTACAAAATGGGCTCACCGACTTGCTGTAAAGACTTGTCTAACAACTTTTTTGTTCTTAGAACAAGCATCACATAGAACAAGCATCACATGGAACAACCTTGTTGCTACCACTACTGCTGTAACTGATGTCCATCAACTCAAGATGAGGTTATGAAGTACCTCATTATAATTTTTGTGTTCATATTTAAGGATTTATTTTTACTTTTCTGCAACTTCTTTCCGTAATGCCTTTAGATATTGAAAGTATTTCAAAGATTGTTGTATTTCTCCCATTTCACCTCTAAAAAGTGACGCTGTTTCCGTGTTTGACATTGAAGCTTCGCCAGCGTCAGTTTTCTCCTCTTTCTCGTGTGTGGGCCTATATTGCAACAGATGTGCACAGTGTCACAGCCCTCTCCCCCTCACCCCTGTCTGCCGGCCAGTGAGAGCCGTGAGCCAGCCGTCGTGCACGCCTTGCGACAGCAACTGTCATCACAGCACTCCACTGCTTGTACAGTAGACTCTTAGTAAATGGAACCTGAAGGGACCAAAAAACGTTTCAGTTAACAGGAGTTCCGTTTACTGAGAAATGAACATGGGTGCAGAATACAAGCTCGAAACCAAGTATTGCAGAGGCAATCCTTCTGTTTAAGCAGTAGTTTCGATTAACAGATTTCCGTTTACTGAGAGTCTTCTGTATGTCATTGCTTGTACGCCATAGCCTGGTGCACAGACTTAGTCGAGCCTTTCCAGGCTTTTTGTCAGTGCTGGCATGTTGAATAAATTGAATTGATGCACAAGCGTACCTGTGTGCAAAATATTGTTTGGCCAAATTGGTCAAACCCCATTCAACTGCGGCATGTTTTCCTGTCTTGCAGTCCTCGTGCGAACAGACCTCCGAAAAGCTTGGAACAGGAAGTGCCGCGTAAACTCCAAGTCCTGTTTGACGGCATGAACGACGACGAGGAGCCTGCCGAAAAGCGGCGAAGGAAGCGCAAGGCATCCAAGAACCTCATCACGGGTGAGTATCACTAAGGAAGGCAACACCATAGTATGCTGTTGTCCTTGTTTTTTCTCCTTCTTTTTGTGTTTTAAAAGCTTATTTCTTTATTGTTGAGTGGACTTTAATCAAGCTTTCACGGTTTGTGTTCATTTCAAACATGCAGTTATTTCAGAAATATGGTATTTACTTATTAAGTGAACAAACGTTCCATTTGTCTTCCTAACTAAGAAAGTTACAGAGCAGATAAACATATCACAGTAATTAGGACTGAAAACTGTATAATCATGAAATAAGCGTGGATAATCTAAGCTCATTTGAACAAACCTTATGGTATGTTGAACTTTTCGTAGCAATAATTAATAGAGTTTACTGACTCCAAAGCCATGATATGATTCATGAGAGATGCCTGTTGAACTTTTGCAAGCCGAGTCTGAGCATGACGTCGATTCACTCGCGAATGCTAGTGCGTTTATAAGTGCCAAACTTCTCATGGCTTTGACCGCCTGCTCTGCTGTGCAGTGCAGCGCTGCAAGATGGAATCCGAGCAGCGTGGCATGACACGCCCGCTCAAGCCGTTGCCCGAGCGCCTCGAGCAGCAGCCAAACGAAAGTGATGACCAGTTCCTGAAGCGCCTGGATCATCTGGCAGGGAGGGCCTTCACCGAGGCTAAGATCGAGAACAAGTTCAACGTGCGCATCGACCACGACGAACAGGGCCAAACCGTCGTCAACCCCAAGGGCGGCGAAGCTCTAGACAAAAACTACGGGGCACGCAAGCGAGAGTAAGTGGCGAGCCTGCTTTACTCTAACTCATAGTCGTCTGTAACCTGTACACGCCTTCTGTCTATACCAGCCAATCACTTGAAAATTCCAGTCAATAACTTAACAAGCCCAAACATTAGATTCGGCTGGTTGGTGTATGGTCAAAATGGATAAAAACTAGTGGGTTACGCGAAATACCATGAGAAGGAAATGACAACATGCGGACACTTATGACTGAGCACAATGTATCTGTGAAAGACCAACTTCCACCCACCGGCAACTATCTCGTGCATGCATGAGAAACAATGCGTTGCAATGTACGAAATCCTGGCTCGCTACCCCATTGTTTAGAAAACTCATCTTTATCAGACAGGTGCAATGATGTGTCACTGATGCCAACGTTTCCTGCTAGCTTTTGTACAATTTTAAAACAGCAAACCTCAAGTAAAAGAAGGTTTATTTGTTCTTTCAAAAGGTGGTTCACAATGCAGTGAGTAAATGCATACATAAGTCAACCGCCAAAGAGCGTGACCAGCAGTGCCTCACAATGGACCGCTTCAGCTTTTTTGTTTGTCGGGAAGAGCCTGGTAACAGACTGCGAAGGGCTGAACTAGAGTAGACATCAAAATCTGATGGAAAACTGACTATGGTGCGAGCGTTATTTACTTGAAAAAATTGAATTGTAATAGAGAGCAGACAGCTTAACCCTTACTGCCTAGTGCCGCGAATTCGCGACATACTGAAAAACTTTGAGCAAGCAAGTCACTAAATGCATGCCACCTTTTATGCCAGCTGTCAAGTACTCGGGCGGGGGGAACATGGCTTAGCATGAAAAATCTAGCGGCATCTCATTTCAGGTATTTTATGCTAGAACCAGTTGTTGTGTAGCTGATGGCAGAGAGTGAAAGTGCATGCAATAGCTCTTCTTTCTTCGTTCTTTCTTACTTGAGTAACATAAGTACCATCTTCAATAGTTATGTTTATTTGGTGTGTATGCACCCAGGAGGTTGCACCCGACATGTTACACAAGTCTGAAGTACATTTTTTGTTGTGAGATCCTCGCTTCTGTGGCATATAGATGATTCGTGACATACATAATAGTATGCATTAAAGTCGCCTTTTAGATAACTTAATTGCGGAATCATTTAAAGCTTGCTATTTAAATCTGGAAAACGAAAGCTATTTTTATTTTGTTTGGCAGTTTTGATAAATCAGCATTAAAGGGTTAAAGGTAATTTTATTTTTAATTTAGAAGCAAGTAACGAACTGCTGTTCCTTTCCTAATTTTTTGCAATAACGGTCTGCAAGAACGTTTGGAGAGTTTCAAAAGGTATGACTGGAGATGTGCACGGCAAGCATGATGATGATGACGGGGTCTTGTTGCGGTAACTGCTTATGTCACCGCTATTGTACTCCATGTCATGTTGCCGTCATGTGATTCATCTCATCGCTAAGAGGTTTTCCATCACTTGGCTAGAATTTTCAAATTTGTAAGATGTACCACATAATTTGTGTAGTAATAAATTACAAGGGATGTAGTCATCTTTACTATCAGTATCAAAAGGAATCCAAACAGCAGCAAGAATTCGCTATGCTATAGTGCTTGTTGTCCAGTTATCAATGCGAACTGTGCACATATGCACATTGTTGTCAAACTGAACGCGTGCGCCTGTCAATAGTGATGACTGAAGGGTGTGCATTATAACATTACAAATGCTTGCCACTGTTCAGGTTTTGTTTGATGCCAACAATACTCGCTGGTCATTATTAGGCAGCCCACTATCTGGCTCTCTCACAAAAATAAAATTATCTATTATGAAATTATATTAATTTTGATGTCTACAATCCTTTTAGGGAGACGCTGCTCTTAAGGTATCTGATATTCTTGATTCATATTAACGAAACTTGCTGAGGGAATTAACAATTGTGCACTGATTTCAAATATGCAAATATTTTTACATTACAATATGTGGGTTTTAGAGTCTATGCATTGTTAGAAGCCAAGTTTTCTTGATAATAAAAAAGTTATGAAATAAATTAGCACGTCATGATAGCATTGAATGAAAGCTATATACAGTGAAACAAAAGTGAATGTTCTGAGCCAGTTGAGCGGAAGTCATATTCTGAACATTTGCAAGTGATTGACTCTCAGGCTAGTTTCACTCGTGAAATTTTTCCACTGACCATGCGAAGAAACTGTTGCACGAATAACTTGAAGCAGGTGTAAGTGGTACTTCAAAAATGTGCTGCAATTTTATTTAAAGAAATTATGGTACTTGCATTGCTTTAGCAACAAAGCTTAAGGGAGTTGGACCGTGCACAGAGCAGTGTCGCAAGAAAGCTTACCATCGTCAGATAGGAATACAACAGTGCGAATCAGAGAGCAGTCGTGTGTAACCAGTATTCCAGTTAATATTACCGTAAGATCTCGTTCATTTGGATTTCACAGGACCAGGAAAAATGTCCTAATTCTGAGTTGTTGAAATCGCCAAGAAATTATAAGTGTCTCTCAAGTCAGTGCACTTACATTTTCTCGAGGGATTGATTGGATGGCGATAGTGACGCTGAAAATTCTTCATGGACAGCGGAGTGGAATCACTCTATGCAAAGTACTCTTGGCAAGTCCTCACTCGAAGCGTGGACCTTTCGTATCCACCTTACTCCAGTGGCATGTGCTGCATTCCATTTACAGGATCAGGAGGCATTGCTGCATGCCAGAGTAGAGTGCTAGAGTGCTTGCTCTTGGAGACTGTCGCCTGCTCCTACTTTGCCTTTCGCATTTGACGTATAAAAAAGACACTGCAAACATTAGTCTTTTTTTTTTTCTAGACTTGTCCTAGGAGATATGAAGTTATTGAATGAAACTGAATGGCTAATTGAGTTGTGGATGATTGCGATGCGCCACATGACGCTATTCTCTTGCAGGAAGCGCAAGTTACGGGAGCAAAAGTTGAAGGAAAAGAAGCGACAAAAGTTGTCCTCCAGGCAACAGCAGAGTGACTTTGGCCACCTCAAAGGTAGACACGCTGGACGCATGCTAGCTACATGGTATTGTATTTGCTCGAACGAAGCACGCATAGGAAGTGTGAATGTGAACTTTATGGCTGAAAGTCGAATTGAATGACCGCATAGCATGGAACACTTTCACTGGGAATAGTTGAAGAGTTGGACTTGCACTAAACTTCAAATGCTAGATTTTGACAAGTCTAAAAAAACAAGAAGGTTGTTTCTTACTCGTCTAAGTTAAAACAGTGTAATCTGCAGAAATTCAGCTCATTTTACAATTTCATGTAAAAGCTAAAATTTAACGTTTGTTACAACACTAGCAACATAGGAAGTATTGCTAGAGTGCTTTCTCATTGTACCACTGCTCTCCTCTAGTCCTGTTTGTTCTTGTTCGCACTATGTACCAACCAGCACAGTGAGACGCTCCCCTGAGAGAAAATGACCTAGCTTGTTGGCTCCTGCTTGTAATTTTTGTTTCATTTTTTTTTAATTTAGTTTCACCATGTTTGAACCTTGCGATCGCATCTCGCCTTTCTCTTTCATTGCTGTGTTGTAAGTGCAGCCTCAACAGGACGATGCAAGCTATTCATGCCGCTTTGCACTGAGCCTTTTATTCGCTTAGGGGGCAAGGCACTAACTAAAGGGGGTTGAGGGAGCTCTAACACCCCTTCCCCCCCCTAAAAAAATCATTTAATGCTGTAAGTTACCGGGTGATACTAAAGTATTTCTGCGCGTTCACATCGACCACCAGTTGCCAAAGTCAGCTGATCCACACAAAAACACCGCTCGAAAAATATTTCTGGGTACGGCCCTGACGTGGGCTGACCCCATTTCACTGTGCAAGTGTACAGGAATTGGTAGGGCAACTTCCTGCTTTCACAGTCCCCAATGCAGGCCGTGCATGTGATCTTGAGGGGCCTGATGGCCGATGAGTGACGAACAGCCCACCACGCCAAGGCATACGGCCTTGGCTGTTAGGCCTAACCAGTGCTGTTCTGCTCTGTGTCTTCTTTCAAAGCAAAAGCAATGCAAAAAGGGGAGGATGAAAAGCTGGCATGAAGAATTCGAAAACAGGAGGCGGCTTGTCAAAACGTCGGCTTCAGCACCTGCCCCCTGTTTTCGAATTTTTTTCGAAGCTGCAGTTTAGTGCCACATCAGTGTGAATTTAAGCACAGTGGTCGTACAGCTTTCCAAAGTAAGAAAATGAGCTCGACAGTGAAGCAAAAGTAATCTAGCACTATGGCATCAGCTTCGCCGCCACTATGTTTGATCACATTGCACGTGAGTTTGGCTAAAAAAAAATCAAGCAAAATACTATTGTAAACGTAACTGTATGCTGCTACGTTTGTGGGCTGTATGCAAGATTTTTTTTCTGGTTTATTGAAATGGTGCTGCTTGTTAAAATACACTAAGTTTTAAAAATTAAGTGTTTGGCTGTCGGGCATTTGCAAAGTTCGCCTAGAGGTCTCGCTTCGTGGCAGCAAAGGTGGTGGTGCTGTTGTGAAACCACCTTTTCAGGCAAGTTATATTGTGTTCGTTTCGAACTTTTAAGAAAGCTTTTATAATACTAAAATTAGAGCCAAAGCGGGTATCTAATGTCTTTATATTCAAGGAAATATCTTAAAAGTGTGGAATATTCACACAAATCTGCGAGATGTGCAGGGAGATGGTATGGTAGCTTTTGGTTACGTGGCATGCGGCTGCTATGCGCCAGTTTGCAAGTTCAATTCCTGGTTGTTTTATTTTTTTTTCACTTGTAATCTGATACGCAGATGTGGCTGTCAGTAGAATGAAAAGTGTTGGTGCTCCTTACTATAACTCCTTGCACCCCCGTCGTTTCCCTCCTTCGCGCTATCTCGGAAAACAAAAAACCTAAAGATGTGCCCACTCATATTTATTTATTTATTTATTTCATTTTTTTGGACAATACAATTGCATTGTTCGCAGTCAGAACAAAAGGAGGTGGTTTGCCTCCTGACGAGGTCCTGCTCGTGCTAGGTGCAACAGCGGTAGTGCTAAATAGACATTCACAATAAAATATTAACATGTGTAGCGCTTGTAACGTTTTCTGTGGGAAAGGTAACAAGATATTGTACGTAACAAGTAAGCAGCGCTAATGGCTTACGCATCAGTAAACAGTGCAGGTGTGTGGACCTAGAACAAATAAAAACAGTAGGATGGTGAACATCTTACTATTTTTTTTTTTGCTGTGTTTATACCCATGATAACGTTTATTGAAAATGTTATGACATCTCCTTGATCAGCTACCTATACCAATGCCGAAACCAATGCAGCTGTTCCTGCATAAAACCCATGCAATGGCAATTGCAGAACATTATTGTCACATTTAGTAATGAGTGTTCGAGTCATCCATGCGGAGTTTAAGGAATGACCGTGCTGATAAAAAAGGTGCTGTCATTTTTTGTTGTTGGTGGCAGTGGTGGTGTTTTTTGTTGTTGTTTTTTTTTTAATTTTCTTTTCACTCTTCAATGTACCGTATTTACTCGATTCTACCGCGCCCTCGATTGTAACGCGCACCCGATTTCCACAGCGAAAAAAAAAAAAAAAACGTGAGACATCGATTGCAACTCGCACCCATTTTTTCTCGTTAGCCTGCACGATCACACCACTCGAAAAAACGACTCCTTTCGGGAGCGTCTTCCATTTAAATATGAGGTACGGGCGAAGCTTGTGCCCATCTGACGTGTAACAGAGCATTGCCGTCACTGTAGTTTTACCGTGGACCGATGTCAGCACGCGAACTTGCTTCGCCCCCTTCTCGACGGTTGTGGTGCCAGTTATGTCGAAGTAAGTCTGATCGGCATTCCCGATTTGCCCAAGCAGGTAGCCGTTGTTGCGCCGCAAGTTTAGGACGAACCTCTGAAAACTGTGAAGCTCTTCATCGTACTCCTCCGCAAAACCTTTTGCATATGCATGTTCCCCTTCGGAGGTAAAAGCCTTTCCTTTTCATAAAGTTAGTTAGCCAGCACCTGCTCGCTTTAAACTGGCTCCGCATTAGACCTTTTTCTAAGACTGATTGCATAGCCCGCACTTGGAGTTCTGTCGTCACGGGCCGCTGTGCCGCTCGCTGCTCAAGCACATACTCGCCGAGCAGCTCTTTAATTTGCGCAAACCGACCCTGCTGTGGTCCCTTGACGCCTTTGCGTGAAGCTTTGCTGTCGACAATCTTCTGCTTTTGTTTCCGCCGGTCCCGCACGCACGTTTCGGGAACTCCGAACGACCGCGATGCGGCCCGATTTCCGTCCGTTTCTGCACACGCGATGACTTTTCTTTTAAAAGCGGCATCGTGGTGCACTCGAGTTTTTGGAGTCGGCCCTTCCAAGCCATCGATGCTAATGCACTACTAGATGACGAACTCCTCAGCACACGTACGAAGTGCCGCACATGAGAAACACATAGGCAGAAATGGGCGACGCGCCATGCCAACGCACATAGGGGGCGGCCATTTTGGATTTGCCGATGGCAATAGATTGACCCACGACCTCCTCTATATATGGAGGAGGTCGTGGATTGACCGCAATTTTTGGGTTCGTACTCGATTCTAACGCGCATGCGATTTATGAACTCCCTTAACCGGAAAAAAGGTGCGCGTTAGATTCGAGTAATTACGGTATATTATTTCAACATGTTCACTGGTAATTGGTGCACAAAATGTAACTTCTCCAAAAAATGGTGGACAGCCCTACTTAAACACACCCATGCCATTTGCATTAGTCTACTGTATAAGTAACGAAAAACACTGGAATGTGAGTGCTCTTCATTACATAATGAGCGAGGGTGATTTGGTTGAACAATTTCAAACCCGATAATTCAAATAGTTCATATCGCATATCACGAAGAAGAGTGCGAATTTTTTTGTCATGAGCAATATGGTCCTGCACAATATATTTTCCGGCATAAGAAATATACATGCGAAAACGTCACTTTCTATGGGGTTCAAAGTATAGCAGCAGCAACTTTAAATACTTGTGGGAAGATTTGAACAGCACCAGGGTGCATGAAGTGCAAAAACATGTTACTCACTTGTTGCATATAAGCCTATATAACAAGCTTTTTCATTTAAAAAATAATTGATCAAGGTGAAAGTAACATGTACATTCAACCTTGAAATGTGGCTTCATGGCATAGCACCCCATGCTGCAATGCAGCTACATTTACTGGGTGATTACATACGATCAAATGCACACTTATTCATTTCATTTGGAATTATTTAAATTCGTGTCTAAGTGACCTCGAGTACTACGGTGTTCATTCGAGCATTTCAGGAACTCGGACATTTGCCAATCTACCTATGATGCTTGGTACCCTAGGTGCTATGCCATACGAACATAAAACTAAGCATTGCTGAAACACTGAGTTGAATAATGTCGATACGAGTATTGCTGTAAGAATAGATGCATAAAGTGCCCAATTGTGTTTTTGCCCAATGCCCAGATCAAGTGGCCTTTGGCGAAGTCGTCCATCACCCTCCTGACATCACTGCCCATGTCCGCAAGGCTGACAGCACCAAACTCTCAAAGGTGAGGGGTCGCTGTCGCACCAGTCTGGGAGCTGAAAGTTCATGGTGCCTAGAGTGGCCCGTGTTTCTGCTGTAACCTTGCAAGTTTGGTAGTTATTTCTGCAAGTCACTCTCAAACTTAGATATCTGTGAGGTCACATCAGTTGGTCAGCACCAGTCACTGATGCACTTGGAATGTTTTATTGTTGGCTCAATCTAGCCAACACTGTGTGTTGGGGCTGAAGGGGGCTTCCACAAGGCACAGGTAGTGCCTTATTTTCAATAAGTGCATCATTAATAAGGTTAACACAGACTTAACCAGCCTTTTATATTGTATCTTTCATGGAATCATGTCATTTTGAACACCAGTTTAACATACGACACCGGTTTAGTAAATGAGGACAGACTCCTGTCATTTTCACTCACAAATTCTATATTTTATAACTGCTGATGTGGCTAATTATCTAAAAATCGATAATTAACTTTTTGATGGTTGACTTGAACACAGTTAATGAGGGAAATTCCTGGGCCGGCGTAACCAGTTCCTATAAATAGTGAAAGTTGCGTGTAATTTGAGATTGGTATTCAAATCTTAAGGCTAATATTGAAACTGGCTGAACAGATTCGACAGTAAGCACAGCTGCTCTGTTACGTCAGACCGGAACTATACTGGCTACGATGAAGCGATGAAAAGACCTCTCGCTCTCATTACTGCGCAGTAGCACTGTAAAGCCAACTTGCACACTGAATGTCGCATGCAATTTACATCACTACTTGTGCTTTCGATTTTCCGTGTATTTTGTGTGGCTCATAAGCAAGAAAAAAATAGATGTATTCCTCTTTGTTTCATTCATTCTTTCTACATCATAGATACTACTGTAGCACTTGTGTCAACATGAGGGAAAGCTGTCTTTGATATTGTCAAGACTTTACTCTTGCGTCGTTTTTGTTATGCAGCCTGGCAAGAAAGAGCTTCTTCTGACCAAGATGCTGACGGGCGACTCTGGCGACAAGCCGGACCTGACGGTAAAGCGCAAGGAGCTACCAGCCGGAGACCGGAAGCGACTGGAGGCCGAGCGACAGAGGGCCGTCTTCCTCTACCGCAAGATGAAGGCTGAGGCAGCACTGAAGAGGGCTTCCGCGACATGACTGACGTGAAAAATGGGGGATTCAGGTGGAAGGGACTGTACAGACAGATGCATTCCTCGACTCTTGAGGATTGCGATTTCTCGTGCACATTTATTGACAATCGTGCCTTTCGTGAAGTACCGAAAATTACTTCTCTTTTCTCCTTTGTTATTTATGAAGCAGATCGCTGACATTCTGGTTCATTTAAATGCATATTCTGCAATGCCATGGAAGTCACGGAGGAATTTCAATTGTCCGCATATGTCATTTGTTTCACATATGAAGGAAATTTTGGAACTCATGGCACACGGTGTGGCCACTGCTGCAGACGCATGTCGCCGTAGCAGATGACGGGGTTCAACACTATGCCCCTAACAAAACTGCAGTGTCAGCTGTCGGCACGAGCTGCTGCAGGCACGCAACTGCAGCACTGGTCGCACCACGATGTTGTGTGAGACTTCCCCTAGGTGCAAAACAGACTGTACCTCTGTGTGTTACATGGCCAGTCTTTATTACTCTAGATGCTTGCAGTTAAATTTGTCGATCCTGTCGCTCTGGCCTGGGAATTTCGTAGCCTCTCATTGGCTCTTGAGGCTGTGCAATCACCCCGCAAAAGTAGTGGCACACGGGTCATTGTGGAAGCCATAATATATCTAATCGCAAGTGCCTTCGCAGAGGCACCCAGGGTAGGTTTCCTTTCAAACTTATCACTTTTTCATCCTCCTCGTTAAACTTTCTCCTGCACAGAAGTGTCTGCCAAACGTATTTGCCGCGACATTCACAGGAAATAGAATAAAGGCAGAAGGCGCAAGCCAACTGTTTCTGTATGGGAAATGTGTGTATGCTACTGAATTTGTAATATCAAGACAACCGGTGACAGTTCCACATTGTCCTCTGCCTGGTACAATCCTCACAGGTTGGCTTTTGATAAATTAAGGCCTAGTAATGCACGCACTTTTGTATCTACTGTCTCAAGTTTGTGTTGCAACAGCATAATTTGACTCAGATGCTTACGTCGGAGTGAACATTAGCTTTAGTGGCCAGATTTGAGTAGTGACATGATGCGGTTACTTCAAGCAGTCTCGCAGACTAATCCTTACAACAAAGAAACTTGATTTTGCATTTCAAAGCGTGAGCACTGTGCATTACAGCCACTACTTGTCACAACTATTGTAACATCTCTAGTTGATGCTCGCCTTTTCGAAATGGCACGCAGTGCCACACATTATCATGCTGGGTTTTGTGCTGTATGAACGCACTAGCATAAGAACGCTAGTGCATTCTTATGCTTAGTGCATAAGAACTCGCGTAATGAACGCACTAGCATAAGAAACACACCCCTATCTTCACTCGCTAAAATTGGGATTTTTTTTTCTCCCGCATAACAAATGCACCCCCTACATTCATCCACTACAGTCCACTAACCGACACGTGGCACCTCCTTGCCGTTGGATCTCTTACGTTTAATTACTATTATGCCGACCGCCCCTCGGTGACCTCAGATCGCTTCCCCTCCCTTGCCGGCTACTGTATGGGTTTTCTGTGTGCGACACGTCCCCTGTCTTTTTATAATCTGTGCGCTACAGTGAGGCTCACGAATGGTGCGAGTGTAGAGACATCGCAGCTGACAAGCATACAGCGAGCGAAGGTCACGAACCTGCTTGCACCAACTCACTGTCGCTTTCTTAAAATACGATACTTTCAGGCCCAACCACATGCATGTGATTTTCGAGCAATGACAACAGGATTTTCCGTCGCGATAGGCCATTTGTCGTTACTGCATTGCAGGCTTCTGGAAAACCAGAAAAATATATTGCTTGTTGCCCAGAAAAGATTGTGACTATTTCCGCGACATGGTAGCACCCCCTATTCTCGCTTTGGTCGCACTTTGCTCTTCGAGCTTGTTATCAGCACATACTTCATTTTTTACGGTAACTTCTCACGTGGGCAGCAAGATGGCAGCCATATTTTGTCATCAATCTTGTTATCCATAGTTTGTTATGATGCTTCAGTGGTAGCTTGCTGCAATTTTGGTTACTTGCTACAATGTCAACGTGGTCGTCGCAGTTGTCGTGCAAGGTTGCCACAAAGTTGGCAAAGTGCATCGTAGCGCACACGTTTTGTCGCCCCTCGAGATCATAGCAGATACCACTGCTGCGGTTGAACGATTGCGAGAAAAGATAACTGCGAAACGCATTTATGGCGTGCGCGATCGCACTGGGACGGTTTGCAGAAAATAGCGCCATCAACCACCGAAGATAACTGAAGTGCAATAAAGCAGCTGTTTCCAAACAGCGTACGTGTATGTAAATTGCAAACGACTAAGCAACCTAACAATTTTTTTGCATTCTTGCATTTTTCGCTCCTACCAAAAATGTTTTCATAAAATTTGCCCTGCATAATAAACGCACCCCCAACTCTGCCCCAATTTTTTCAGAAAGAAAGTGCCATTACGCAAGTAAATTTGGTAGTGTTAAAGAAAAATGCAGAAAAGGTAATAAATCTTATTTAATATTTAAACGGAAGATATGTCAGATCGCTTTTATCAGAGAGAACTGGTTGTCATAGTCAACTGCACATACGTCGATACAATATTGACTCGCAAACCCAACTCTCCAAAAGCCAGTGTCTAGTAAAAGTGTTGAAACATACATCAGTGCTCAGTATGGGATGGAACTTTTTATTTATTCATTTTTTAATTCCACTCCCATTGTACTGTGTGTAACAACCCAGGATCAAACCCACAATCAAGATCAGCAACCAAACTCATGGACATCATTCAAATGGTGCACATAACAACAATAGTTTCTTATAAATAGACTAGAGGGAACTTTGGCGCTATTTCCTGTCAGAGCTGCCATCGCATGGTGCTTCAGTCAGCACAGGAATGATGGGAAGTACACAAAGTTGTCTAACCTTCGCTCTTTTGGCTCCGTTTGGCTTCATGTGGTCTGGAGCCGCTTCGTCACGAGACGACAATCAGAAGACGTTCAGCAGTTGCACTTCACCACCCTAACCTTTTAGGCTCACCAATTTAAATCGGGTCACGAAGTTTACAGCGGTTCTTAAATTTATTCGAAACAAACGCAAAACCCAGCAATAAACAAAGCCACAAGTGCGTTCGAAGCCGCAAGCACGAAGACTAGGCAAATCCCTGTATTACCCATTATCTCCATGGTGGCTGAACGATGGCAGCACCAGAGGCCCCACTAGTTTATTTTAGAAAAGTCTATGGTAACAATCAGAAAGTTCATTTTACACACTAACTAGCGTGAATTGCGTTGCTTTCTTCAGTATGTTGTAGAGGAGTGTCCTGAGACTAAACGAGGCGCATTGGGTGGCATCACCGGATATTGGGTAGAGGCAGCTGTATGCCTGGCTTGGCCTCAAAGAAGGTATATGACAGCGTGATATCATTACAGTTCTCTAGTAGCGGGTCAGCGGCATACTCCGGGTCGATGTAGAAGAACACTGGCATGTCTACCTGCGTTTCAGCAAACATAATGCACACCTTGTAACTAAGATTGCAGAGAGTAAAGGCGCATATGGAGTTGAAGTGGTGTACACTCGGGCATGTTACTTATTGATGGTAAATTATTAGAGCACAAAAGGAAAAGCGACACAACAAATGACTTGGACATGATGGTAACTCGGTGTTTGGTTAATTATTTATGAAGCAGCAGATTAGAAACACGGGACACGTGCGTTAACTCG
This sequence comes from Rhipicephalus annulatus, assembly GCA_013436015.1. NCBI lineage: Eukaryota > Metazoa > Arthropoda > Arachnida > Ixodida > Ixodidae > Rhipicephalus > Rhipicephalus annulatus. Next base: position 68,904 of record WOVY01000311.1, on the reverse strand, counting down.
ACTATGGCTACTTCTGTCTTTTCTAAAGCTCCTGCTCAGTGCTCCGTAGAGGTCTATAAATCTTGACTATCGTTATTTTGATATTGGACTTGGATTTCGTAAAATAACTTTAATTTGCTAAAATGCTCTGCAAGTTGCGTGATACAGTCTTCTCCTTCAACCTTTAATGAAGGTTGAAGGAACGTTGTGATAGACGCGTGGGCCGGTATTTTCCAGCAGTGCCTTTGCTGATGCTTGTACTTTTTACTGCGACTTTTCGTATGAGCACTCTCGGTAAGTACTTGCCGTCGTCGTCCAGCTACTCCGAATTGGTAACATCACCCCGCGAATCGTATGTTTTATACACAAGTAGAAACATGCAAGTGCCGGGAACGAAAGCGGCTGTGGCAGAGGTCGTACGAGCCAGGCATCTCTGCCACACGAAAGGTGCACGCGATAACATCGGCCGCATGCTGGGCCTGCAGTCGATGGCTCTTCTAGCAAACGGCAAACGCCCACGCCTGTCTTTCACCAAGTGGAGGAGCGTCGTAGGAGGGAGGGAGTGAGGCTGCGTTGCTTGAGCAGCAACTGTGAAGTTTGCTCATAAGTGTGCAGTCACGCATTGTGGTAAGAGTGTTGCCCACAGCAGAGGGAAAACTGAAGAAGACGGCGGAGTGCGTGTGAGTACGAGAGATTGTGAAGCGTGTGGGCAGCGTGGCCGGCTAACCGAGCAGTGCAGGACGTTCGGCTTAAAGGGAAGAAAACGGACCAAGTTGGTGTTACCAGACTAGCCAAGACAAGCTTGGCGGTTCCCTGCGATGAGAGAGTGTTCCGGTCGTGCGGTTCCAGCATGCAGGGTTGTGTTCGGAGTGCAACTAGCTATCAAAGCCGTGGACATGGTGCTGAGTTGGCATGGGTCCGCCACAACAACCTGCTGAGGTCGTGACTTTGGTACTACGCCAATGCATCATCTTTGCACACTTTCCTGAACGAATAATACGAGGTCTGCTCGTGGCCTCGCAACTGACTATCGTGTCGTCTCTGCTGCAAGCTTCGGTCAGCTACACTGTCAACACTACCGTGAGTGATGGCTACAGACCCCTAGACTTCGTACTAGATAGAGCACGGGAACGTTTGCATATGCTTACGAACTGTCAGGACTAAGCCTTAAAGAAAGCTAGTTGTATATAGCAAGTCTATGTGTGTGTATTTGTCGTGTGTGTGTCTCTATAAATGTTTTGGTGTCTTTGACTCTGTCTGTCTGACGGCCCACGAACCACCACAATCGGCGAGCCTGCCAGGATGCACGCATGCTATTTTGTGAGACACCAGAAGACTGCTCCCGTCAAGCTGTTGCACTCTCAGCGCTTTGCAATCGGAGGTCCGACAACACGAACTCGGAGCTCTTATCCTTGAAGCTGCAGTATTTCTTTAAACTACCATTTTGCAGTTACACAAGTCTGGATCCAGAGGAGCTGGCTGCTAACCTTCCTTCGTATGAGATTCAAATTCATCGCTATCGCACTCATTGCTTGGCCCTTGCGATGCAACTGTGACTTAACTTGTGCTTTTCTCACTAGGACAGAGGTCAGAACGAAGGTCTGCCCGTGTTAGCAGAGCAATCAGCCACACGTGAGTGGTTGATGATAAGACTCACACAGGATTGAGCACAACAAATTGCTGCCATACTGGCTGCAATTTGATCACACGAGAAGCCCACAAACTGCTTTAGATGGCACAGTAGCTAAGTGCTGATGACTGCGTAAAAACATTCAATGACCCTAAATGTTCAACGAGCAAGCCACTTGTGTTGACCATCTCAACTTTGAATAGAGCACACACCGAACAAATTCCAGTTATAAAAGAATCTGGTAGCCCTCTTCTAACTCTATTAATGCTACGTTTCGAGTCTTAAACACACGAATTAATGTTTTGAACACTGCCTTCTTCTATATTCCAATGGTACTGTTACAGGGAAAGAGGCAAGTTCATCTGCGGCGCCCCGTATCGGTACATAATCCCGATGGGGAGATTACATCCATAGCTGACAGTACACACGGTCATGGAATAGGTATACTCACCTGTTCATTGGGGTTCAGGCGCTGCTCTTCAAAACAGAAACACTGGAAACAAACAAACAGCAAAGGGCGGTCAGCACACACAAAACTACCTTACAAAAATCACTACATCGCCAAGCTAAAATAAAAAAAAAGTTCATTCTTTAGCCAGTCCACTAAATGTGAGATACTGTAGAGAGTCATGAATAGGCCATGCTTTTTTTTTTCTTAAATTTCACAAGGCATTCTTACACGAGACAATGAATTTGGTCTCATTTTTGAGCTGATGAGTACAACGAACATAGGTAAGGGCTGAACTGTTCCTCTATTGGACAGCCTTTAGAGTTTGATACTTTGGCTCGATTTACAAAGAGTTGCAAAAATTTTGGTTTAGATAAACAGCTCCTTTGGATTAGTCATATACAAATCTGTTTGAGAAGTACTCAATTCTGTTTGAAGAAATGAGAAGTCATAAAACAGGGAATGTCGCTGGAATCAATGCTTTGACATATGTCTTGCTTGTGACTGACTAATGATTCCACACTTCGATGTCTTTCATTGGCCCTTGTTGGCAACCAACAATGAAGCAACTCAATAAATGGCACCACACCTAATTGCATCAAAAAGGATCAAGCGTGATACCACTGTTGCATGAGCACACAATTATTCTTTTATGTAATGTTCTTTTTTTTTTACAAATATGGAAGAATATTTCGTGAAGAGGCATTGGCTCGCAGACACACGATGCCGATGAACTCTTTATAGAATTTCCTTCCTAGCACACTACTGAAAGCATGGCACTAGCTTTCCAATCAAAATAAAATTATGTATCTCAATGCATAAAGTCCAGGTTTCCTTCTCTGACCACGGCAGCCGTTGCTTTTTGCGTGCAGCCAGGGCTTCTTGGTCACCAACATTGGCCATACTCATTACTACGCAGCGCTTCCTGCACCTGTGTGGGTGACACGCTGAGCGTCCAGACTTTACACGTGTGACATGGCCAACCGATTCAACTGCTCATGGTAGTACACGAAATATACCTCAACAGGTTCATTATGCCTTCTATGACATAGCAAATTTATTTTTATGATAAGCCTAGGTGACTGAGCAATAAAAATTTGCCCATTTTTCTCATATATTCATAACTGCTGGAATCAGCTGGTTTCGAGGCTACTATTTTATGGCCGTGAAAGAGAACGACGAAAATACATTTTCAGAAAAGAGCGCTTCTGAAGAGATCGCCCTCTGCCGAATGACTGCAAGTGAAACTCCTTTTTGAAAGACGTCTTCTTACTCAAAAGACTTCGAAGAGCTCATTTTACAGGGGTACAAGGCAATATGACTGCAAGTTCGGAGAGATATTTCTATTTGTAGATAAGCGGGCGGACGACAACCACAGCTTATACAACTGAAACCATTGTGTCAACAATGGGGTTCCCTCCAGCAACATTTGTTCGTTTAATTCTTATTACTTAAGTCTACATATTCCACTTTAAGTTCTGTCCCACTTCATTGCCACAACTCATGCGCTTAATTCGAAATAAGGTGGAAAAATAATGCACTGTCTCATCTGAGTAGCCAAGAATATGTGTAAAGTTCGAAATGAATTTGCCACAAATTGCATCACATCAAGCGAGTTGATCGTAGAAACAGCACAGGACGACCGCATTCGTCAATGCATAGAGTCTGGCTCATGCAAGTGCAACATGTTGCGTTACCATCACAATAGCCTTGCTTTGTTTCGAACGCAAGGCGTCAGCAGTGTGCACCACTTCACCATACTCGCGGACAACTTTTCTTGGCAATGAAGGGAAGGCTACTGAGCCAAAGTGGGCGTGTGCCTTCTCTGAAGAATATAGTTCCACAATTGTGTCTGGGTTTTCTGCAAGAAAAGGTTAAAAAACATTACTTTATCTTTCACAAGATGCTGGTTACAAAAAGACACAGCAGGCACCGAGGAGATATTCTTATTTGTTTCACCTTATGCCGTGTCGTTTCGTGCTTTTGCACGTCCGAACACGTCGCACGTTTTATGTGCACCTCGCAGTGAAAAAATGGCGTATTTGTCTTTAGGTGAGCGCTTGTCGCCCTCTGGCTATTCCAACAACACGCCGAATGAGCTTCTGACGAATTTCACTCCAACAACATGCCAAATGAGTTTCTGACAAATTTCACTTGCAAATGGCTGTATAAGAAGACGTAGCAAATGGTATGCAATGTTCTTATTCCAACTAAACCATTATTCGAAGCGCGAAATTGAACCGGACTACTTCGCGGAGGAGTACATGTTCAGTATATAGCTCTGCCTCCGTAGCTATCCATTCATTGCCAAAAAAAATTTGTCTGCGAGTATACCCACCGAAATATACCGCATTGACTAATGAAAATGGCCCTCTCACCTGGATCTTGTTAAAGTACTTCCCCGCCTCGAAGGGCAGGATGTTATAGGTGGCGATGCCATCTACAGGCTTGTCGCCTGGATTGCGAGCCGTGTAGAAGGCCAGCACGGTCTCACCTGGGGCAACCTGTGTGTGAACAATGGCCTGGTCGTCACTATGTTTTCAGCTAGTGTCCTTCTCGAAGAAAAAGACTGCGTCATTTACGCACATTTTGTTCCTGTTATCGCACGTACGACAGTACAGTAAAACCTCATGATAACAAAGTAGCACCGGGAAATTACTTTGTTATGTCCGCTATTCGTTGTAACACTAGAAATAAAAACTGCCTCCAGTAAATCAACACTCCGGCTCATGCAAGAGATTCTTAAAGAACAATGCATTGTTCTTTTTTTTTCTTTTTTTGTCCGCCTCGGTGGGTCAGTGGCTAGTGTGCACTGCTGCTGATCAGAAGGTCAGGGGTTCGATCCCAGTTGTATTTCGACGGAGGCAAAATGCTAGAGTCTCATGTGCTGCGCAATGTCAGTGCACGTTAAAAAAACACCAGATGGTCAAAATGTCCACAGCCCTCTGCTATGGCGTCTGTCATAATCATGTCTTGGTTTCGGGACATAAAAATCCACATACTATACTATTATTCTTCTCTTAATCCTAGACAAGTGGTGGCACCTTTCATCACGACAGGAGCTTTTATAGTTTTTTTCATAGTTTGGTACAGTGGTGCAACCAGTAAAATAGGTTTCTTTCCCCCACCCCCTGGATGACCAGAATTTTTCCAACTTTTTCAAACAATTAAGAAGGAAAGAAAATTAGCACGTCTTTCACAAGGTCGCGCAAGACTGTGTAACAACCGAGCTGGTGGGCACCTAGCTGGTCCTGACTTGGCTATAGGCTTTTACTCCCTCAACTGAGTATTTCCCAACCTTTGCTACACTATACTACATACCGTACGTATTTCTACGATATACATTCTACATAACGTACGTATAATTCGTAACTTTTTTTTTCTGTTTTGGTCTCTTGATTTTTATTTCTTGCTTTTTCGGCTTATTTATTCCTTTCTAACTTCTTTCTCTTCCATTCCTTTCTTTCTCTCCTCTTTCCAGAGGTCGTGCCCGTGGGAAGCATGGAAACCGGAGCCCCCAAAAAATTTCCACCTGCCCTCCCCCCCCACCCCGCCTTTCCAAGAGCGAGCATGGTCAAAACACAATGTACATGTTACCAGCCTCGCTGCCCCCCTGGAAGAATTCATATGTCGTGGGTGCCGCCCCTCTCCCCCCCCCATGAAAGAAAATTTGGTGCCGCCCCTGCCTCTTTCTTTTCACATCATGCTTTACTCTCTCTCCTCTCCTCCTCCTCATCCTAAATTCCCTTTTCAACACCCTTGCTATGCTATACTACACAGTGTACTGTACCACGCCCTGCTGATGTGCCTGGACAGCCAAGAGGTTACAACATTCACCTTCAAATCGTCGGTACATAAGTTCGAATCTAACCTACTAAAACTTTTTTTCTGCAATGAATTTCTCCCTCTATCTGTACTCATTCTTTTGCCTATCAGAGTTATTGCATCCCACACTGGACAAATCAGCTCACGTGTTCTGGGAGCGAAGCAAAGGTAGATAAAATATTGGCCCTGTATCTGCATTTAATCTGCAAATTTCATCGAAAGGCAATAGTCTTATGTGTGGAAAGAGTGGACAAAACATTTATTTGATCTTCTGCTCAAGAAAATCGGTGAATGGTATTCTGGAGGCGCTGCGTTAGAGTGCCTCGAGCGTGCAGCGGAGGCGAATGAGCGCATCAAGTCACGTCGCACGTGAGACATGACCGCCATCTGGCAGTTTTTTTTTTCAAAAACAAAGCGCGTGACTCTGAGACGGGTGTGCGTGCCCACCTCAGAGGTGATAAGGTGTAGAACGCAAGGCGACGGGTAAGTGCCACCACCGTCTCGTTTTAGCAAATCGTTGGAAACACTCGCCTTTCCGTGCGAGCATCGGATGGTCAGCGCAGCCTTATAAGCGCTACGGTTCTTAAAATTACTCATGTATGGCTTTTCTAGTAAAAGGCGCACATGCAGAATATACAAGTATTGTTTTGGTGCCCCAGACACGTGTAATAATTGCTTTTTAATCGACAATTGCACAAGTATGAATGCTGAATCTTGAGCAACATAGGTGGGCGCTGCGGATGTGGTCGGTCGTTTCAAATACCCGATGCTGTTAAGAGTGGACAAACAGGCAAATGTACAGACAGACAGACAGACCAAAATTTTTGCGTCAAAGGTCCCCAAGAAAGACTGTCATTTTTAAAAGAGTGTGTGCCAGCTGACTTTTTACCAACCATACAACAAAGCTCAAGCGTAACAGCTCTGCTGTAGAATGCTACGTAATGTCATTGCACATTCTTTTTTTTTTCTTTCTCTCTTTAGGCTACCTTTCAAGCAGCATGCAAACCAAATGTTTCTTTGTTACAGCTCGTATCAGGCTTGCTCTCGTTTTTGTTTAAATTAAGAAAAATATTAATGTCACTAAAACAAAGCGTGACCTACTAACACTCCTATTTAGTTCGATCCAACAAATAATTTTTTATATCAGTGTTAGTTATAAAAAGGCTCAACTATACAAACATCGTTGCATACATAGAAAATAATTTCATAGTCAAAAACAAAGATGCACCTCCCACAGAATGTAATGGAAAGTGCTATTCACTAAAGGTCGAATAGCATTGACACCAATACAAAATGAATTAATGTGAACAAATGTAACTTGGTAGGGCCTCGCATCCCAGAACCGCACAATATTTTAAAGGAAAATGACATAATTGAGAGCTCCTAAATTGCATCTGACCACACAGCTGCTATATTTAGCATGCTTCTTGCAGAGTCTTCAGCACACTGGTACGAGGAAACAGTACACAATAGTGCAAACAAAAGCTTGTTTACTGGATCTCCACAAGAGTAAGCAAGCGCTTCATTAACAGCTGCTGTTAAGGTCAATTGATTTAACCACATAGATTTGTTAGCACAAAAGTGGGACGTAAGGGAATCCTAACGAAGAAAAAAAGAACTGCCTTGTGCACTGCATTCTTTTTTCTTTTTCTTATGATTTCTCTACCCTTTCTTTTTTCCGTTGATAAGCGAACTAGCCGAATTGCATCATGAATGAAACAGTTGACCGCCTAGATTAAAAAACGCTGAACAGCATTTTTTAATCTAGGCGGTCAACTTTTTCGTCAGGTTATCAAACAAGCAATATTTGCCCCTACTGGTACTCGCTTGTAAGCTGTATCTTTAAAAGGCACCTGGCCGCCGAATGCATGTGAATTGCTATAGTGGTGAAAACTCGGCTTGAAGGCATCCCTGCAGTAATATAACAGAACTTGCATTTGTAGGTGTGCAGTGAGAATGAGCAAGGTACGCACCACAATGTCTGACTGGCGTGGCTTGAAGTTCCATCGAAGCCCTGAGCCAGTGTCGGCGGAAAAGTTGACCCTGATCTGGCGATGGCTCACACGGTCCATCTTCTCGATTTTCTCACCGGCCTCGATCGCAAATGCCTGGCCGCCCCGGCCCGTTGACTGCATTTGAGACAAATCACCAAGGCCTCCTTGATATGCCGTTTAGGATCAACACATAAGGATCACAACATGGGGGCGAAAGTCAAAACGGCCAACACTGCAAGCGAAAATGCCCAGCATATTTGCTAGCCCTCGGTATCATTTTCACAATATAAAGTGGCACTTCTCGATTGTAGGGCAAATAACGGTGATGACACTCTTTTTTTTGTGTGCGTGCATGTGTAATAAAAATCGCCAATTTAACATAGCTAGCTTGTACGTGTAACACCTTTGAGTGTACGCATAAAACATGTCTGTGCTTATCCCACAGCTTTCTTTCTGTGTGCTGTTGCTAATTGAAAGTTATCCGAACCTGCCTAAGCTGCACTGAGAGTTAGCAGAACAGGCGCAATATGCAACTAATCTGCATTCGCTGGCAGGACTATGCTCGCTCGTTTGAATGATTATTGTGCGCAGGCAGGGCACAGTGTTTTATAGCAAGAGTTACGTGTGCACACTTGCTCATGCAAAAAAAAAAACGGGAAAAAAACTAGATTTCAATGGGCTCCATAAATTTATAAGCATGTCACCTGTAATACAGATCTCATTTCGATCGCGATCGAGCTCCAACTGGGATTGAACTTCTCTGCCACGATTCACTCATTTTAGTATCTCGTACAAATAGGCGATCAGTTTGCTCGAGACACGACCCCGATTGGCTCCCTTCCGCATTTTTCGCAGATAAGCCACTCGCAATCAGCTTGCTCAATCTTCACGACCATGATTGGCTCTCTTGCGCGGATAAGCCAATCGCAGTCAGTGAACCCGATTCCGACTACGGCACTATCGCGATCGAAAGCGCTCGTGTGACAACACCGTGTGCTCACCTGACAGTACATCCTGTACAGCGGTACGGCCGCGTAGCTGAGCCCACCGACGAGCACAGTCATCGAAGTGACGTACATGAGCACGGTCCGGTTCTTCTTGTCTCTCGCGCCGCCGCTGGCGGAGTACATGCGCCGTGCGCACGGAGAGGTCAGCAGCGTGCGCCTGAGAAGCTTCTCCAGCTGAACCGCCGACCGGCACACGCACAAACTCATGATCGGGCATCTAGAGTGGCTCACGAGTGCGCGCTGCTTAACAAAGGGCACCAAGATTTCCTATCGTTACTGTACTACCATATACGATGCAGAACTCGCGACAGGGCCAGCGAAGAGCAGCGTAAAACTTTACCCTTGAAAGCAAACGCACGCTGCTACAGGTGAAACTACACACATACTTGGCTTGGATGAATAAGGTCTGTTGGCACCGTTACTTTGATCCGTTCACGATTTACCGTTGTGTGCTTGAAGACTTCAACTGTTTTTTTGTGTGTGTATTTACAAAGCTTACACAACATAATTTAGTTACGGGGTAATATTGGCTTACTGCGGGTACTACCACATTGACACGGCTCTTCTAATGGTAGCATAGTTTTATAATGTAGTAAACGCAACTCTCAAAGGCTATGTTGATTGTTATAAAAAAAAGTGGTTGAGTTACAAATCTTGAAGGCTATAACCTTAACGCTGCTTCTTAGACTTTAGTTGCCATAAAGTAAACGTTTCATAGTCAAACCAATCCATTAGCTTTTTTTTTTACTTATTTACGTGTCACGTGACCATACATGTTTACACGTGCTGAGACAGCGCTCGTAGTGCGTCTCAGCTTCCGAAAGCGGGCCACAGAACACCTATACTCTCGCGGGCTGTGTATGGTGTGAAATCGGCGGCTTCATGATGCCTTACATTGCTTCTAGAAGTCTGCTGTCGAAGCTCTACGTCTTAGAAGGCGTTACAAGGAGCGCCGCGGTGCCCTGCCTGCCCGTTCTTCAAAGGTATTGAGCTGTTCATCCCGATCGGCGGACATCGCCTTAGCCGCAGCCAGTTTCACTTTCGCGAGCAATTAATCATTCCGAGAGATAACCCTCATGAAATCTTTTGGTTTCTGCTGCACGAAGTTTGCGGGCGGCGGAGCATTCTGCACAGTCCAGCCAAAGTCCACAGCAAGAAGTCTTTGATGCGGCTTGTTTATGCTTGTTTCGCCTCGGAAGTGTGATAGGTTAATTACCTCTATTCGCCTGCCGGGGCTGGACATGAATTGAAATCAAATTTCTGCGCAAGAGTGCCCGGACTTTGTTTTCAAAGGCATTTCTCTGAGAAATCCAAATCTGGAAACCAAAACAGGGCTGGATTTCACGGGAACACAAAGCATGGCCAAGTGTCATTCTTTTCAAAAATATTTGTAATGTGGAAATTTCTGACCATAGCCTACACTCAAAGAAGAGCCAAATTCTGCTGTCGTTTGAGTCAACCTGAGCTAGATCCATTAAACCAATAAATTAGTGCAGTAAGAAATTTCGCGTTAAACACAGCCATATCTTAAAATTCGCTGTTGCACTAAAGCCCTGTTAAAAATGCCTTCATTTAATTAGTACGTTTGTGCGTTACTTCGTATGCGTGTCTGTTTACTCTTTTTACCACCATGGTGACCAAGCAGTTGTGATAAGTAGCATGAAGTCACAGGGTCGAATCCTGACCGTGGTGGCCAAATCTTGGTCAGGGCAAAATGCGAAAACTTAGACGCTCATTAAGAAAGACCATGTAGTGTATGTCGATCTGGGATCCTCCATAATTGTGTGGCTCATACTAGTATACTAATGTGCTAAAACCCTGAATATATTTTCATTTCATTGTGGCAGTTGAAAAAAGTTGTGTGAAGCTAGAACACACCTTACACCCAACAAACGGCAGAGGAAACATATCAAAGACATAACACAATGTCAGAACAAAAAAGACAAAGCAGATTCGTGCATGGAATTTTAGCCATGTGTACATCATTTTGAATTATGCCACAACAGTGCACACACCAGGACGATGCAATAGGGGACCATTCCATTTGAGGAGGTTCAAGGTTTTGCTTCACGGGAGTAGCAGTTAGAGCAAGTCGGTATACCATCATGTTCTGAGTGTTTGAGTCGTGCTAAACACTCGGAATGTTACAAGTTCTGTTTAACTGCATTACAAGTTCTGTTTAACTGAAGCCCTCTTAGTGCACCTCATCTGTATTTTGTTCAGCGTGCCTACTGCTGCTGCACACGTGTCGAATTCATATACGTACCTGACCGATCTCGCACTAGTTGAGTGATCACACGGGGCTCACACACAATAATAGTGAAAGGTAAAATGAAAAGCGGGCAGTTACATGTTGGCCTTTGGGAAGACAGTGAGGAGCCGTGAAAGCTTGAGAGGGTGCAGCAGAAGAGGTGGCCTGGCATTGTTTGCACATTCTACATTTCCACGTGCACCTCTATCTGTTCACTTGTGAGAAACAGCGGACGAATCAGTCACGTGACGCGATCGTGTTGGCTTGCAGCCAGCAGTCACATTCACATGACAGGAAAGAAGCCAAGCTATAGGAGATAATTTCGCTATTTCTTCCTTGAAATTGTCACTGTGATTTGGGCCTCTTTCTTATTGTGAATCGCTCGGCACAAACCAAAGATGTGCTATGGGAATGAGTGACGCATGGTCACATAACGCACAGTTTTACTGGCTGGGTTTGTCGTGAGAACACAGGAAATCGGGTGTCCAGAACACTGGTGCCGCTAGCCAGGTTGCGTCTTTGGACTTTTACGCGGCAGATACACAGAAAGCAGCATAACATTACGTGGTGCCAAACAAGAACGACTTTGTTAGGCTGCCAAATGAACCTCTGCTCTCTATAGGCTTTAACGGGGAGTCATTTTTCAGTGACCCTCTGTGCCTTTCTTTCCTTCGCTTTTGCACATTGCTTGCGAGCTTAGTTGACATGATTGCATGTCTACACTCTTTTGCGCAGACGTGCTGCTAACGGGAAAGTCGATTCGAAGTATGATGACGAGGACGACAAGCCATACCAGTATACCACGAGCAACGCAGCCAAGTGGAAAGCCGCGCAGAGCTTTCGTGCGCCGTAAGTAGCTGGGCAGGAAGCGTTGGCTACACTTTGTTTTATTGCAGTACCTTTTTGAAGCCCAATTTATGTTGCAATCCTGCGTGCGAATCCTGATTATCCATGCTTTGAGATTTTGCCTACCATATTATAGTACTACCACGTGCAAGTGCTTTTGTGTTTGTACATTCGCATGCATCGTGGATTTCAGTACTTCCCTTGTCTTGGCTACTGGGGCAATAGTTGTTCTAGACACTTCTGAATTTACTCACCTGCTTTCTTGAATTACAGCATAGTCTGCATACATGTATAAATGTGGTGTGTTTGTTGGTTCCCTTTCTCTTAATCTAAGTTCATTGCAATGTCAATCCTCAATGCATGAACCGATGTGATCTATGCAGGCTGGTTCCAAGGCCCAATTCAGATAGGTGTTCTTTGTGCATTGTTTGCGAGAAGCACTTTGTCACCAGCATTGTGGTTCATAGCAAAACTAATGCAGTAAAGTATCGATAATGCGAACTTATAGTTAATTCAAACTGATGCCCTGGTCCCGGCACAGCCTTATGTATTTCTATAGGGGAAAACTCCCGATAATTTGTACGCGTTGATTCGCATTTGAATCAATGAGAGTGTTGGGAGAATGGTTAATTCAAACTGAAAACCCCCTGGTTTTCATCTTTTCTCAAAGCAATTTGCCCAGAATGATCACCCAAATTATTTATTACTTTCATCTGCATAAAACAAGTATAGTGAATGATTTTCTTATACTATACTTTTATGGTGGTAAATATCGTCTGTCCTATGCTACTGCTGTATCGGTGGCACAGTCCAGTCAGGCAATGTTTGCCGCTGGCCATGTGTGCTCGGACAATTTCAGTATTATTCTAAGTGAAGTAAGAAAGAAAGACTAAATTTTAATTTAGTTAATTCTGCTATGTAGGGCATGAATAGCTTCGTATATTTTTGCATTCAGGCTCACTTCTCAGTGTTGCTACTTGTTTCTGTTGTATTACTGACTGATCAATAAACTCTGTTTGCTGTTGAGCTCTATCTAACATGAGCTGTTAGGGCATGAAGTTTACGAAATCACCTGCCACAAATGTGCAATATTGCCTAATTTGCGGGAATGGGTTCAAGGGTAGCTTCTTTGGATTCGCTCCGCACAGTGTGGTGCAATGTCTGTTGATTCTGGTGCCTGCCCTCTGATTCGAACACCACTTAATTCAAACAGTTTTGTGCTCCTCTTTGAGTTCGAATTAACTAGCTTTTACTGTACTGAATGAAACTACTGTGGTAGCACAGTTGTTACAGTGCTCAAGTGATGACCTTAAGGTCACGGGTTTTATCCTGGCCTCAGCGGTCATGTTTTCAATAAAAGTGGAAATATTGAAATGGCCAAGGTGCCCGAAATTTCCACTGTGTGATTATATGCATTATAATTATATTTAGGGGGCTTCCCCAGCAATTACTGTTATGTGAAAAAACTGGCAAACAAACCGTTTTTGCCCGGCAGGCACTGAAGGGTGCGCACAGGTCCTTGAAATCCTTGCAAACCATTGAATTTGAAATACATGTCCTCAAGGCCCTTGAAAGTCCTGCAATTTTTCCCCATCTTTTAAAATTCTTGAATTTTCTGAGCAGTGCACTCCCATATTGACATTGCAACTTCCTCGATGTGATAGATCACTGTCAAATGGACAAAGTCCTCCCCAGTTCATGAACAATAATTTGGCATGAGTGCACATAGTTCAGTAATGCACAACTGCACTGGTAAAAAAAAAATCAATTTTTCACCGAGGAGTAGCAATGAATGCTATCTCAAAGATTCTTATAACCTCAATCGCTCTTACATGCCACTGATTGCATGTTGTGTTCTTGAGAACCTATCAGGACTACTAGATGTTTACGTTATAATTGAGATGTCCATTTACTTAATTATAATGAGCATTTACATAAGTGCAATAAAACTAGCCATTTTTGAAGATTTCAGAGCAAAAAAAAATCCAAGTTTGCATGCCATTTTGAGACCTTGAAAAACTTGCGACAGGTCCTGGAAACCCCTTGAATATCCTTGAATTTTTTGCTTTGGAAACCTGTACTAACGCTATATGACTGTATGGGATACACGTGACATTTGTGTTAATAGGGCATGTCAAAGGCATAGAAGAGAAAGGAGAGGATGAGTGCTCATCCTGTACTGTCTGTTCTACATCTTCATCTTTCAGTGCTCCATCAACCAGGCAAATATTCTGACCAGCCCATCTTTCTATTCTACCATTAGTTGTGACCCAGGTGACACAGCCGCCCGCATTTTCCCACCTCATCGAAGCTATCATTGCAATGAAATTTGATCGACTAATGCCGCTTAGCGACTTTCTTTTTGAGCCAGCTTATGTCTCCATCTGTGTGCAGAGAAAACGACGCACCCCCCGCTCAGCGGTGGTCCGTGGTGGCGAGCATTGCGGCATTTCTCATCTACTTCTGCATCCTGCGTGAGGAGAATGACTTGGATCAACACCTAGCTCGTCCCATCACAGAGACCATACCGGAGCTCAAGACGTTCGGGACACCACCTCCGCTGCCTAAAGAGTGGGTCCCACCAGCCTGGAGGGACTGACTGCATTGAGACAACAAAGGGAGGACCGCGTCAAGCTCTTCTTTTTTCGTTCTTGGTGCCGAACTAGCCGTCCCACCTTCCAACACCGGCGCAGTTTCGAACGTTTCAAGCGTACTGGTAGTCTAGTCGGACACTTACTTTTGTCGGTCTAGAGCCCTGTGCACCTGTGACACGTGTTAGCTCATTAGCACAGTTTGATTGTGTATTTGTGCCCGCACTGCTAGGCATGGTTCACATTTATCGATATAATAAGACCTGTTTCAAGGACTGACCTTGGTGACTTCGCATTGTTTGCCTAGACACCTGTTATAATGTAGATTCTTTGAATACCGTATTCACTCGCTTGATGAATGCACTCTTTTCCTTGAGAAATCAGAGCAAAGTTGGGGGTGCGTTTATTATGCGGGGCACAAACTTAATAAAAACTTTTTTGGATTGTGGGGAAAATGCAGTAATGCAAAAAAAAAAGAAAAGTTTGGTCACTTAGCCTTTCGCAATCAATATATGCGTACGCTGTTTGCAAACTGCTTCTTTGTTGCACTTCACTCATCTTCGGTGATTGAAAGCACTTTCTTCTGCAAGCTGTCTCTGCGCCGCCCATGCGCTCCATAAAAGCGTTTCGTGGCTTTCTTTTCTCGCAGTCCTTTAACCGCAACACATGGTATCTGCTGGGATTTTGAGGGGCACCCAGAAGCGTGCGCTACAACACTGCTTTGTACTTTGCCAACTTTGTGGCAACCTCGCAGGGCAACCGTGACGCCACCGTTGACAGTGCAGCAAGCCACCACGGAAGCAACAAACAAACCGTCGATAACAATATTAACAATACAGCTGCTGTCTCGCTGTTCTCATAAGAAGTTAGTGAATAAAAGGTAGCCGATATGCATTCCTTGAGTTATGTGCAGATAACAAGTATGAAAAGCAAATTGCTACCAAAGCGAGAATCGGGGGTGCTACCATGTTGTGGAAATAGTCACAATCTTTTCTGGGCGACATTTATATTCTGGTTTTCGAGAAACCTGTGACGCGATGGTGCCGAATGGCCCTTCGCGACAGCCATGGCAGCAGCAAATTCTTTCGTCGTTGCTGTCGCAGGCATGTGGCCTGGCCTTAAAGTTTCGTATTTTCATAAAGCGACCTTCGGTTGGCGCAGGCAGTTTTCTGGCCTTTGCTAGCTCTGTGCTTATCAGCTGCAATGTGTCTACACTCGCACCGTTCGTGAGCGTCACTGTAGTGCACAGATAAAAATAGACGGGATGTGCCGCGCGCAAATGGAAGGAAAAACAATACGCCGCGCGGCAGCGGGCAAAGGGGGAAGGGCGCAAGCCGAGGTGGCCAGCATAAAAATAAATAACGAAAGAAATCCAACAAGCAAGGGGGTCGCAGCAAACGAGTGTAGGGGGTGCATTTATGAAGCGGGAGAAAAAAATCCAGATAGTGATGACTGAAGTTGGAGGTGCATTTATTATGCGAGTGCGTTCATTACGCAAGTATATACGGTAAATACTTTCTGCTAGCGACAGTAGTGAGTGCCTATACGCGCTGGTGGTACTGCAATGAAATGTTCACTTCGCACTGATCGTCGAAATAGCTGGAAAATGGTAAATATTGCCCTCTGTGCAAGTCAGATCACCATGGATGTGCTAAGTGGAGGAAGAATGAGGAATTGTGGTTTACTTGAACAATGTACTTGTCCCAGAGCTGCAACTTTCTTTTCACGAAAATTAGTCCATTTCGTCGACATGCACGAAACTTGCAAAATTTAACAAAACATTTTAGAGCATGAAATACTAAAGAACAGTGTCAAAGCCGTAGTAAATGCCACAGACGACACGTGCTACATTTGGGTTTTGTGTAGGCGAACTCGCTCATGAGTCGACTCACTCGGACTTGCTCAGATTCAGATTAGCCGAGAGTCTGAGTACGAGTGAGTCCTGTAGCAGAAAATATTGGTGAGCCTGAGTCCAAGTGAATCTAAAGCACGAAATATATTTCTTGAATGAGTCTGAGTGAGTTGCACTTTCTTTTGTCTGCCGACTGTTTTATCTAGTCATCTTTAGCATTACTGTCAGCCTTATCTGGATTGACGTTTACACTCACGTCTACTCACTCTTATTTCAAAGCAGTGTCATTCATACACTATTTCAATATTTATTAATTAGAGGCATTGATTGCATAGCTTCATCGTCAATGCTGCTTAACACCAATATCTCACGTAATAAGTGTCCTACTTGTTGCCTTTACTCCACCCTGCCTACTCTTCCAGGGAATTCCTCTATGATTATGTGTCTTATGCTGTCACCTCTTTCAAGAAAAATGACCTTACTCGTTTGGAAGCACTCGGAACTCCTTTTCGAAGATACCATGTCAAACTGCACCAAGTAGGACACCGATCACATGAGATATTGGTGTTAAGCAGTATTGACACCTCGGTCGATGAAGCTCATTCTAGGCTACTGAACTCGCGAGTCGACTCACTCAGACTCAGATCGAACTGCGAATCTAGATCTGACTTAGTCCAGGTAAGTAACATTTGGTGAGTTTAAGTTCGAGTGAGTCCGGCTGAACAAAATGTTCTTGAGTGCGACTCTGGCTCAGGAAAATATTTGCGAGTCTGCATCCGAGTGAGTCCAAAGCTCAAAATATATTTCATGAGGGAGTCTGAGTGAGCTCCACAAAATTGCCGACTTATGGGCGTGATGTTACTCGAACTCAGCAAAAAGCTCGTCAATTTGCCCCAGGTCGAATGAACATCTGACTTCTCCCATCATGGACACCGTGCTGTACCTTGAGAGAGAGAGGGAAACTTTATTTAAGGGAAAAGGAAACCTTGGAGATTCTACGGTTGGTACCCCAAGTCCAGGTTCCCACTGGTCTTAGCCGTTTTCCGGACTTGATCCAGGAGTGCAAGTTGCACTCCTGGGTCGGAGCTGGTGAGTTGTGCCTCCCATGATAGGTATTGAAGGTTTGCCAAGAAAATTGGCTCAACAAGTTCGGGACACACCACCGCTAAGAAGTGGGTCCTACCAGCAAAGTGGGAGTGATTACTTTGGGACGATGAAGCGAGAATGGCGTCAAGCTCTCATTCTTTTTTTGCTGCCGAACTTCATCGTAATCATCGACAAACATTGTCGTACCTATCGAAACTGCTAGCACCTGTGTTTAATATCGAGCTAATTAAGTGCCTGAGTAACTGGTGATTTTGTTAATAGATAAATGCTGGTGTAGGCTATCACCTTCTCTCATGCCATGCTGCAGGAATGACTGGCAGAAAAATAGCAAACATATCTGAGATAGGCTGTTGCCGTGAGAGCTCGTAGCAGTGATGCGTAACTCTCGATCCATCGATTGATAGTTGAGCGGCTATTAATTTACTGATGGTAGAAAAACTATCGAGAGTGCTGTTGATAGCACTACATTTGATGGTACAGCATCGATGGTATAGTTCTGCATCACCAACTTTTAGGCCTTAAAAGGACCCTAAAACGATTTTTGGAAGTTTTATCAGTGTTTAGGCTAGAGCATCATTAAACCATTCGCACCACAAGTTTACCGACACACCGTGTACCAAGGGTGCTACAGGTAAACTTATCATACCCTACTTTTCAACTCGTGAGGCACGCTGGCATCGCTTGTGATTGCAGAGCTCTCATGAGTGTTCTCAAAGGTTTGAGCTTTCACCATTGTAGACCTTCGACATCGCACGGAGGCAGGTTGCACGCAGTCTTGAAGGCCATCAAACAGTGCACCCGGCAGCACGCACACCGTCTGGCATTAGAGGCTATGATCGGAGAGTGGTTGATATCTGCTTCGAGAGGTGCCTCCACCCACCAGCTCATCTCTCTTCCGCGCGTTCTACAGCCCATGAAAGCCAATCAGATTGGCAGCCACAGTGACGTCAAGTGGCCAGAGCGTGTCGCTCCATTCATGGGCAGTTGAAAACGTGTTTGGTCGAGTCGCAGTGATCTGCACCGATCATCAGCGATTTTCAGCTTTAAAGTGTTGTAAAAAATATAGAGTTCAGGCAGAGAGCTCGAATCAGTCTCTAAATGACCCTTATTACTTGTTCTACCATGCCAATGTGCTTCTACAAAATTGCATAAACCGTTTTAGAGTCCCTTTAAGGTATTTGGTGACTTAAGGTTGGGTTGTCCTTGCTGGTAATTCAGACTCTCAGAAACAACGAGATTGTTCGTCAATTCGTTACCACTACTCACTATTAAGAACGATGTCAAGAAAATGGCAGAAGCTTTTTTTCTCTTTAAAAATTTCAAATCCAGAAACCATAACTGGGCTAAATTTCATGGGAACCAAATGTCATTCACTTCAAAAATATTCATAATTATAATGTGGAAATTTCCGACCATAACGTACCCTCAAAAAAGCGGTGTCTGAAAAAGAAGAGCCAAGTCCTGTCGTCGTTCGACTCAAACTGAGCTATAGATCCATTAAGCCAACGCTGAATCAACACTTGGCAAAAATAACCAACATGGCTACGTTAAACGTGTTTCATTTGTAACCTAGTTTCTTTGCTATTGTGCTTTCGCTCCACCACTGCTTTTTCTTTGGCTAGCTGGTGCTCACTGAAGGAAATAGGCGAATTCCCCGACTACTTTTTGCCTTTTAGTGTTTCATAACATTTTTGCTGTACGGTACCATGTTCTTTCACTTCAAGACTATACTTGAAGCAAAAGACATCAGAAAATTTTCATAAAGATTTCGGGCACTGATCTATCATTAGAAGAAAAGAAGTGATCCCTAATGGCACAGCATAAAACCAGCTAAGAAGCAGAGATAAAAAAGAGCTGAATCATTTGTAGAGGCTTTCAATAGTTGCCAAGAGCAAGCAAATCTCTGCGAACTACCCAGAAGGGTGTGCCTGTTGCTCGGAAGGACCACCCACTCTGCTAGATGCCGCATATAACTGTGACATCGTGACGACGTCGCAACAATTCCATTCGTGGACTACACGCCGCTCACTCGGAGATTGACACATATGGGTTTATGCACCACTTCTTTTGCCTGCCACAAATTTGCCTTCACGAAGCAGCTCATTATAATGAAGTAACCGCAGTAAAGTATGAATGAGAACTGGAAGGATGATGGCAAAGAAAGTGCACCCGATAAAGAAAGCGTTGTTCTAAATCCTGCTCTTAGTGCAGCTCTGTTACTATGGAACCTGAGGAAATGCGCAACATGCGTACACTGAGCGAATCTTGCTCAGAGTTTCCGCTGTTTTGTTTACCAAAGTGCCACCGATTTTCACAGTTTCAGGTGAGCATGCCGTACAGTTTCGCTGACACGAGTCGAGTCTTAACAGTATAAATTAAGTCACTTGATTATGCAGCAGCATTTGCATGCGTGCACCCACGCTACAATTTTTTGGTACTGTTTATTTAAGGGAGAGGGAAGTAAGGAGATTTTCGCGAATACGTGATAGCTAGTAGCGTTCCATAGCAATGATCGTGTCGCTTGCAGAATCGCAACAGTAAGGTTTTAGCCATGTATGGAACCTTTTTCGTGCGCACGGCCGCGTAAGGCCCATGTTGCGTGTTTAAGCTCACAATTAAGTGCTCGACACACACCCTAAACAAGCCTATAAGCCGGGACGGAATAATCGAACAAGCTCTGCTAATAATGTAATCATACTAATTAAACTTTGAGATTGCTAAAAGTGCTTTAGAATTAAACGTGCATCTGGTGCCCGAGCTGCCCATATGAGGGCGCCAACACCTCGCCAAGCGTGTAGTCCAGTCAAACGCGCGTTTATTTTCCCACCAGCACTTCATCTGAAAGGGGAAAAAACCTGATTCAACCATTCCAGTGACTATAGGCGGCGCAACGGTATGTCGAAATGGCGGACGAGACGGTGTCGCGAGCGTGCACATCAGCGTCGCCGAGCGTGAAGACGTGTTCAATGGTTCAATTCAACTAATGAGAGACCGAACTGCATCGCAGATTATCACCACAGAACACCTATACACTACCACTGTTATCACCGTGTGACAGCTTAAATGACCGAATAGAAACTTGCTGTTGATGGCACACATCTCAACTGCCCTAACAGGCAGAAAGTCCACAAACACAGCAAAAGTATATGCATGTCATACACAGAGTTTGCGAATCTCCCTAACATTATTCATTGCCAATCAGTGCTAATCGACTATGAGAGACAGTATTGAGACACCGATTAAACACAAAGACCCGCAGTCCTCCTTTAGTTAACGCGAACGCTGCGAATTTTTATTGTTCTCATTGGCAAAGGAAGAAATAAGACTGAAGGCGAAGTTTTTGATGCTTACAATATGAAACAACACAGGAAAAAAGTCGTACGTGTGAGTGAACCGTGAGTTTTCCCCAAAGATGCGAGAGTCACGGTCACAGGTTTCATTCAGTTTTTCTTACAGATAAAGAATTCGCGTTTCTAAATAGCGGGCGCAAGGGGCGTCAATGTTTATGTGCTGTTTCTAACACCTTGACACACTTCTTGGATTTTTAGCATTATGTTAATTATGCATTCGCTGTTGGTCAATGTGTGTGGAAATAAAGATTTAGTTTGAAGCCGAACACTATATGGTCCTGTACGTCGTTCTCCTGCGCTGTCTTCGTATGTTTCGCTATTGTTTTTTTCACCACACGAGAAGTTGTACGTCTAGGCCACAGGCAATCTCTCTTCGCATGCTTCAGACGGGAACATACGCACCCTAGCCTCGTAACCTATATATAGCCGTTACTCCGGCATTTCATAACTTCGTCTGGAATTAACAAACTCAGTTATTTTAACCACATGCTCTGGAGGTACCCTTCTTTACAAGGGAAAAAAAATCAAGAATTTTTTGAAAATGCTTTTTATTTAATGCTCGCAAGACCGGTTCTCATACAACAGCTCAAGGCTATCCACAAGGCCCACAATGCGGCTAGGCCTCGCCGTCCTGGAGCGGCCAGCGATCCTACCCCTATAACGGGGGTGGAATCCTTCAGGACCCCAATAAAGTTTTTCATCCATCCATGCCGAATAATATGAACCGATTCGCTCACAGACACGGAGAAAAGAAATGGTAGCGGGTACAAGGGACCGCGGTGCGCACCTTCTAGTTTATGGACGTTTATTCCCTGCTATTGCGGGGTGGTATTGCGGGGTGGCACCCTAACGTTACTAGAAATATTTCTGCTATGCCGCCAGGTGACCGAGGCCTCGAATGGCAAAAAAACACGTCAAGCAAGTAAGCTTACATTGTTTATTGACAATCGTGAATGCAGCAGTATACGTGTAAACAAAGAACACTGTCTCTCACAGAGTTGAACAATACATGAAAAGAAAAGACAAGGTTCTGTTTGACATTACATATCTCAGTTGCCAGACATCGGAATTGTTGCCAGACTACCGCCAGATTTGGCAGAAAAATTTGCCCCTGTAGCTGTGACTTCCCAGTAGACTTCATGTCGTCCGTGGTGCATGTCGCCTGCCATGTATTTTGCGAGTGAGTGTGCAATGAACTTGTTCGCCTGTGCGACGTTGGCCGTTTTAACTAACGTAATGAACCGCGTGTTGCAGAGTTTGGGGTGCGTTCTCTTGCTGTGTGCGCAGCTGTGCAAATAATATATAGTGTCTCAGTATTAGGGACGACGCGTATGAATGCTTAAGGGGAAGTGAATTTGTAAGCCGCGCTTCTATATACGTCGCACTCGTGTCGCCGAAGCACGGAATATCTCCGTAGTGGCGGTACCTAGTCGAATGCGCACAACTTAGCATATTCTGGGGAAACTGAATAGAGTAGCAGCAGGCGGTGCGCTTGCCTGTTTTGATCCTGTTCGACAATCATACCTCAAAAGTAGGCTCTCTGCACAGCTGATCCAGCCGCGTCGACCACGCGCGACAACGGGGACGCTACGCTTCCCCTAGCTGTGTGACATATCGTTCGGACTCTATTCAGTTTCCCCAGAAAACTCGTCGTTGTGCGCAGTCGACTAGGTACGCACAGCTACGGAGATATTCCGTGCTTCGGCGACGTCTTCACAAATTCACTTCCCCGCATTCATACGCGTCGTCCCTAATACTGATCGAGACATGATCTCTTAATTGCACAGCTGCGCACACAGCAAGAGAACGCGCCCCAACTTCTGCAATGCACAGTTCATTCCGTTAATTAAAACGGCCAACATCACACTCGCGAACAAGTTCATCGCACACACACTCGCGAAATGCACAGCAGACGATGCGTCGTTTCCCTAACTCTGAGACACGATCTCTTATTTCCACAGCTGCGCACACGGCAAGAGAAGGCATCCAGACTTCTGCAACGCGTTCCGTTAATTAAAACGGCCAACATCACTCGCCCACTCGTGAAATGCATCGCGGACAACACAAAGCCTCCACGAAGAAGTCACAACTACAGGGGCAAAATTTTCCACCAAATTTGGTGACTGTCTGGCAACACTGACCTCTCAAGTCGGGCAACAGCTTATGCAACGCCAAGCAGAACCTTGCATAAAGATAGAACAGTGATAGCCATCTGTTTAATAGTATTACCCGCTGAAATTGTGCAACTTTGTCTCCTGGCTCGTTCAGTCAGGCGATACTTACACTGGACACCCCACAGTACTTGGTACTGTGCTGTCCATTGTTTTTCTCACCACACATGCTCTCAAAAAGTACAGCGTCGGTACGATTAGCCTGAGCCGCAATACGATATTAGGCAACGCATTGGTGAGAAGCACATGGCGTTGAATAAAAAGAATGATGTTGTGCCAGGTATCCCTGCATATAACATTGTTCTCAATATTGTGTTAAGAGTCGGTGTTCTTACCTGCGCGTCCGATATTTTTACGACTAACTAGATCAACCTCCAGTTGTGGTAAGCAAGTGCATCCTGGGAAAACACCATTTACAGGATTATGTTGAAAAGGAAACTTCTTTTATGTTTTAAGAGAGGTAAAAGGGTTGCAGTGACAGGCGCTTAAATTGAGTAGCAGTTGGCTAATAATGAAAGCCCGAGTCAAACATTTCAGCAAGTCAACATTCTTGTGAAAGTTGTCACGGATGACAAGTTAAGAGAATTGGCTACACTTGCTTGCCTATTGTAGATCAGCTGACACACTAGATAGAGGATGCCTGTTGGTGTTCCCAAAAGCACTGATTTGTAAAAAAGAAATAATGCACCAGTGGATAGCACTCGCAATACACTGCAGATGACATATACACATATAATAGGGACATATGGAAAACTAGTAACACCAGGCAGCTGAGAAGTGCTGGAAGTGACGGTAGCAATCTTATAAAAATAGGCAGTGAATACTGTAATCATTACAGTCAAATCTGCATAATAAAATTTTCTACGATGTTTATTCACAAAGTAAGGGGCATTTCCTAATCATTAAGTACTTGCACATCAGACTGAAGAGTTATGTGCACAGCACAATCTGCCATTTCTCACCAAAAGTACTGAAGTGATTGTTCTAGCTCAGTAGTCATCTTCTTGACGGGGAACGCAGACAATAATGTTGGCGAATATTGTTACTCCCGCCTGTTATGGGGTGCATACTGTATTTACATATTTGCATGCAAAAGAATCACTAGCTTTTCCAATTTACGAGTTGTTGTGCACAGTTCATGAACCAACTGTGAGGAGTGAAACAAGTGTCGGAACAAGGTGTTAAGACTTCCGATATGGCTGCACAAATGCATACAAAAAAGAGTGGAGCACCACGCCAAGCATCCAGACTAACCAAACTGTTCAAGTGGACAAGATATTGCAATAGACTGAGGACTAACAGTTCCTGGTCCGTAAGATAAAGTTCCCCTTGTTGGCCTCGCTACAATTTGCACAAATGTAGCCGATATGCCCAGATATCACAAAGCTAGGTTCCAATAACGCTTATCGACCAACTCAAACACTAAAGGAAATCAAGTGGATGAGCGTTTTTGAACTGACAGTGAGACATTGGGAAATTCAAGAGCAGCATTCGCAACAGGTTCAATCACCAAGCGGCGATCTTTTATTCAGATTGACTAAAGAAACTTCTGTGACGGTACGAGAAGCACTAAGAAGTTAGCAGTGATTCTGTAGAAAAGTGAGGCAGGTTTTTGCTCAACCAAGCCCACCAATGAAAACTTTTGCTAATGAATATTTACTTGCTTGAAACCAAATAGCCCTTACTTTTTGAATGACCTTCAAAGTTTTTATGCTTTGCATTGACAGATGAATAAATGAGGTTTTTTTTTTTGCCAATGGTGCATACTCATCCAAGACACTGCTCAAATGATGGACAACGGCAGAAGCTGAATTCATATATTTATTCATCACTACTTCCTAGCTGTCTGCCTCGCTCTTAAAACGGGTATCATACAAAACTAGGCCTTTTGGCTACATATTTCACAGAAATTTCAAGGAAATAGCTGTTAGTAGACATTCGAATCATCAACATGTACAAACACTGGCCAACTTTGATTATACCTACTCAGTGCACTCAGCCATTGTTCTGTTAAAAATTAACATACTTTTAGAAATGCCTTGTCATGCATCAGGTATTTTACATAGAACAAATAATATTACAGTAAAAAGATTGTTATTTGAACTCGGTTAAGTAAAAGCGCGCAGCCCTGTGCATTTCTAATGGGGGAAATCTCTCGACAATTTGAACACATTAGTATCCACACCAGCTCATTCAAAATGGGAGCCCCTTGTTTTCGTTGCTGCTCGCACAAGTCTGTCCAGAGTGATCACAACATTTTGCAAAAGCAAACCAAACTAAATTTACTAGAGGAGGAAAACAACTGAACAGCAGCATTTCTCAGCAGACGAGATTTCGGATGCTGAACTAGAGCCCTTGGACAAGCTAGGAATGACGGTCATAGAGTCAGAGTGAAATAAATGCAAGCGAATGCAAATTACTGATTACTTCTCATTTTGATTGCTCTGTCATGTAAACAAACATGTTTCGAAGCACAAATATTGACATACGTTGAAACACTAAGGCTCAGTGCTTGCGCGCATGTCGGTGCTTGTTTTCGCGAATCATCAGCCTGATTACACCCACTGCAGGACAAAGGCCTCTCCCATAATCGGCCAATCAACTTGGTCCTGTGCTTTCTGCTGCCACGTTATACGTACAAACTTTTTAATATAATTGGCCCACCCAACCTTCTCCCTTCACTTCATGTGTTTTCCTTCTCTGTGAGTCCGGTCAGTTACCCTTAATGACCAGCGGTTATCTTGCCTGCGTACTACGTGCCCAGCCCATGTCCATTTCTTCTTCTCAATTTCAACTACGATATCCTTAACACCAATTTGTTCCCTGACCCACTCTGCTCTCTTCTTGTGTTAAGGTTACACCTATCATTTTTTTTTTCCATCGCTCCCTGCGTTGTCCTCAACTTAAGTTGAACCCTCTTTGTAAGCCTCCAGGTTTCTGCTTTGTAGGGAAGCACGGACAAGACGCAACTGTTATATACCTTCCTCTTGAGGGTTAGTGACAGATTATCATTAATGATTTGAGAATGCTTGCCGAATGCTATCCACTTATTCTTATTCTTCTTTATTCTTCTAGGTATTTTGCTCTCATGGTTCGGCTCCACGATTGCTACCTCTGCAAGACATGTCTTGCTTAAAGAAGGCACGAGTTCTTGCACAGTTTTTTTTTTAGAACTTTGATAGTGTCACTCCCAACATGCACGTAGTATCTGTAACTGTTTCAACAGTACTATAGCTGTACCTACCAGTGCCTCACAACAGTCTTTAAAATCACAGCAATCTATACACAATGTGAAAAAAAAAAGTGTTGCAAAATATGCACTGCTACAAGCCCATTTGTTACCTAGTTATATGTGATACTCTATGTAAAGTATGACACGCAGAGTGAAGTACAGTATGTGCACCCCATGACCACAAATTTTGAAGCCTGCACATTTCCTGTTAACTGAGTAATTCATAAAGCTAGATACAACAATCTGTGTACCCAATTTCGTACAGCTTGAACATACCGTACGCTATCACTGCTTTTCAGTATAAGGCTTCCATTTGTCTGCTTGGCATATTGGTGGCGCATGGGGTTGTCACTATGGCAACTGTAGAGCTTCTTACGGCTGGATGTGGGTAGCTTGGAAATCAATGGTTTCTCTTTAGTCCAGTTTTCTGAGAAGAAAAAAAAAACTTGCGCATGAGCAGGGTAAGACAGAAATGGTTGAACAAATTATGTTCAATAATTACAGTGTCTTCAACCATACCTTGCAAGGATTTTGGCCTATGAGCTTGCTTTCAGTGATGACACATTTTCCGCTGACTTGAGGTAGGTTCAGAGTGATGAGGCATCCAAGCGTACACTGATATGAGCAGTTCCTAGGAGGCTGCGGTTGGGTTGTAAGAAAAAAAAAACAGTCCTGGTTACTCTGGTAGAAGCGTCAACGAATTGGTGATGCATGACTAAGAAGAATGTATATGGGAACACTGCATATAAGAAAGGTAGTGTGGACATAACATTGCTGTTTTTGCAAATTTGTCTTGTGGATGGCATTATTATGAATTTGTTTTAGTGATGTTCTTCAGGGGACAAAGCTAGGTAATTAGCCAACTGGATGGACTATATCGTTCATGCAAATGTAGTATGCTTCATTTCAAACTTACCAAATTGACAAATGCCCTCCCGTAGGCATTTGTCAATTAACTCACGGCCCTCAGTCCCCACCAGCTGCGGAGCAACTGACCACGGCGGCGGTCAGATCTGCAAAGCAGCAGAAGGTGCTAGGAATCTCTGGATACGGACAGGCCACCATTGGAACTTGAACTTAGCAACGTTTAACGTTAGAACGTTATCTAGTGAGGGAAGTCTAGCTGTATTATTCGAGGAGCTAGAAGGCATTAAATGGGATATAATAGGGCTGAGTGAGGTTAGGAGGACAGATGAGGCCTATACTGTGCTACAGAATGGGCACGTCATTTGCTATCGGGGCTTGGCAGACAGAAGAGAACTGGGAGTAGGGTTCCTAATTCACAGAAACATAGCTGGCAACATAGAGGATTACTATAGCATTAATGAAAGGGTGGTAGGCATTGTAATTAAACTGAATAAAAGATACAAAATGAAGGTAGTACAGGCTTACGCGCCTACATCCAGCCATGATGACGCTTCAGTTGAAAGCTTCTATGAAGACGTGGAATCGGCAATGAGTAAGGTGAAAACACAGTATACTATAGTAATGGGCGACTTTAATGCAAAGGTAGGGAAGAAGCAGGCTGGAGACCAGGCAGTAGGAGATTATGGCATCGGCACTAGAAACGCCAGAGGAGAGCTACTAGTAGAATTCGCAGAACGCAATAATCTGCGTATTTTGAATACCTTCTACCGAAAACGAGAAAACCGCAAGTGGACATGGAGGAGCCCTAATGGCGTAAATAAGAACGAAATAGACTTTATAATGACTGCACACCCAGGAGTCGTGCAGGATGTGGAAGTGGTTGGCAAGGTAAGATGCAGTGACCATAGAATGGTACGGGCTCGAATCCGCCTAGACTTGAAGAAGGAACGACAGAAACTGATACGCAAGAAGCAAATCAATGAGCTAGCACTGAGAGGGAAAGTACAGGAATTCAGAGTGTCACTGCAGAACAGGTACTCTGCTCTTAGCGAGGAAACCAACCTTAGCGTAGATACAATGAATGATAATCTGACGAGTATCATCACGGAGTGTGCAGTGGAAGTTGGAGGCAGGGTAGCTAGACAGGACACCGGCAAGCTTTCCCAGGAAACGAAGAACCTAATTAAGAAGCGTCAAATCATGAAAGTGTCAAGTACAACAGACAAAATAGAACTGGCAGAGCTTTCGAAGCTGATTAATAGACGTAAAGTATGCGATGTAAGAAGGTATAACATGGAGAGAATTGAGCACGCTCTGAAAAACGGAGGAAGCGTCAAAGCAGTGAAGAGGAAACTTGGGATAGGCAAAAGGCGGATGTATGCACTAAGGGACAAAGAAGGCAAATTAACTACCAATATGGATAGGATAGTTAAAATAGCGGAGGAGTTTTACAGAGATCTGTACAGAAGCCGAGACAACCACGACCTTAATACTATAAGAACTAGCAGTAACCCAGACGACACCCCACCGGTAATGATAGAAGAAGTCAGAAAAGCTTTAAAGAGCATGCACAGAGGCAAAGATGCTGGTGAGGATCAAGTAACATCAGATCTGCTGAAAGATGGACGACAGATTGTGTTAGAAAAACTAGCCACTCTATTTACGAGGTGTCTCCTGACGGGAAAAGTACCAGAGTCTTGGAAGAACGCTAACATCATCTTAATACATAAGAAAGGAGATGACAAGGATTTGAAGAATTACAGGCCGATCAGCTTGCTGTCTGTAGTATACAAGCTATTTACAAAGGTAATTGCTAGCAGAGTAAAGAAAACATTAGAATTCAATCAACCAAAGGAACAAGCAGGATTTAGAACAGGCTACTCAACAATTTACCACATTCATACTATCAATCAGGTAACAGAGAAATGCTCAGAGTATAACCAACCACTATACATAGCCTTCATAGATTACGAGAAGGCGTTTGATTCAGTAGAAATATCAGCCGTCATGCAGACACTGCGGAATCAGGGCGTAGATGAAATATATATAAACATTCTGGAATAAATCTACAGGGGATCAACTGCTACCATAGTGCTTCATAAAAAAAGCAACAGAATACCAATAAAGAAGGGTGTAAGGCAGGGGGACACAATCTCCCCAATGCTATTCACTGCGTGCTTACAGGACGTTTTCAGAAGCCTAGAATGGGAACAGTTAGGGATAAGAGTTAATGGAGAGTACCTCAGTAACCTGCGCTTCGCCGATGACATTGGATTGCTGAGTAACTCAGGGGACGAATTGCAACTCATGATTACGGAATTAGACAAGGAGAGCAGAAAGGTGGGTCTTAAAATTAATCTGCAGAAAACGAAAGTAATGTACAACAACCTCGGAAAGGAGCAGCGCTTTGCGATAGGTAATAGTGCACTTGAAGTTGTAAAAGACTATGTCTACTTAGGGCAGGTAATAACCGCAGAGCCTAACCACGAGATTGAAGTAACTAGAAGAATAAGAATGGGGTGGAGCACATTCGGCAGGCACTCTCAAATTATGACAAGTAGATTGCCACTGTCCCTCAAGAGGAAGGTATATAACAGCTGTATCTTGCCGGTACTTAGCTACGGAGCAGAAACCTGGAGACTCACAAAGAGGGTTCAACTTAAATTGAGGACGACGCAGGGAGCAATGGAAAGAAAAATGGTAGGTGTAACCTTAAGAGACAAGAAGAGAGCAGAGTGGATTAGGGGACAAACGGGAGTTAAGGATATCATAGCTGCAATAAAGAAGAGGAAATGGACATGGGCCGGGCATGTAGCACGTAGACAGGATAACCGCTGGTCATTAAGGGTCACCAACTGGATTCCCAGAGAAGGGAAGCGGGGTAGGGGGAGACAGAAGGTTAGGTGGGCAGATGAGATTAAGAAGTTTGCGGGTATAAATTGGCAACAGCAAGCACAGGACCGGGTTAACTGGCGGAACATGGGAGAAGCCTTTGTCCTGCAGTGGACGTAGACAGGCTGATGATGATGATGATGAAATTGTACAAATGCGTATATGTACTAAAGGTTCACTTGGCTCAACTGTGTATTGAATTTATGAGCATATATTGCATAAGAGTTATTTTGAGCAAAAACAGGTAAAAGTTATGCTATGATCTGTGCTACAAATTTTAGCAGTAAAGATATTTTCAGCGAATGTAACAACGAAGTAAACAATCTCACACATTCACAAGGTGCGCATCTTATTAGCAGTACAAGGCGAAAAGCCTTATGAAACGTCAAAAAATGTAGCTCATGCAAAAGAAAAGGGCCATGTTCAGATGCAAAGCAGCGCAATTCCACTCACCGGCGAACATGCCCACATTGTGCAAGATTATTCTGTCTTCGTAGGCAGTCTCCGAGCGATTTGCCGGCGTTGAATTTTCACGCTGGGAGCTGCGGCGCCGGACGTCGGTGAAGCACAGCAGCTGACATGGCTCACAGCCTCTAGACACGTTAGCTTCGTCGTAGCAGCCCGTAAAGTCTGAGACACAAGCTCGAATTGATATATCAAAGCTGAATGAAACCGGAGCTTCGCAATGCCGATCGACACAAGGCAAGTACCGCGGTAGACCGCGGACAATTTGAACAAATAACCGACAGAAACGCATTTGATGCCAATGGCACAGGACACTATGGCTGCGGCTTTTCGAGCGCCAGGATGATTTCAATACTTGCACTAAAACAATCACTGCTCTTGTCTTATAGTACAAGTAAAACAAAAATATTTCATTCAATGTTTTATAAAAAATGAAGTAGTAACTACTATTTTAATGGTTTTTGGACAAATCCTGATATGAATATTTCAGCCGCGTTGAGCATCCCTAACAGGAAAAATGCACACTAACTTATTGTCCGTCGCTAAAGGAGAAGAATGTGAACGTTTATAGATACTTTTTCAGTTTACGAACTCCTCCTTTCAAGGCGGGCGCGATTTGCTCCAAGCGAGTGTGGGGCGCTGCAGTCTCACTTTGCGTGCACCATTCGGGGTGCAGGATAGCTAGTAACGAGGAAAACAACCAGGGAGACTCTTCGACAGGTGGTGTGGACAGATACGATTCCAAAGTGGCACCAATATCTAAGATAGGTAGAGTCCGGGGCATAAATAGACGTAGCCACGAGCGCCGAGCCAATTCAGACATAGGGTATATTAACATGCAGGGTGGTAGGAACAGGCTGAAGTGGGAAGAGATAGAAGAACAACTAAGGGAAGAGAGGCCAATGGTATACGGTTTTGTAGAAACACATCTCAGGGACATGGAACAACCTCCGAACAATCCGGACTACGCGTGGGAATATTGTAATAGAACAGAAGGCAGCAGAAAGGGGGGTGGTATTGGGGCATTCATTCATAAAAGTTCTGACTGGCAAAGGGTCAAGCAGGAGTGCAAGGAACATTTATGGCTAAAAGGGAAAGTGGCAGGTCAAATGACACTCCTTGTTTTCGTGTACATGTGGACGGGAGCAAAGGCCAGAGAGGAAAACCAGGCAATGGTAGAGTGTATATCAAAGGACATTCAGGAGTTAGGAAGAGAGTGCGAGATAGTTATACTAGGAGACATGAATGCGCACATAGAAGATACAGATGGGTATACCGAGCCGACAGGCAAAATGATCATGGATATGTGTGAAAGGCTTGATTTGATCATTTGCAACAGTACCGAGAAGTGTGAAGGGCAAATAGCATGGGAGGTAGGAAGGCT
This sequence comes from Rhipicephalus annulatus, assembly GCA_013436015.1. NCBI lineage: Eukaryota > Metazoa > Arthropoda > Arachnida > Ixodida > Ixodidae > Rhipicephalus > Rhipicephalus annulatus. The sequence continues at coordinate 37,013 of WOVY01000311.1, read as the reverse complement.
TCAGTCGACGATAGATTATGCACTGATGTCACATAGGATATATGATAAGCTCAGGGGAATGCAAATAGACGAAGGTGGCTCCAGAAGTCTGGGTAGCGATCACAAACGTATCAAGCTAAGTTTTGGAAGAGCAGTGAAAGTGGGAAGGAGACAAGATGAGCAACTACAGGAAAATTTTTATCCAGAAAGGCAAATTGAAATAGCCACTAAACAAATTGAGAAAGTAATCACGGAGGATAATAAGACAGTGTGGACATACACGAATCTAATAAGACTCTGAGCTAGAGCTTGCTAAGACGCGTGACAAGTCACCCCGGAAAAGAAGACACAAACCCAAAAGTTGGTGGGATGAGGAAGTTAAGAGAGCCATAGCAAAACGTCAGGAAGCCTCTAGGGAACACAGACATGCTATGCAGCGGGGGGAACCGACAGATGATGTTGAAAGAAAATGAAAGAGTGGGAAAGGGCTGAGAAAAGGGTTCCTATTAGTACATCAACAGGCCCAGATGGCATTCCAATTAGGCTGATAAAGACATTAGGTCCGAAGTGTAAGCAGGCTTTGAGAGAGGCAGTGAGCACAATAATAATCGATGGTGAAGTTCCCGATGGATGGAAACTTAGCAGGATGAGCATGATCTATAAAGGAAAGGGGGACAAAGCTGACATAAACAACTACCGTCCTATAACAGTGACATCAGTGGTCTACAGGCTGGCGATGCAGATTATAAAGGAAAGACTGCAGGCATGGGTAGAGGTTGAGGGGGTGCTGGGGGAACTGCAGAATGGGTTTCGGAAACACAGTAGGTTGGAAGACAATCTGTTCTCACTGACGCAGTGCATCGAAATAGCAGAAAAGGAACACAGGCCCCTGTGGCTAGCATTTTTGGATATCAAGGGAGCGTACGATGGCGTGGTTCAAGAGGAATTGTGGGGAATACTGGACACACTAGGCGTAGAACATGTATTCACTAATCTTTTAAAGGGTATCTATAAAGGTAACAAGGTAGTTATAAAGTGGGAAAAACAGGTATCCAAGCCTGCAGAGGTAAAACGGGGGCTTAGGCAAGGGTGCCCCCTGTCACCCTTATTATTCATGATGTACCTACAAGGATTAGAGGCAAAATTAGAGGGAAGTGGACTGGGCTTCAACCTCTCTTTAGTCAAAAAAGTAAAACTTATTGATCAGGCACTACCAGCATTTTTGTACGCAGATGATCTAGTCCTAATGGCCGACAACACGGTGGAAGGACCTTCCTCCGTGGCCGACAATAAGGAAGATTTGCAGAGATTGGTGGACATCTGCGGTAATGAGGGAGATAGGTTAGATTTTAGATTCAGTAAGGAAAAATCAGCAGTCATGATTTTCAATGACAACGAAGATAGTGAGCTTAGAATACAGGAGGTCACGATAGAGATAACAGATAAATACAAATATCTGGGCATATGGATAAGCAATGGGACCGAGTATCTGAGGGAACACGAAATATACGTGACGACTAAAAGTAACAGGAATGCAGCAGTCATGAAAAATAGGGCACTGTAGAATTACAATAGGTATGAAGTTGTGAGAGAAATATGGAAAGGGGTCGTGGTTCCTGGGCTGACGTTCGGCAATGCGGTCTTGTGCATGAGATCAGAAGTTCAAGCAAGATTAGAAATTAAGCAACGTGGAATAGGTAGGCTTGCTTTAGGAGCTCACGGAAATACACCAAATCAGGGAGTACAAGGTTATATGGGATGGACATCATTTGAGGGCAGGGAAGCTAGCAGCAAGATAAAATTTGAGAAGCGATTGAGAGAAATGGGGGAAGAGCGTTGGGCTAGGAAGGTTTTCAGCTACTTGTACATGAAGAATGTCGATACAAAATGGAGGAAGCGAACCAGGAAGTTGACTGGTAAATACTTAGAAAACAGCAGGTGGCCAAACCAAAAAGAACTATCGGTTAAGAAGAAAGTGAAGGAAACGGAGACTGACATATGGAGAATTGGCATGATTAAGAAGTCCGCACTAGAGATCTATCGAGCTTTTAAGCAGGAAATTGCCAAAAAAAGGATCTATGATAATACTCGGGGTAGTTCTCTACTGTTTGAGGCCAGGACGGGAGTACTGCGAACCAAGACATATCGGGCCAAATACGAAGGGGTAGACACAGTATGCAGTGCGTGTGGAGAGGAAGAAGAAACTGCCGAACACTTGATAATGTTCTGTAAAGGGCTTCACCCTATAGTTCAGGGTGATGGCGCAGAGTTTTTCAAAGCACTGGGGTTTAGGGACCGGGAGGGCAAAATAAACTTTAAGCGGGTAGACTTAACTAGAAGGAGGTTATCTGATTGGTGGCTAAAGTCAAGGCACGAGTGAAAATTAAACTCTTCACTGCAAAGTACGAATCCTCAAACTCACTTTTTAAGGGAAAAAAATAAATATAGTTTTTGGTTCATTAGGTATTACGGCTTGGTGAAGCTACCCACCACCCGATCTAAAGGATACAGCTATATCCATCCATCCATTAATCCATCCATTCATCCAGCGTCAAGCAACCAGCTACTCTCCGCTGGCTCCAGGCTTCACTGGCATTGCAGTTTCGTGCCTTCCGGGCCAGTACTCGGTCGCACATTTTTTCTGTGTGTGAGCACGTCGCTTTCTGTGCACTTGGCATGCTTCCAAAGTCCTCTGAAGACAATTCTACGGCTAAAGTACCAAAAACACTCAGGCTCTACGGCGTAGGAAACTCTCCGATTGTTGAAATCGAGGGAACGGTATCATGTATAAGCTCACCGAGCTTGTGTGCATGTACGTCTGCCGAGGTTGATTCTCTTGTTGCTGCTTTTTCCTGCGCCGTAGTTCAGACCTTCCGGACATCATAACGACAATTTTTTTTTCTTTTTTTTTGTAAGTTCAGGCGCGCAAGCGTTTACAGGATAAGCCCCGAGAAATGCCACTTCTCTCCACCATCTGATCCGCTGTTACTGCAGAAGTGGAAAGGATCCATGGGAAAGTTTGGGAAAGACCCGCAATGAGCGATGTTCGCTTTAATAAAAGCGACATTTTCAAGACATGTAAGCATATCTGAACAAAAACGTTGAGCTCGACCAAAGTGCATGAGCATTGAGGAGTGCTGCAGTTCCTTGTTTATTTCGGAACTTCCCATTGCACTTGTCATGAAGCCACAAAAAAGGGGTACCTGTACCACAACCAACTGCTGCTGCCTGGTGATCTACCAGAAGAATCCCGGCAACAGGTACCCACTCCTTTTGAAAAAAAAATGTGTGCTTCAACTTCCCTACAACGAGAGTTCGGCGGTTCTTAGGGAGGCGGATAAATCTCCGGTAATAATATTCTATAATGCAGAATTCAAAAAATATATGTGCTGGCACAGCGAAAGGAGAAAGTGCGCTGCTAAGAAGCATTATTTACAAGGAATGTGTGGGCGAACGACTGGTGTTCACAGAGGTATGTGTGTCTCGTGTCATTTTTTAGTGAGAACACTGGAAAAAAACAGAATGGCAAAAAGAGCCAAGAACAAGGTGCATATTGCAACCAGCAAATTAAGAAAACGCTTGATCTGTGCAACCACCGCAAGAGAACGGAGAAAACGAGGTACGCTGGCTGAGCGAAACAAAAAAAAAATGACCACTGCATCCCCAGGGACTCTCATTGATCTGGTTGAAGATTTATCTAAAGTGCAGAAAGTTTCAATTCATTGTACATTCATTATGCAACAATCAAAATCGCCGAATAGGTGGCTCATGCTTTGTTTGCTGCTCACAAGGCCAAATTGATATAAGAATTCAGTGACGCGCTTGTTTGAAATTCAAATGCTCTTTACTAACGTGTGACAGCGACAAGTGTTCTTCTGTCAATGCACTGGTATTTCCCAATTTTCACAAATTCTGAATTTTTTAATGATCCCAACTATTATCCATTTATAGACACCCATAAATCTGAATACTTCAGAAGAAAAAACTGCACTGGAAAAAACTGCAGCGGAACAGAGAAATAGCGTCGGCAAACACGTATGTGCATTTTCAATTAAAAAAATTACCTAGGGGCAGACTTTCCAAACAAACAGAAGAAATAGAGTTGTTTCATTGTTTTTTTGAAAAGTGATTAATACCTTACAGCAATGGCTAGGTTTAAACTTCCTTTTAGGTACGCCCCGCCGAGGTGCTTATTGCTGCTCGAAGTTAATGTACACAAGGTCGAAAATCTCTATGCTAAGCCTCGCAAAAATAGCTTCTAAACAACTAAGCTGGAACGAAATAAGTCGGGGCTTTTATCGGGCCTTCGGTGAGGCGTGGCTAATACAATTGAGCTCTAAATTTTGTTTTTACTACCTGGAAGAACAAGAAATTACAGGGTGGCAATACGGCTCTTTAATCGACAAATGCTCGCCTAGCACCATGCTTATGCGAACTATTATTTTACCAAGGACCAGAAAAAACGCCACACACGCATCTAGGCTTTACGTTATATAACCCTCGTTTCTAAACCAAGAAGCCGCAGTGTTGTGCAAACGCCGCTCACCGGCTAGACCGCGCCTAGCTGTAGCAGACGACCCTCGTTTGCTTGGCGCTGAGTTGGACTGCAGCGCCGCGGTGGCGGGAATTGCAGCTTGCCGCCTGCTCCCTGAGGCGAAGCGGAGAGTTCCGAAACTGAAAAAGTATCTATAAACGTTGGGTATAGTACACGGAGGAAGAAAAAAACCTTTCCTTCCTCCGTGGGGATAGTTGCACAGAACACCTACCAATTTGGTAGCACAGAACACCTGTAGTAGCTCCACTACACGCGCAAATGTCGAAACTCGCCGCAGTCGATGTTTTCGTCCTCTACTGTCATCGCGGGAACTTAAGAGTTTCCAGGGCGAGGGGTTTGTGTCATCTTTTCCCGGTTGATTTGACTCGTACCTTAGTAAGCTCTAACTCGAACAGTCGAGTTAGATTTGTGTACGTCATCTCTGTTTTAGAATCCTCTGTGATTCTTTTCTCAATATTTTTAGTTGCTATTTCTATTTGCGTTTCTGAATAAATATTACCGCGTGGATTTCATTCTCTTCCAAAACTCAACTTCGTATGTTTATGATCACTACCTAAGCTTCTGGACTCATATTCATCTATGTTCATCACCCTTAGCGGATCACACATCATTCGTGACATTATTGCGTAATCTATCGTCGACTGCAGCCTTCCCACCTCCCATGTTATCTGCCCTTCGCATTCCTAGGTGCTGTTGCAAATGATTAAATAATGCCTCGCACACATATGCATTAGCACTCTGCCTGTTTGGTCAGCATATCCATCCATATCTTCTATGTGCACATTCATATCTTCTAATATAGTTACCTCGCACTCTTCTCCTAGTTCGCCAATGTCATTTTCTATGCACTGCACCATTCGTTGATTTTCCTCTCTGGCTTTTGCCCCTATCCACAAGTATACAAAAAACCCAGTAGGGTCATTTGCCCTGCCACTTTCCCTTTTAGCCATAAATGTTCCTTGCACTCCTGCTTCACCCTTCACCAGTTTGTACTTTTATGAATGAATGCCGCAATACCTATTTCTTTCTGCTGCCTTCTGTTATATTACAATATTTCCATGCGTAGCCCCGATAGTTACGTGGTTGCTCCATGTCCTCAAATTGTGTTTCCTACAAGATAGATGGTTGGATGTGGCTGTACCTTTTAGATCGGGCGGCGGCTAACGTTACCTAGCCGTAATACTTAGTGAACTAACCATTAGATTTATCTTTTTTTTTCCTTTAAATAGTGAGGTTGAGGATTCGTACTGTTGGGCTCGAACTTCGTGCGTTCCCCGAATACCTTATGTTACCCACCCCGCGGCCGGCGACCCCTCGCCAACAAGGAAGCAGGGCCACCGGAATGCGGGGCGATGACTGTCTGCTGGCCACAAAGGACGCGACAACTCCCGTGCCGCTGTCGGGCTCAATTAGGGCGCCTTACAGGAGACCAAGCCAGGCTGCAGGTGGCCGGTACACGTGGAAGGTACACGTGAAAGGTACACGTATGCGCCCGCCAGACAATTAGAATCAGCGGAGGCGACGGCATTGGCGCACGGGCCCATTGTATTGATGGCCTGTCAACCCGGCATCGCGGGAACGTACTCGGAGGCGCTTTTACACGACCTGGCAACGCCCGTCGTCGACCATTCCGGGAACCGGTGTGAAAGAAACCTGAGCGACGGCGGAGAACCGATGAGTGGGCAAGAGGTGGTGGGTCTTCGAGGTTGTGGCGAGGAGAGACACATCTGTGCGTTCCGATTGGACTGTAAGAGTGGTGCGTTACGATTGGACTGTAAGAGTGGTTGAATGGGGAGACAGGGGATAAAACCAGGGGTGCAGGGACAGTGAGGGTGAGAGAAGGAGAAACGAATAAACGTCTCTATAGCTAGATGATGTCGGAGCGGTCATTTCCTCAAGGTGCCAGCAGATGAAAAGTTCTCGTCTTCGGCTTCCTTAGCGGCAGCAGCAAATGTCGCTCAACAAGCGAGAGGCGAGTGGAAAGAACCAAACGGAACGTAACTGGCGCAGTCGGCAGGATCTGCATAGCTGAACTGAGGAGGACAGCGGGGAGCGACATCGGCCGAGACTGACGACAACCACCTTCAACTGACTACCACGCTGGGGGATCAACGAAGCAAGGCCAGTCCACCGGATTCCGAGGAGGAAGAGCGCACCGCAAGGCTACTTCAGGCGGGTACCTCTTGATTTTCTGTTGGGCGCAGGCGATGACAAAGCACTACAACTTGCGAGACAGAGAAAGGGACAACTCGGAAGTGAACGGGGACGGGGCAGGAAACTTGCAGGCGTTGGGAGTCGCCGACAGCGGCACGGGGGGTCATGGTAGTGGCACGTCAGATACGGCGTCAGAACAGCAGCTAGCGCTGCTCCAGCTTCAATTAAAAATTGCTGAGGCGGAAACGGAGAAGCAGCGCTTGATACTGGAAAGCCAGCAGCTACGAGCCCGTAATGGGGCAGAGTCCAACGAGCGCGATGACAGCGTAGTACTTGGCGGAAGGTCAGCGGAAAACAGGCGACTGAAATTCGCAAGCTTGTTAAGGGGTGTACTGGCACCAATGCCGAACCAAGAGGCGCTTGCGCCAATGTGGTTCGAGAATGTTGAGGCAACGCTCGAGTCGTGTGAAGTTCCGAGCGAATGGTGGGCCGGGCTAGTTTTGCCACAGTTGGCAAAACTAGCCCGGCCTACAGCAGGCTTACTACAGGCTTACAGCAGAGGAGCGCAAAGCTTATGTTAAGCTTAAGTCAAGCATTTTGGAGGGTCTCAGGCTTTCGGCGGCGGAGTACAAGAGGCTGTTTGCGGGATCGAAAAAGGGAGAAAGGGAGTCCTGGGATCAGTTTGCCGTACGCCTTGAGAATTATTTCGACTATTATGTCCAGAGTTCAAAGGTAGGCACGTTCGAGGAACTCAAGCAGCTAGTTGTCGCGGATCGCTTGAAAGAATGTTTGAGCCCGGAAGCGAGAGCGCATGTCATTTGTAATCAACGGGAGTCCTTTTTGCTGCCCAGTGGCGTGGCTAGGCTCGCGGAGAGAATCGAGGAGAGCGAAAAGTGCAAGGCGGCACAAAAGAAGGCAAATGTAGAGGAGTGGCAAAAGAAAGCTAAAACAGCGGTAGATGCACTCACGGACGGAAAAGGGAAAAGGCGATGTTTTGAGTGTAAGGGTGCCGACCACATTGCCAGGAATTGCCCCAATAAGGGCTCAGGTGCAAGGCAAGGCACTAGGCCAGCAGGACAAGAAAACGGTCCAGTGGTCGCGAGGGTGACGGCTTCTGCATTCGGGTCAGAAATAGCAATGGTAGACAGGTTGTGGCAGCGTAAAGAGCAGAAACAACCCCCACTGAAACTGTAACGCTTAAGAGCTCAGGTCGATCATTAAATGCCGTGGTAGACTCAGGAGCGGATGTGAGAGTTATCAGAAAGGCAGTGGTACCTCAGTACGATGGTACGGGTTCGCAGATAAAGTTGACGGGAGCGTTCGGGCAACAGGTAACCGCTGAGTTGGCTTACGTGCCGCTCATAGCTACTGAAGGAAGTCCTTACGTGATGTCCGAGGTGGGGCAGTCGGCCGTGCTTTGTGCAATCACAGATAAGTTGCTAGACGGCACCGACGCGCTGATCACGCCCAACGATTACACACAGCTTCTTGGGGAAAGGGTTAAACGTGACATAGTGTCAGACGAGTGTTCAGCAGTCGAGGAGACCGAAGCTCTAGTAGAGCTGTCAGATGAGGCATGCGAGGAGCGACGGGCGATGGCAGGCATCATAACCGCGGAGAGCAACAGCGAAGGTTCCGAGCCAGTCAAAAGCAAACGACAGTAGTTTCGTGAGGCTCAGGAAGCAGACACGGCTTTGCGAGATGCTTGGGCGCAGGCAAAGGCCGGAACGCATGGCATGCTCGTTCAAGACGAGCTATTTTATCATCAGGAACACCTCGCGGGTCGCATCTGCAAACAGTTAGTGCTACCATCACACAGGCACAAAGAAGTGCTGAAAATGGCTCGCGATTCACCATGGGCAGGTCATTTAGGAGAGCAGATATTTTCTCAACACGGGGTGCCAGAGACAATTCGCTCAGATCAGGGCACCCACTTTACGTCGAGGTTGACACAGGAGATGTTGCAAAGACTTGGGGCAACTCCGAGATTTTCCACGCCCGATCACCCGCAAAGCAACGGCTTAGTCGAGCGCTGGAACGGCACGTTCAAAAGAATGCTTTCTCACATAGTCGGCGAACATGGACGCGAGTGGGATAGAATGATTCCGTTTTTGTTATGGGCATATCGTGAGGTCCCACATGCGACTACAGGGCGGTCACCGTTCGAGCTCATGTACGGGCGGGTGCCGAACAGGCCCCTATTCATTCTCAAAAGGACTTGGTCAGGAGACTGGGAAGTGCCGGAATCATTGGGTATGCCAGCAGCGGAATATCTTGCGAAGCTCCGAAGTAGTTTGGAAAAAGCTAGCGAAGAAGCCGCCCGACAGAGTGAAGTCATTCAGAAGGAGTACGTAGGACGCTATAGCTTGAAGGCCACAGACAAACAGTTTGTCACGGGGGACCAAGTACTATGGCTCGGGAAGGAAAAAGAGGGGAAGCTAGTGGCGAGGTGGAAGGGACCGATCACAGTGGTAAAAAAACTGCGACCGCATACAGTTATTTAGATGAGCTCGAGCACGGTTCACGCAGAACCTTTCACGCTAACAAGCTTCGCGCATATCGCGCCCGAGTAACTGCAGTAGGAGTGATATTAGGGGCCGATCCAGAGAAGGTCAGGGCGATAAAGGAGATCCCGGCTCCCGAAACAAAGGGACAGCTTCGTAGTTTCTTAGGGCTAGCCAACTATTATAGGGACTACGTGCCCGAGTACTCCAAAGTCATTATGCCTCTGACTAACCCAACTGGCCGACGTATTCCGCAGAAATTAACTTGGAATACAGAGGCGCAGGAAGCTTTTGACAAGGTGAAAAACTGTCTAGTGCAGACGTCGGCGTTGCAGGCACCAGACCCGGGGAAAGAATTTATCCTCGCCACCGATGCATCCGATTACGCCGTTGGTGCGTGCCTGGCACAGCAGGATCTGGTGGGCAAGGAGCGCCCTATCGCTTTTCTGAGCAAGAAGCTTAGCTCGGCTCAGACCCGATGGGCCACAATAGAAAAAGAAGCTTATGCAATCATTTGGGCACTGGGGAAGTTGGATGTTTGGCTGTTTGGCACTAAAATTAAGGTGATTACCCTATCGGAAAAAAACGAATGGTGGGCATGGTGGAAACCACCACCCACCATTATAGTGGATTAGTGTAGTGGGTGAATGGTGGGAAATGCCCACCATGGCGCATGGTGGGTATGGTGGGTGCTGCAGTGCCGGCAACACTTTAGCGCGAAATGACGTCATAATCACCGTGACGAGCTGCCACAAAAAATAAAAAAGAATTCTATAAAAACAGTATAAAAAAACACCCGTTCCGTAAAAAAAAAAACACGGCGCCACGGGGGATCGAACGTGCAACCTGCTGATTCCCATACGAAGACGCTAACCACTGCGCCACACCAACGTGACGTTATATGGGTGTTAAATACTCAGTTGGCATACAAACTTACGGTTCAACTTAAGTTATGTTTGTTGTGTACACAACATAGACAAGATCTACACCTGCTACTAAAAATTGCACATTTATTAAACACAAGCAACTGCGGCCTGTAACGATTGCCACTATGTTAACGGCACTAGTGCCATTTTTTTTTTTACAATTCACAACTTCAAGAAAAAAACCAAGTGGACTGGGGAGCAGCAATAGTTTACCGGCGGGGTCTGCCAAGTTTAATATCCGTTTCGCGCTCGTTCTAAAGGGTGACATCTGCTCACGCTTTATGAGGCCTCTAGGCTCATTCCATAGATACGCCCGCCTAATTTATTTGATTGAGCATTGGGATGCTTTTCGCGCAATGTAGAGGGCGGTCGCGCCAGCGCAATGCTGTAGCTTTTTCGCTAAAGCAACTTCATAACGGCTTGGCCAAAACGAATGCAGTGTGCCGGAAATACGCTTCATGTTGGTTCACCAAGCATGCAAATTTCCACGTCTGAGTTCTCGTACAAAAGCTAAAGAAGTGCCGGCGAGTGCGACCGGCGGCTGTCGGTGAGAAGACACTAAATTACGTTCTCTGGGAGTGCTTTAATCGCGTCGCATCGATGTTTGTTGCTTCTTGAGCGGACACCATACACAATGAAAAATGCTTCATTTAGGTTAATTGATGCCATGGCTGCGCTGTATTGTCATACTTAATCGTCGAAATCGTGTATTCTGAAACCCGGAAGCACGGATAACACAATTGTACGGGCTTGGTTGGTAGGCCTAACTTTGATGGAAATCATGGTGGTAGAACATGTAGTGTACTGATCCCAGATTGGTACACTATATAAATTGCCCGCCATTATAAGCCCACCCATCATCTGCTTACTGCTTCCCAGCATTATCGCGATGGTGGGCAGAGCTTCTCAGCTTGGTACACCATGTGGCCCACCATAACAAGCAGCACCCATCATCTGCTTAGTGCTTCCCAGCATTATCGCAATGGTGGGAAGAGTTTCTCAACTTGGTACACCATGTAGCCCACCATAATAAGCACCACCCACCATATGCTTAGGGCTACCCAGCATTATCGCAATGGTGGGCAGAGTGTCCCATTATTGCCCACTATCTAGCCTCTGCTTTCCACCATCATTTCCACTTTACCCATCATCTGTACACCATACCACCCAGTATGTCCCGGCATAACCACCATATTTTCCACTACGTCCCACCATAGCCATCATAATTTCCACCATGCCCACTATTATTTCCACTATGCCCACTATTATTTCCACTACGCCCACCATGTTTTCCAGTATCCACCATGGCAATTTTTTCGATTTTTCCGACTCAAATTTCTGACTTTAACCACTCCGCTGAGCGCTAGGCTGACACGCTGGGCGTTGGCACTACAGAAATAAACCCTGGAAATTGAACACAAAAAGGGGTGTCTAAACGCTAATGCCGACGCAATGTCGCGTTTAGTGACTCCTAACGATGACGCAGAAAAGGGATGGCGAGTTAAGTGGGGTGTATGCTTTGTTAGCGCGTGCGCGCGACGGAGTCAACGAGGTACGAGTGACAGTTGGTGCCTCACGTGTCGAGCCAGTGAACATGTGTGCATATGTGGTTGTGTTTGTGTCGCATGTCATGGATGCAGTGCAACACAGTTGGAGGGGCGGTGTTGGGCCAACACCACCTAGATCTAGGTGGTGTTGGTTGGGCTCGAACTTCGTGCGTTCCCCGAATACCTTATGTTACCCACCCCGCGGCCGGCGACCCCTCGCCAACAAGGAAGCAGGGCCACCGGAATGCGGGACAATGACTGTCTGCTGGCCACAAAGGACGCGACAACTCCCGTGCCGCTGTCAGGCTCAATTAGGGCGCCTTACAGGAGACCAAGCCAGGCTGCAGGTGGCCGGTACACGTGGAAGGTACACGTGGAAGGGACACGTGGAAGGTACACGTGGAAGGGACACGTGGAAGGGACACGTGGAAGGTACACGTATGCGCCCGCCGGACAATCAGAATCAGCGGAGGCGACGGCATTGGCGCACGGGCCAATTGTATTGATGACCTGTCAACCCGGCATCGCGAGAACTTACTCGGAGGCGCTTTTCCACGACCTGGCAACGCCCATCGTCGACCATTCCGGGAACCGGTGTGAAAGAAACCTGAGCGACGGCGGAGAACCGATAAGTGGGCAAGAGGCGGTGGGTCTTCGAGGTTGTGGCGAAGAGAGACACGTCTGTGCTTTCCGATTGGACTGTAAGAGTGGTGCGTTACGATTGGACTGTAAGAGTGGTTGAATGGGGAGACAGGGGATAAAACCAGGGGTGCAGGGACAGTGAGGGTGAGAGAAGGAGAAACGAATAAACGTCTCTATAGCTAGATGATGTCGGAGCGGTCATTTCCTCAAGGTGCCAGCAGATAAAAAGTTCTCGTCTTCGGCTTTCTTAGCGGCAGCAGCAAATGTCGCTCAACAAGCGAGAAGCGAGTGGAAAGAACGAAACGGAACGTAAGTCGTACTTTCCAGTGAAGGGTTTAATTTTCACTCGTGCCTTGACTTTAGCCACCAATCAGATAACCTCCTTCTGGTTAAGTCTACCCGCTTAAAGTCTATTTTGTCATCCCTGTCCCTAAACCCCAGTGCTTTGAAAAACTCTGCGCCATCATCCTGAACTATAGGGTGAAGCCCTTTACAGAACATTATCAAGTGTTCGGCAGTTTTTTCTTCCTCTCCGCACGCACTGCATACTGTGTCTGCCCCTTCGTATTTGGCCCGATATGTCTTGGTTCGCAGTACTCCCGTCCTGGCCTCAAACAGTAGAGAACTACCCCGAGTATTATCATAGATCCTTTTTTGGCAATTTCCTGCTTAAAAGCTCGATAGATCTCTAGTGCGGACTTCTTAATCATGCCAATTCTCCATATGTCAGTCTCCGTTTCCTACACTTTCTTCTTAACCGATAGTTCTTTTTGGTTGGCCACCTGCTGCTTTCTAAGTATTTACCAGTGAACTTCCTGGTTCACTTCCTACATTTTGTATCGACATTCTTCATGTACAAGTAGCTGAAAACCTTCCTAGCCCAACGCTCCTACCCCATTTCTCCCAATCACTTCTCAAATTTTATCTTGCTGCTAGCTTCCCTACACGAATGGATGGGTGGATGGATATGGCTAGTACCCTTTAGATCGGGCGGTGGCTAGCGCCACTAAGCCGTAATGCTTAATGAACCAAAAACTAGATTTATTTTTTTTCTTTAAAAAGTGAGTTTGAGAATTCGTAATTTGCAGTGAAGGGTTTAATTTCCACTTGTGCCTTGACTTTAGCCACCAATCAAATAACCTCTTTCTAGTTAATTCTACCCGCTTAAAGTCTATTTTGCCCTCACTGTCCCTATACCCCAGTGCTTTGAAAGAATCTGTGCCATCATCCTGAACTATAGGGTGAAGCCATTTACAGAACAATATCAAGTGTTCCACAGTTTCTTCTTCCTCTCCACACACACTACATACCGTGTCTACCCCTTCGTATTTGGTCGATATGTCTTGGTTCGCAATACTCCCGTCTTGGCCTCAAACAGTAGAGAAGTACCCCGAGTATTATCATAGATCCTTTCCTTGGCGATTTCCTACTTAAAAGTTCGATAGATCTCTAGTGCGGACTTCTTAATCATGTCGATTCTCCACATATCGGTCTCAGCTTGCTTGGCCTTCTTAACCGATAATTCTTTTTGGTTTAGCCCCCTGCTGTTTTCCAAGTATTTACCAGTCAATTTTCTGGTTCGCTTCCTCCATTTTGTATCGACATTCTTCGTCTACAAGTAGCTGAATACCTTCCTAGCCCAACGCTCCTCCCCATTTCTCTCAATCGCTTCTCAAATTTTATGTTGCTGCTAGCTTCCCTGCCCTCAAATGATGTCCATCCCATATCACCTTGTACTCCCTGATTTGGTGTATTCCCGTGAGCTCCTAAGGCAAGCCTACCTATTCCAGGTTGCTTAATTTCTAATCTTGCTTGAACTTCTGATCTCATGCACAAGACCGCATTGCCGAACGTCAGACCAGGAACCATGACCCCTTTCCATATTCCTCTGACAACATCATACCTATTGTAATTCCACAGTGTTCTGTTCATTCATTACCTCTGCATTCCTGTTACCTTTAGTCAACACGTATATTTTGTGTTCCCTTATCCATCCATAGGGATCTTCTCTATAGATTATTATTTTGCTCACTGCCTCTCTCAAAGCCTGCTTAGACACGATAGATGAATGGATGGATATGGCTTTACCCTTTAGATCGGGCGGTGGCTAGCGCCACTAAGCCTAATGCTTAATGAACCAAAAACTAGATTTTTTTCTTTAAAAAGTGAGTTTGAGAATTCGTAATTTGCAGTGAAGGGTTTAATTTTCACTCGTGCCTTGACTTTAGTCACCAATCAGATAACCTCCTTCTAGTTAAGTCTACCCGCTTAAAGTCTATTTTGCCCTCCCGGTCCCTAAACCCCAGTGCTTTGAAAAACTCTGCGCCATCATCGTGAGCTATAGGTTGAAGCCCTTTACAGAACATTATCAAGTGTTCGGCAGTTTCTTCTTCCTCTCCACACGCACTGCATACTGTGTCTACCCCTTCGTACTTGGCCCGATATGTCTCAATATACGATGATGATGATGATGATTAAAGGCCTCTCCTTTGAATAGGGGTGACGGCATGCGCCATCTAGCCTACCTTAATAGTTCGAGTTTAAATTTTGTCCCTCAACTCGGATGTCTTTTTAATTTTTCCCAGCCGCTACTCTTGGCTGGGATGTTATTTTATCGACTTCTCTGCTTTTCCTCCACCAATACTCCAGCCGCTGCTTAGTACACTTCCTACAACGAGCGCACTCTAGCGGCGATATGAAATAGTCGTATAAGTAGTGGTGCTGCGCTATGCTTTGAATCACTCTCGCGTTCCAGGGCAACGTTTTTAAAACGTTGTCCCAGAGAGCGGTTCTCGTGGGAATTCTGGCGCGCAGCGTGCGTTCGCGAAACGTTTGTCCGGATTAGGATTGGCGCAGTGCTTGGACAGCGATTTGTGCCGGACCGCAAACTGTATGCAAAGAGGCCATGGCAAGTGGTAGTAGGCGGACAGTCGCCAATGATTTGCCAGAGGTGTTACGTCCTCTTTGCATTGCTGAACACTTGACGTCTGAAGATGACGACTCCGACGGGACACAAACGTACTCGGAAGAGGAAGACGTCGCCATTCCGCTGGTCCGCCCTCCAGGCCCTGCCGAAGAGGAGTCGCTCATTGGTGCGTAAAAGCTTTTATTAAACTGAGTCCCACCTTTCATAATAATATCATATTTGTCCGCGCTTTCTCATCGGCTTGGAGAGAAGCCTTTGCTCGGACGCTGTTAGCGCTTATGTCAAGTGCGCGGTGTCGTATACTCGTCCCTGGCGTTCGCACTATTCAAATCTCTGAATACTCCGTATCAACTAGCTTAATGTTCAATTTCTTAAAAAAAAAAAAAACGCTGCTGAGACTGCGAAGCTGGCTCGTTGAGAAAAAGAAAGGCGGGAGTGGCGTCGCACCTTTACCGGCGCTTAGCTGCACTCGGCGTCAGTCAACGCTAAATTGAACGATTGAAATAAATAGACTCGTATACTTTGGCCAGTGCTTCATCAAACGTTGATCAGTGTGTATGTATTGTGTACGCAGATCCATGACAAGCGTTTTATACGCAGTGGCGTACCAACTCTTTCGTGAGGGGGGGGGGGGGGGCAGACCTACCCCACTTGTCAGCTTCACACGCGTGTCGATTTCTGCCGGACCGTAAACTGTGTGCAAGCACGCCATGGCAAGTGATTGTAGGCGGACAGTCGCCGATGACTTGCCGGACGGGTTACGTCCTTTTTGCATTGCAGAACACTTAGCGTCTGACGGTGACGACTTTCACACTGAACACCTAAATGAATCCGACATGCAACAAGAGTACTCGGAAGAGGAAGACGTCGCCACTTCGCCGGGCGGTCCTCCTGGCCCTGCCGAAGAGGAGTCGCTCATTGGTGCGTAAAAGCTTGTATTAAACTGTGTCCTACTTTTCATAGTGATATCATGTTTGTCCGCGCTTTCTCATCGACTTGGAGAGAAGCTTTTGCTTGGACGCTGTGAGCGCTGATGTCAAGTGCGTGGTGTCATGTATTCGTCTGTGGCGTTCGCACTATTCAAATCTTTGAATACTTTGTACGAACTCGCCCAATGTTCAATTTCTTAAAAAAAAAACTCTGCTGAGAACTGCGAAGCTGGCTCGTTGAGAAAAAAAAAAAGGCGGAAATGATGTCTCACCTTTACCGGTGCTTAGCTGCACTCTGCGTGACTCGACGCTAAATTGAAGGGTTAAAATAAGTAGACTTGTATATTTTGGCCAGTACTTAATCAAAAGTTGGTCAATGTGTATTGTGTAAGCAGATCCATGACAGAAGCGATTTATACCCAGTGGCGTACTAACTATTTCCCTACATGGGGGTCAAACCTACCTGACTTGTCAGCACCCCACCCACTCACACAGAGAGATAGATATCAAGAAAGAAAACTTCATACGCAGACCAATATATATATATATATATATATATATATATATATATATATATACACAAAGAAAAAACTTCATTGACACGTTCTTGCTTTGATATGAATTGGCATACACAGAGGTGACACGACAGGCTTTCTTAGGCACCAGGAAGTTCAAACTTTAAAGACCGAGGCCAAGACATGGCGCCCTTAGCCCAATTGCTGCGTTCAATACGCGACACTCGCCTTGCTATCACGCCTCTCTCTCTGATTATGCTTTGGCGGTTAACTTCTACAGACACCACAATAGCTTGTTCAATACATTTATCATGGATGTTAGTTGTCGAGATGGAGATGTACCAAGTGTCAACGAGGATACATATATGCACGTTAAATGGCATACGTTTGGCAAACCCTCATTCAATTCAATACCTCTGTAATATTAAATTACCTGTGTAAAGCCATGTTTTACTCTTTCCCGTTTTACTGCCGCTATAGCTCCAACTTCTAAGTTACCATAAGCAATGCTGATCAGGTTTATTAGAGACTTAAAAACAGTTTTTTGCATTTCAGTGCGGAAAAACCTAAGCATCAAAAACGATTCGTCACACTCAACGGCTCGCAACAGCTTCGACATAGCAGCGGGGATGATAAACCCTTTTGAAAAAAAAATATTTTCCAGAAGCTGCAAATGATTTGACAGGTCCATAAAAAATTGCGCGTTCCAATCCATAATTGCATCAACAAGTCACAGCAGAATAAAAACCTGAAGAAGTGATGTAACATTATAGAGCCCCCATTCAGCGCTTACCTGCTCTGCAATACTATAGCACAAGACGTGAAAACGTGGCTTAGGCGACCAGCACCGCAAAGAACCTACAAGGAAAATAATCACTGCGGAAATGTTGCCAGGCAAAATTTCCTTATTTGTAACGGTGCCTCGTAACATTTTGCTCCCGTCGGAACATAATTGAGTTATTACTGTTGTGACAGAAAACTTTGCATTACTTGTTGGTTTCTCCAGCGTGCAGCCATGAGTTACTACTGTTGAAAGTGGGGGGGCTCAGCCCCCCCAACTTTCCTCGGGGGGGGGGGGGGGGGTTATCATCACGGACTCCAGGAAAGCATGTACTCATTACTTGGTAGGAGAGATATCCCCCCTAGCCAGCCAAATTCTAAAACGGGCTCTCGCTGATCCAGCCCCGAAACGCATCGTATGGGCTCCTGGCCATCAGGGCCTACGAGGTAATGAGGCCGCTGACGCGGCCGCCCGAGCGCTTACCCACCGGGCTCCTCACCTTGGCTCTTATGACTCGGAGGCCAATACACCGCTGCTGCGGTTCAAAGAAATTCTCACCTATTATCGTGACACTCACCGCCTTTACCCGGCTCCTGCAAAGGGGCTGAGTAAGGCGGAAGAGCGAACTCTAAGGCGCCTGCAGACAGGTACTCTACTCTGTCCTGCAATCCTAAAGCATTTCGATGCGAACACAGATGGGCGGTGCCCACACTGTGGGGAGACGTGTGATATCTTCCACATGGTGTGGGCATGTCCGAAAAATCCCCACCTACCCCCTTCCCCTACCCCTTCCCGAGAGGCATGGGAGACTGCCCTCCTCAACTGCTCATCACTAGAGTCTCAACGGGCTCTGGTGAGACGGGCGCGAGTAGGGGCCTCGTCATGCGGTGTCCCGGACTAAGGACGCCGACCATGTAGCAGGGTCATGCTTTGGCCCCGTACCTCTCTTTTTTAATAAATGTTTTTCATCATCATCATCGGGGGGGGGGGGGGGGGGGCTCGCGCTTTCCTTGCTCCTTGCGGCCCCCTGGCTGATACAGCTATGTTTATTCGGCATTTTCGCATATACAACGAACAAAAAGGCTTGGAACACTGAGCGCGTGTTGTGTCCAATTCGAACTCCGTAACCGAGCACATTTCTTTTAAAAAGGAACAGCGTAAGATATGCCTGTTGTGTCGAGGTTGAAGTGGTCGCGATGCTGACGAATAAGAAGAGCGAAGCGCTGCAACACGCAGACTCTGCCCGGGGCAGCCACCTACGACTATTTCGTCTCAAAGACTAGGTGATTTACGATTTCCTTCGTAGTTTCTTTTTCCGGTCTGCCTCGAAGATTCCATTCTCTTGCGATGCTACTTTGGCGTATGCTTGTTTTTCTACAATATATTGCGTATGTACCCACTTTGGAGGATTGGCCAAGAATGTGACATTTAAACTTGTTTTTTTTCCCGCCATTGTTCTTTTGTTCTTCATAGCGGCGGCGCACTTCCTATGCCTTTTCGTCATCGAGCGGCTCCGCGTCTATTTGTGAACACTGCATACTATTTTTTGGCCTTGGCATTTCTCATTTCGTGTTTGGTTTCTTTTCCTTTTTCGTTTGGTGTAGTTTATCCGGTTGCGATGGCGTCTCGCATAACTCCACCATTTTTTCTTTCCACGCCCGAGGATCCGCCGATCCCTTGGGCTGATTGGAAGTTCATTTTCGAAGCATACGTGGTGTTGTGTATGGTGTAGTATAGTGACGTGGTGGTGTCTTTCAAGTGTGGTGGCACTGTGGTTTTATGTAAAATGGCCTCGGAGACGACGGCAGTGGTGCTTCTCGATTGAGTGGCGGAGGTTGATGACGTCGGCGCGAAACATCACGCATGAAACTGCGGGAACCCGTCACCGCGACTGCGGTGTCTGGTTCCGGTCCGAAACGCGTGAAGTCAGGCAAGGCCATGATGCCCCAGCTGCCCACGGTGTACTCTGAGGTACGCGGCTTTCCAGATTTCCGACCATGACTGTTCAAGGTCACGTCCTAGCTATCCAGGTCTCGACTCCAGTCCTGAACCGCCCGTGGAGGGCGGAACCTTCCGGGTGGTGATCACCTTCTCGGAATGAGCCAGCGTCGGTAAGCAGCCGCAGTTCTTGCGAGGGCAATGGCTACCACTTCTTTCGCCAAGCGTGGTCGTGCTGGTCAGCGCTTGACTCCAGCTCCTAAGACATCGCCAGCATCTGCCTCCTCAACCCACCGCCACCATCACGCCACCGGTGACTGCTGATCTTTACAAACATTATAGCTGGACAACTTACAGGGCATGCCTTAGTTTGTCAGCTTAGACTCGGTGTGGGTACATTGCAACTTTATCTTTTTTTCTTCTTAATTATGCTTAATGTTTCTACTTTTCTTTTCTTACTTTAAACGGCTTCGTCATTTCTTAGCTCTGAGGCTCTTTTACCGAGCAACAATTTAATCAACCTTAAACCTGCATCACACTTGGAAAACATATAATTGCAACGATTCGCCTAATCGGAGAAGACATTGTTAATTGTTATTCTCTGTTAAACGTAAATGGCATTGTCCTCGTCATGGTGAAGTGCGTTTTGCAAGTCACGAAAGGCTCTGCTTACAACGAAGAATCAGAGATTTACGCATGTTTTTGTACATTCATAAATACATTCCGTTTCTACTTCCTTTGCTGAGCAGATAATTTCTTACTATCGATGTTTGTGAGATGTATATGAGAATCATTTTTATGTTAAGCTCTAATGTCAAGCAGCCTTGGCGCAGTGGTAGGTTTTAGTCAACATTTTTTTTACTTTACTGCACGCATCAAGCTTGCTTGCAATATGCAATAAGTAATTTATTGTAATGTATGCTGCACGTTAGCAGCACGATTTCGCACGCGTTATTTTTTGAGCAGATTTTATGGCAACCTTGGTTGACATTACAGCTGCACTGTGACTTTCGATAGCGTTGAGGATTTCCAATCGTAGAGGTTTTAATATGCAAAAAAAAAGTAGAGGCTTTATTATGCAGCCTGCAAGGGCAAAGTAATCGTTATTGAGAAATGGTCAGTTGGTCTCAAACGAAAATGCACCTGGTATGAATCGTGAGACTATATAGCTACACACATGGAAATGTCTTCCTCGCTGGGTTGTTTGCGCTAGAAAACTTCAATACGTGCAAAAACGTGCAATGTTCTCGTTTTACTTGTTTTTTTATCGTGTCTTTCGTCACTGTGCCCCCTGAAACGATAGCGTTGTGGCAAGGCGTCTTCCGTTGTTTGCAAGTGTGCAGCCGTCATTTTCCTTTACGTCAACAGATTCAGAACTGTACAGAGCATTTCACCATGCAGCACATATGCCACTGTTCTAACTAGGACACGTGCATTCATGTTTGCAGCAATTACACCGGCGTGAACAGAAGCAGCCTCGTACCACACAAAATCTCGAGAAGGAATATATTCTGGTCTTCTTCAGAGCATAGTGCACCATAATCAATTTCTCGGAATGCGTGAACTCGGACGAGAACTGCCAGCGCATGCAACACGAGTTTACTGACGCTGTACTTAGTCGGTTGTGTGTTTCGGGCATTCTAATGCGAGTCGCTGGAGCTTCCCTGCTGGCATCAGCACCTTCGCGTTCATTTACGTTAGAATTTACCAGCCTTCTCCAGGAGCACAATCACAATCTCGAGACGTTTCGCCCTAGAGTAAGATACTGGGAAAAAGCGACCTTGCCGGAACCTGGACGGAAGCGGAGTAAATGTATACCTCTTGTGTGGGGCACAACCACAAATGCAAACATTATGAAATTATTTCTATTACAAAAACGAAATAATAAACTAACTTGCAAGGTGCCCTATTTGTCACATACAGCTGAATTGTTTGCCAAATTGCGTTTTGTTCGAGTTCAGTCACTATATGAATATAGGATTTATCGTTATTATAAACAATGCACAAAAGACCAAGACAATGCCTTACAAAACTTAGCCAACCTGAAAACAAATGTAGCATAAAACGCCCGAAATTCGGAAGAGTGGCAAGTGGCACGATGTCGCACAAACTATGAGAAGCAAATGAGTCGTTACCAGGTACCAACACTGTTGGACCACTTGCAGAGAAGAAATGGCGTTGATATAGACAAGCTACCAATAAAAGAGCTCCGTTATGTATGCATGTAAATAAATCAAAGTGTTGTTCATAATATAAGAACCCTAATTCAAGGTTTGCGATGGGTTACCTTATTTTGTTGTGTAGCCAGGGTGGGGGGGGGGGGGAGTTGAACCACTTTCTTGGCTATGCTACTGGAAAGTACTATCATCTGCAAATGTGAACGAACCTTAAGCATCCACAAACTCACCATTGCTGTAATATGCATTGCTTGACAATACAAACAGCTGGGATTTAGGTCTCTGTACACAAGTTTTTCTTTTCGCTCGTCCAACTACAGATAGCTTACACATGATGCCATGGACAGAGCTTCATAATGTTCTTGTTTGCCATCATGGGGTCTTGGATGACAGTGAAGGCAGTATGATCGCATTGCGGCTAATCTGCTTCAATATGATAATGATGGAGCCTCAATGATATTGGCTTCTATGTGTGAAAAACAAGAGAACCTGCAACTGATGTAACAATAACATTAACTAGTCGTCACAAACAATGCATACTACCGTACAGTGCACCAACATAGCAAGTTTTGTGACGGATGCACAAACCTTCTATAGGCCTTGGAAGCCTTTTGAAGAAAGATTTACCCTCGTCAACTACCATGTGAATGTTTTAATGTTGATTGTAGTGTTATTGCTTGTCAGGCTCAGACGCAATCATGGACGGCTGAGTGCGTTAACAGCCGAATGACTGGTATCTTGGACAGGCTACGTTTTTTGACAGCACTGTAATCTGCTACTACTTAAGAAGGCAGGAGAGGCCTTATTCAAAGGTCGAAAGCAGCCGATTGCTGTCGTGACGGCGATTTGTCTCAATCACGAGAAATGATCCCTTTCGTGTTCTCAGTCGTCGCCTCCAACATTAAGAGCCCCCCTGTCTTTCCACTCATGTCGCTCTAGATTGCGCGCACATTTTGTTAGTCTAGAGTGCGCACCCTAGACTGACGATGGTGTGTTCCAGTAATCACCGTAGATGGCTGAACAAACAGCTAAGTGGATAGTGCAGTACTCGGGTAGCTAGCAAAATAGGCCGCTTTGGGAAGATGGCATTGGAGACAAATACGACGCAAAATACTTTGCCGTCTAGACAAGATGCCGGTCAAACAGAAGGCCGAAAACTCTGAGTAGGTCGCCAGCTCGAAAGAAAACATCAACCAGCATTTGCTGCACGCTACATCAGAGGCACATTGAAGTTCTTACATTTGAGCTCAAAAGAGGTCAATAGCACACGTATTTCACTGAATATTCTTAGCTTTCTCTTGTCAACTCGACGTGGCGTCATGTCTCGCAAATGTCACGCAGACACATTCCATTCCTCTGGCGATGCTGCCTTGTTAGCAGTCCACTTGGACTGTGCACTATGCAGTCTAGTATTGGAATTCATCGGTTGAGGAGGCAATGTGTCTGCTTTGTAAAGCTGTACCTGACTATAATAACCTTGAATGGCAGTGCCATTGGGCCAAGTAATTTTGTGTTGTGCTCATCGTTGGCATCACTTCTTGGTTTTTCCAGGGTCGAGCCTTGCAGAGATGCCAACTGACCTCCGAAGCCTCCTGGCACTCAACCGTTCCTACCGAGCGCTGCTCGACAACGCCATCTGTGAGTTGGCAAAAAGGCTAGAAGAGAACAGGTACGGATTTGGAAACTAGCTAGAGTGGGAAAAGGAGTTAGAAGAAAAAGGGTTAATCATTGTAGCTTGACAGAGCTGGTGTTGCTGTAAATTCAGCAGTGGTTGACAAGACAGAAGAGCAAAATGTAGTTGTAGTTGTAGGGGCTGTATTAAATATGTAGTAAGTTAGAGAGTTGGAAGTGTTGCTCCAAACGCAAAATGCTGCATCATGCTGCCCCAAACAGTGGTTTTTGTTAGTAATTGCTCCAAACCTGCTCTGAAATGGCAATGAGATATGAAGAATGATGAACCTTTACTGTTTGACCACCTCCTAAGTCCTAAAGAAACTGAAAGGAATGTGTACACTATCATCCCAGTATGCTATTAGTGTGCAGCATTATCGGCTCTGATCACGTTTATGTGACAAAAACTGGCATATTAACCATATGAGTCATTTTATTGCTTTTTTTTTGTCTTAGCTTGACGTGTGGGCCAGTGTGGTGAAATGTGAAAATGAGCAGAATTGCTATTATCTCGTACCAATTATCTATCTGCTTATTTGGCAACAGTCATGTGTGACTGTGGTTAGTTCTAAAATGTGGTGCTCAGCTCTACCGGATTTTGATTTCTGCTACAAGTACTGGTAGCTTAAATATATAGCTCATTTTGCTGCTCATTTGTTTTTGACAACCAGCCACTTTTAAATGTTTGCTTCTTGAAATTTACATTTGTTGTCTGTGAAACATATTTCATAATAAATAATTTTTACGGGATGCTTTGAACGCCAATTGACGTATGACAAATTTAGTAGCTGATCCTAAAACACCAATAACTGCTTCACGCAACAAATTTTTCGCTCCTAAAACACTTACGGCTGCTCCAAAACAGTACTTTTTCGTCTCCAAATTATGCTCCAAAAAATAAAACGTCACTCCCTTCTTTGTAAGTAGCAAGTATCGGTTTCACAGTGGTGTTCCTGATTGTAGTAGGGGTAGTACCGTAAAAACCCGCGTATAGCCCGGGGTTTTTTTCTAGATTTTAGGGTGCGAAATTTCGGCCCCGTACTATATGCGGGTCCCAAGAATTTTCGGCCCAAATTCAGTTTCGGTTTCGGCATAGCGCGGTGCTATCATCATCATCAGCTGTCTGCGCGCTTCTGCGCTAGGTAGTGTTAGCGGCGTTAGTCTTAACTGGTCAGTTGGTCAGTGGCCTTTGCTTCAACTTGGTGCCCATAATGACGGCCTCGATTTTGCTCCTGTGATTTTACGCCATGTCAGGACCGCGCAGGCAGTACTCTGCTGCTTTTAAAAGAAAAGTTATCGCTGCTGCCGAAACCATCGGCAACTGTGCCGCGGAGCGGCAGTTCGGAGTCAACGAGCGGAGCATTCGCGGTTGGCGGAAGCAGAAGGAAGCCCTCTTTGCATGCAGCGGCCAGCGAAAAAGTTTCCGCGGACCAAAAAATGGAGCATTTCCTGACGTGGAACGAGAACTCACAGACTTTGTGCGGGAGCAGCGAGCTGCACATCTCGCTGTCAACATCGAGCTGCTACAAGCGAAGGCAAGGGAGATCGCTCGAGACAAAGGCATTCAGCCGGAGGATTTCAAAGCGAGCAAGCATTGGGTGTCTCGCTTCATGCGCCGCGCTGGGTTCTCCCTACGTCGGCGTACGTCGATCTCCCAGAAGCTACCAGAGAGCTACGAAGAGCACCTCGTGGCTTTTCAAAGGTACATAATTGCGTTGCGAAAGGCAGTCCCCTTTCAGCTGGGCCAGATCGGCAACGCGGATCAGACGCCGGTCTACCTGGATATGCCCTCGGCGCTGACGGTGCATCAAAAAGGCTCCAGGCAAGTTATCGTGCGGTCGACTGGAAACGAAAAAACGCGGGTGACTGTAATGTTATCCTGCACGGCTGACGGTCGCAAGCTGCCACCCTACGTGGTGTTCAAACGAAAGACGCTGCCGAAGGGGGAGAAGTTCCCGAAAAATGTCGTCGTCCGCTGCCAGGACAAGGGGTGGATGGACGAATCGTTAGTCCTTGACTGGATAAAGTCCGTGTGGTGTCGACGGCCCGGAGCACTGCTGGGGCTCCCTTCGATGCTTGTGCTCGACGCGTTTCGGTGTCACCTGGCCGACTCCGTAAAGCGACTGCTGCGCGACTCCCGCACCGAGCTCGTCGTCATCCCGGGAGGGATGACATCACAGCTGCAGCCGCTTGATGTGTGCCTTAATAAGCCATTTAAGGACCATGTCAAGCGCCTGTACGTGGAGTGGATGAGGTCCGGAGAACCAGAAGTGACCCCTGCCGGACGGCTGAAACGGGCCTCGCCAGCGATGCTCTGCTCGTGGATAGTCGAGGCTTGGGCCTGCATTCCAGAGGCGCTCGTTTGCCGCGCCTTCAAAAAGTGCTCCATCTCCAACGCGCTTGATGGCACTGAGGATGATGTGCTGTGGGAGAACATTTCCGACAAGGGAGCTTCGGAAGAGAGTGCGTCCGACGACGAGGATGAATGAAATGTCAATAAATGCATTTTTTTCCATTTTCCTCGGACTATATTCGGGTGAAAACTTTTTTTCTCACGTTTGCTATCCCCGAATTACACCCCGGACTATATGCGGGTCCGAGCTATATGCGGGTTTTTACGGTATTTGTAGTAGCAGGGGCTATCTCTAGGTAGGCAGCTTTGCAGAGGCGTTCTTGATAACATCGTTGTCTAAGCTAGTTTCTTCAGTTTGCTCGAAAACATCTTGCAGGGATTTTCGAAGAGTGCTCGTGCGTACGCCAGTGCTAAGCACTAGTGTTCTCATTTGCATTCACGCTCTCCCTGGTGTGTCCAATCCAGGCAGCTGAGGATGGAACTTTTGGCAAACCTCTCCGAGCGATCTGCACGACCCGCAAAGCCGAAGGTGCGCAAAAAACTGGTACCACTCGCTGGTGTTCCACCACCCGTACTTCAGGGACATCAATGGAATGCGGGCGCCCATGAACGAAGATGAGAAGATCAAGCGAGCCAACAAGGAGATGGACCCGTACCTCACCCCACCTTTGCATTGGAGCGCCGAGGAAAACCGCATGCTGGTAGGTGCTGGGGGGCTGTGTGTATTGTGAGGGCGAAATTTCCACGTGCACTTACTTTTTTACTGGATGTCTTTGTGTTTCACTCCGAAAAGCTGTTAGCACCGCATGCCGCCCTGCATTGTTTGGGACGCTTTGAGATTGTTTGAGTATTCGCCACCACAGTGGTGTAGGACTTTCTCAAAGGTTACGGAATCGATTCCCGCCCTTGGTAGCTGCGTTTCGTTAGATTCCTATTGCTAGAGACCTGTATGCTCAGATTTAGGCGCACATAAAAAAATTCCTGGGGGGTCGAAACTTTCGGTGCCCTTATCTGTGCCATTGGTTGGTTGGTAAGAACTTTATTGAAAGTCCGGCAGAGCTTTCGCCGACCGGACCTTGGGTCTCCCGCGTGGGGACGTCAAGCTGTGCCATCTCTCATAATTATATTATAGTTTTAAGATATACAAGCTCACAAAATTATTGTGAATATATATGTATTATTATGAGAAACGTTCTGTTGAAAGACTATGCACAGTATGTAAATAGTCAAGTTTATGTGGGACATTACGTCAGCATCAGTGATAACACTGGAAGGTTTGACCACTTATATATAATGGGTGATGCGTTCTGCCAATGATCAGATTGTCAACGGTTGTTGACTTTGATCGCCGCTATAATTGCTGTGTGGAGGGAATAGTTTGTACATAAGAAGACTTACCCCCGTATTCAGAAACACTTCTCGACTTGAACTTGACTTGAAACCGCCTTCAATGCTGCGCATTTGAAATGCATCTATGCGTTTTGCTGCCTTGGCACCGCCTAAATACAGTGCATTTGAAACGCGTTTGTGCTGCGTTGAAGTCGGTGGCAAAGTTCAAGTCAGGCAGCGTTTCTGAATACAGGGGTTAGTCGACTTTGCCGCAGGTGGTCTAGTGGCTAAGGTACTCGGCTGCTGACTCGCAGGTCGCGGGATCGAATGCCAGCTGCAGCAGCTGCATTCTCAATGGAAGCTAAAATGCTGTAGGCCTGTGTGCTCAGATTCGGGTGCACGTTAAAGGGCCCTATGTGGTTGAAATTTTCTGTAGCCTTTCACTACGGAGTCTCTCATAGTCATACGGTGGGTTTAGGACGGTAAATCCCACAAGTCAGTCAAGACTTAGTTATCCGAGCACATGTTTGCCCGCTATAGAGCTTCATCTCCACCAGCAAGATTGCGACCTTCTTCACAGGCGTCACCTTTTGATATGCCTCCACTCTAGTGAGTCCACTAGTAGAGGTCGTCGGTGATTAGTGCCACCAAAGAGGTTCCTTGCCATGCACATTTTCTAAAGTTCAGGCTTTCTTGTAGCGCAAGTCTCAGAAGCACCCTGGGCAACAACCTCAAGAGCAGCTATGATAGGCACAAATGGGGTAACTCCAGTCAAAGGCATGCCTCAACGAACGCCTCCTTTATTTCTTTCAGTGCCGGTGAAAATGGGCACTTCTCAGCATGAGCTGCCTCAAGCAGTGGTTATGATGTAACGCTACATGATGGGTAGCACTGTTTGCGTCACATGTGCTTCTGAGTGCTTTGCCCTGGAGATGCAATAGATATGTTTCCCACTCCAATATCGTACATTTGTCAGACTCGTTCCTTCGGGCTCCTTGTGGGGGCTCGAAGCAATGCCGCCTCCGCATCACAGCGCAGCGCATGCAGTAGCGTTGCAGTGGCGCTTCCTTAATGGTTGCCCGCATAGCGTCACAAAAGGCAACACACTATCTCAAAACACCATATCTTTAACAGAGCCAGTGTGACCACCAGTATTGCGTGCACGAGGAATGGAAGACGCTGCCCCACGGATCTGTAAACAACTGAACAAAAAATGACTTTGTATGGTTACTGTGGTGAGGTTTGTGAGCGGTTCTCTCCCACATGACCGCAAAGCACACGATAAGGCTAGGTGATGGGCGAGAGCTAAAAAGGGCTAGTGGAGGAGGTGGTAAATGGCTGGATCGGGCGCATCTGGCTGGAATTGCTAAAATAGAGGAGGCATTCTCTCATTGAAAAAAAAGTGGCGGCCCTGAACCAGAGTATTCCTTTACGCCGCTGTATGTGCAATGAGGATCCATGGCACTACTGTGGCCCCTGAGCTGAGGCCTCCTCCTAATGTGCCAAACTGCTCCAGAGGAGATTCGTTTAGACATAGGCAAATAATTAAATGCTTTGAATATTCAAACGATTATTGTATATTCAAGTTCACTGAGACATAAACTTAAATTTGAAATTTTTAATTATTCTTAGTGGACGAACAGATGCTTGTTATTTGAGTGCATATAGCACCCTTGTCAAGGTCGTTTCTTACGTCATGGAACTGCTTTGCCTTGAAACCTCCTATCCGGAGGAAATCCGCGTGCCGTGTACTTACACGTGCAGGTTTAAAGCGGTACCGAGAGAAAAATTTTGGCCTCGTGTTTTTGTGCTGCAGTCTGTTGCAGGAGGCCTGCTAGTCGTAACACAGTACATCGTTTGCTGTAGCATAAAACAGGTAATTACAGGCTCTCTGTTACCTACCAGTCTTCGTTTCGTCATGAGAGCGCTCCAAAACAACAAGCTGCCGAGTGAAACTGTCACCACTTCGCGTATGTAACGTTCGACTGCTTCAGCACACAGAACTGGGATGCATTTCCGCGCAGTCCTCGTCTAGAAGTACTCTCCAAGAGTAAACGAGACAGATGCGTGCGCCGTGGCCATGAATTCACGAGCAGCTGCCGAGTAATAGTCAGCTGGTGCAAATGTGATAAACGAGAAATCGCAGCTATGATGTTGTCATAACTTGTTGAAACGTGGTCGCGTCAGGGAAGTGGAGGGGTCACCAAGTCTCACCTTTGAGGTGGTCAACTGTATGAGGGAATCGATCGCTTATGTGAATTTCAAAATTAATTTAAAATGCCCTTTAAGATCTAGTTGCTCTTGATATTCTGCAGATGATATGCACATTCTCACAAGAATATAGATTTCGTAGGCCATCTTTGCCATGAGATTTTGTGTCGGTACCCATTTAATGTACAGATTGCCTTCACCTCGATCAATTATTTCACACAGCTTGTTATGCAGACTTATGTGTGATTAGCATAGCAAGTTTTAAAGTAATGTATTTTGACTCTTATAATTTTCATCCTACTTCCGCTGAAGTTTTCCTACTTTTCAATGTTACTTCCACTCAGCTTCGAACCAATATGGTGGCATTTGCACACACCTTGTTTTAATTCTTGAAATATTGTGCAGGTTACCTTGGCCTTGAGAAGATAGCCTATTTTTCTTTATAATATATGGTATGTGCTATTCTATCTATCCAGTTCAAAATCATTCAACTAAATTACTATTTTCACTATTAGTTTAGTCTGCCATGCACCAGTATGAAGCAGTTCAGATCGGTGCCAGCAAATCAAACAAACCCAAGGTTGAAGTGTGGTCCTGAAGACAGTTCATCGTATATTTTTTCACATTTCTTGGGAGCATATTCAAGGGCAATTTTTAGGGGTGCGTGAATATTCGAACTTCCAAATATTTTTTCAAATAGTGTTTGGTATTCGATTCACAATGAAATTTTGACTATTAGCGGTGCAGTCGAACCGCGCTGCAACGAACGCCGCTATAACAAAATTTCCGCCTCGACGAATTATTTCTTATTCCCCGTCGGCTTGCCATAGAAGTCGATGCATCAGAGCTCTTGCTACAACGAAACATTTTTCGGACTTGTGTTCGCTTCAACGAAACTTTCGCTCAGCGGCACTTGGATTGAAAATTTGTTCGATGGCTAAGTCAGCGCATCGCCAACTGTGCAACTTTTCAAACATTGATGACACTTTGTTTCACCGAAAATGTGCGGCCATTGCACGCTGCACCGCCTGTAAACAAAGTTGTGGAGAGTGCCATTGATTGGTGGTGATGACGATGTGGCTGGTTGCCTTGCGATGCGGCGCTGTCCTGCTTTGCCAAGGCAGAGCCACAGCCAACACGTATTCATGCCAGGTCATGTGATCATCTGTTACTTAAGCTGCCAAGACGATCATTGCACTTAATTTGTGCTTGTGTGCTCACGTATGTAGAACTCTACGCCATCATGGCAGCAAAGCGCGAGTTTCTTACTCTCGAGGTAAAGGCGCGAATCATCAGCGAAGCTTCAATCGGCAGAAAAAAAGGAGGAATTGCTGCGGAATTCGGCATCTCCAACAGCCTGCTGTCCACATCCACAATTTTGAAGGCGAAGGACGTGATCACTAGTGCTATTTCGGCAGGGACGTCCACAAAGTGCAAGAAGTAGACATCTTCGGCACACGGGGATCTCCAAAAGGCACTGTACACTTGGTTTCTTGACATGCGTGCCAAGAAGATGCGCCTATCAGCGGATGTGTATTACAGCAAAAAGCACTGAATTTTGTTTGTATTCTAGGCATTGAGGACATTAAGCACAGGTTGGCTGACATGTTTCAAAGCCCAGCATGACATGGTAGGAAAAGTGTTGTGCGGCGAGTCTGCGGCAACAGACGCCAATGGTGCAGTGACTTGGGCATCGTCTGCTTTTCTGGACATACTAAAAGACTACTGTCTTGTCCGACATTTATAATGCGGACGAGACAAGACATTTTTATGAACTGCTTCCGGACTCTGCATATAAAGGGCCATGCATGCAGCGGAGGGAAACACGGCAAGAAACGTGTGACCGCTTCTCTGCACTAACATGGATGGTTCTTATAAACACTGCCCACTTGTCATTCGCAAGAGCTTGAGGCCTCGATGCCTCAAAGGCTGCAGAATCTTGCCAGTAAAGTACGTGGCAAACAGACAATCGTGGATGACACGGGCCATCTTCTGTGATTAGATAAAGGCACGTAACCGTGAAATGAAGGGCCAAAACCGCAAGGTGTGCTTGCTGATCGATAACTGCTCGGCTCATAACGTTAACGTTTAGCTGGGCAATGTGTACGTGCGATTCTTCCCACATAACCGCATGGCTTTGATTCAGTCGTTAGCTCGGGGCAAAATTCGCAGCACTAAAAGTGCTTGTCGGCAGCAGCTCATTCAGCGACTGTTGCTGAATAGTGACACAGTGCGCCAGACCAAAGTGGATTTGTTCATGGCCCTACAAACTGTTGCCGCATTATGGACGGCGACCCGGTGAAGCAACATAGAAAACTGTTTCACTCACGCCGTCTTTAAGCCTGGCGCTGAAGTAACGGCCAACTCGTAAATTCAACTTGACGAAGAAGACGATCGTGGCAGAGTGGAGCCACCTTCCGGAGAAGAAACTGCGGCCTGGGAAGCCCTTCGGGATACCGGAAATATACCAGAGGATGTGAGCATGGATTAGTTCTTGACCATTGATGCGGACGTTATTGCTCATGAGGACCTAACTGACGAGGCAATTATTGAAGTTTGCCATGGCGACGCGTCGTCGGACGATGAGTGTTGCACTCGAGAGGCTTCGGCGCCGCATCCTGCTTTGACTGTGATGGACGCATTTGATGTGATTCACTATTTCTTCGGCGTCCATGATGATGACGTCGCGATGCAGCAGATCACCTTCTGCGAACATCGCGCTACAGCGCAGATGTTGAAAGGAAGACTGCAGACGAAGCTGACAGACTTCTTTCGCAAATAAATTAGGTTTGTGACGTTTCTAGTCGAATGTGACAGCGTTCTGGGGCAGATTTCGCCACAACAAAATTACCGCTTAAACATTATTTTTGGCACGTTCCATCAGTTTCGTTATAGCGAGGTTCGACTGTATTCGTATTTGCCAAAGGCAAACGCAGTCAACGTGCGGTTGGCAGTGTGCCCTCTATATTTTTAATATGCTTCATCCCACTGCACTCTGGCATTTCGGCAAAGCTGCCTTTCAGACTCAGTTATGGTAGCAAATGTGTTGACTTGAGAAAATGCTGGTTCCAACATGGAGATGCACTGCGTCATTAGCCTTTCAATGGCCACATCATCATAATAAGTGGGCAGGCTCATCATAGACATTTTTGTTTTTTATTCAGTGATCTTGATCAAAGTGCACAGGCATATGCAGTTTTTTCTGCTGATTTCAAATATGTCATGATTTTTATGTAACTCATTTTGTTCCCGAGATAACTCAAGTTCACCCCCTATTATTTAAGGCCACCATGGAAAAAAGTGCTTTATTAAAAGTGATATTTTAGATATGACAACTAGACTAAGGAATAGAGATTGAAAGTATGCAAGAGTTCTTTTTTGTTTTTCTTGGTTAGTTTAGAGCAAAATTAACTTTCTATTTTCAAGAACAGTTTTATTTGTGCTACAATTTTGATGTGTATTTAATATCAAAGGCTTATGCTCCAAATTCTGCTCCCATACTTGCATTCTATACACGTACAGGTTTCTATTCCAAAAAGGATTATTGTTGTGCCTACCCTAGTCGCAGAGATATTGAGGCCTCAAAAATGAACAGTTGTAAATTGACTTTTCTGAGAAAAATGGAAAAAAACTAAAACTCCCTGCTTCTTCAAAAAGCACCAATCACGGGGTGCATGTTGTGCAATGCTCATAAAGATGCTCATTATTTGGTAGGAGAGCTTCAGACACAGGTGCTGGCAAAACAAAAAGAAACCTCGAAGTAGGTTCCCCATTTTTGTGTAGGTTCTGCATTGTGCCAGCACCAAGGATTTGGACAGTCAGAATAACATTACGAAAAAATTACGACTTCCTAGTAGGGGAAAATTCGCCTAGAGATTAAAAAAAAAAAAACTTCAGTGATGGAAGTGCTGCTACAATTGCTCCAAACTGCTCTGAATGGGAAAAGCTGCGCCATGCTTCTCCAAAGTACAATATTTGCTAGTAAGATTTTGGCAAACTAAATAGAATGAAGTTGAACCATGCGACCATCCCGCGAGCCTAAGCGAAACCAAAAGCAAGCTGTGTACACACTATTGTCCTAGTATGCAACTCAGTGACTTAAATCCAGAAAAGTTATAAAGGGTGTCACATATAAAGCCATGGTGGCCAATTCGTATTTTTAATGTGAGTTGCATTTTTATTTATATAAGCATTAAATCATGCTTTCAAATAGAATATAAAAAAATAAGGACGGGGTGCAAGCTTGACCGATTGTGTTGTTCTATTCGGTCTTTTTTTTTTCACCTTTTTACGATTTCGAGTAGTTCACACAGCTGAGGGACATTTAACAGAGGTATGCAGTAACAGATAAAGAGCGTTTTGAAAAGTTCATTGTGCTATACTTAACTGTTAGCTCAATTATATCGCCTGCTAAAGCTAAATTTTAAGGGGGACAGTTGCAAGGGCTGTTCTCCCCAGCTTGAACAAAAGAAAATTCCGGACTTCTTTGACCCTCCCCCGCCCCCCTGATTTACATTAATGATGCTGCTATCCGGTTTGTATACTAGCTGCATACAGTAAAAGCTTGTTTATCTGGACCTCGTTAACTCGGAAATTTAGTTAACTCGGACTCGTGGTGCGGTCCCGGCAAAACTGTATATTTCAATGAGGTCAAATGCTCATTAATTCGGAGGGATTTAGCCCTGCACCGATTATCTCGGACAACTCCGGAGAGGGCTATCATGACTCCAGAGTCGCGCGATCTAGGCGGCTTGGAAGCTCAATCATCGCTTGCCGCAACCAACTGCAGAACAGGAGTTTTGGAGAAACCGAAACCGAGCAAACTGCTGCAGAATATGACGATGATGATAGTGAATGAGGGGGGAAGTGGCTAGGTGGCGCTAGTCACCACCCGGCGGAAGCGCTTGGGCCACCGGCGCATCCAGTGTCTGCTAACAGCTGCTCGCTACGCCCATGCTATGCCTACTAGTGTACTACTTCGTGTCTTGGTTCTTTGTGTTGTGATTTTGAGTGTTGCGGCTGTGTTTGTGCGCGTTGTCGCCGCTGTCGCGCTTTATGGCGACCGCCACAGGAGTTAAGCGGCCACAGCAGCCAGCAAATGATCTTGAAAGAAAGCTTATGATATTGAAAGACGGGATCATCTGCGATCATCGGCAACCTTTTTGTCTTTTCACGCTTCAAAGCATTTGAAAATCTTTAAATAGATATTCGACAGCTATTCACAAAATGTTTGATTCACGCTCAAACCTTAATGTTCAAGCTTGCTTCGCACCCAGAATTTTGCTGTTCGCACAGCTCTAGCATTTTGTTATTAACAGGAGTTCTAAAATGAAAAGTTTTGTCGACATTAACGTGCGCAGTATGTAAGAGGGGCTCGGTTTGTTGTCCATGCTGTGTCTCGTGCAACCTGGTCACGCTCCAAATCAAGCGATTGGTACAGGGCTAGGAAGAGGCTAACATTACTCTAAACTAGTCCAAAGTAAACCAAGGAAGTCAAGAACATTAACTACAGAAATAAACAAGATGCAACCGCCACAAGTTACCTCGATTAGCGACAAACACTTTTGAAACATCCGGCTGATGCCCAAGTAACGCGATTTCGTTCCTTGGTGCCAAAGCCAAGGGAATCAATGGGTCACCCGTACTACGCACTTCCCCATGGTTTCTCGGTAGCTCTTTCAAGTGTAGGCCTCGAAGCTACACGAAGACCTGGACAAGGACAATAGGGCAGTATTTTTAGAGCACAGCTCTTAAGCGCCGTTTCTACATTGAGCGACGTCCCCATTGGCTGGCGTCAGCGTAACCAATAGAGCGAATGAGAAAAAAAGAGCTGACACGGAGTCTGTCGATATGTGGAGCCGCTGGCTTTTAACCTCGCTTTCTTCCTTTGTCATGTGCGCTGGCCCCTCATTTGGAGCTTGTGCACGGGCAGGGCTGGGATGTGCACTGCAACAGGCTCTGCTTGTCATAACGGGGACGTCACCATTTCAGTTGGTTTGCGGTGCCTGCGATATTTGCCTTTTTGATCAGTTTCACTAGCAAAACGTGTTGCTTCCCAAAAAACTTCTTGTCGCTTCAATTATCACTCACTAACAAAGAATCGGGAAGCTTGTTTTTAAAGTTATGCTAGAGTAAGCAAATACTTTTTTTCCACTCCCGGCTATAAGGAATGCACCTATAGTTAAGAACTAACTCTCATAATGTCGTACTCAAGTTAGAAGAATTGTACTGTGTGCGATGATGTTTATTCAAACAGAGGAGTCGCAGTGATGGTCCCGACGGAAAATGGGCGTACGGCAAGTCTGGCAAAGGCGGCACAGGTTCTCGCACAATCGGAGCACGAGGTTTTTCGATCTCTTTGGAAGGCGCATACGCGTTAGTGTGTGTGCTTCACTGCAATACCTCTGGGGTGAATATTAGCCATCCTGGCAAAACTCGACTGTGTACGGTCTCGCGTCCTCGACGGCGCAAATCTGGCGATTGTGTTAGGGGCTTAATTATGTAATTCACTGCGAGGTTGCCTCAATGACACGGTATGGACCATGGTACCCAGACCAGAAGCTTAGAAGAAAGGCCAGGAACGTGCGGGGGGGCACCCAAAGCCACACAAGGGGAGCCAGTACGAAACGTGGGCGCTATCTGAATGAACGTCGTCATGTCGGGTCTTTTGTAAGACCTTGACGCCTCACTTGTCATAGATTGAGCCAACTGACGGCAGTCTTCAGCGTATCTGGCGACTTCCGAAAGCGGGGAGCACTTCGATGCATCAGGGCGGTACGGGAGTATAGTGTCGAGTGAGCGGGATGATTCGCGGCCGTACAACAGAAAGAACGGGGAAAAACTGTTAGTCGCTTGTGTCTCGGTGTTGTAAGCGAAGGTAACAAAAGGTAAGACAGCGTCCCATTTAGTGTGGTCGAGAGGGTGTACATCCTCAGCATATCGCCAAGTGTGTGGTTGAACCGTTCAGTTCTCGAGACCATTCGTCTGTGTATGGTATGCGGTAGATTTCTGGTGGATGATGTTGCATTCAGCGAGAATAGCTTGGATGACCTCCGACAGGAACACTCGACCTCTATCACTGAGTAATTCCCGTGGAGCCCCATGGCGGAGAATGAAGCTGCGCGGAATGAAAAGTGCAACTTCGTGGGCGGTCGCTGCTGGTAGAGCTGTAGTTCTCGCGTAGCGTGTCAGATGATCGACGCCTACAATAATCATTGGTTTACAGAGCGACTATATGGGAGGGGGCCATAGAGGTCGTTACCCACGCGGTCGAATGGGCGAGCTGGGCACGGGAGCAGCTGTAACGTGCCAGTAAGGTGCCGCGGAGGTGTCTGTTTTGTTGGCAAGTGGTGCAGACTGAACGTATTTCTGCACAAAGCGATACATTCCTCGCCAGTATATTGTTGCCGCACCTTTGGTAGGTTTTCAGGACACCTGCATGAGCACTTTGGGGATCTGCATGAAATTCATGCAGATTTCAGAGCGAATATGAGTAGGGTCAGCAGGAGCCACTTCCGACCACCAGGCATGTAGTTGCAGCGGTACAGAATGGTGTCTCGCACGGAAAAGTGGGCTGCTTGCCGGCGTAGCGCTCTCGTGGAAGGACAGCAGACGGATCGATAAGGTAGTCGAGTAACAATACAAGGTATGGTGTCCTTGCGCTGCTCCGAAAGCATGTCAGTGGTGTCGATTGGTGACAAGATGGTAAAAAGGGGGACAGAGAAGCCACATCTGGTGTTAATAACGATCGCGAAAATGCATCGGCATCCGCATGCTTGCAACCAGAACGATAAACGACACGGATGTCGTATTCTTGCAATGGAACTGCCACAACTCCCCTTCGTCCGGACGGGTCTTTCAAGGTGGACAGCCAACA